>OX101825.2:27957870-28495370 GCA_944452925.2 Chrysolina oricalcia | reverse complement strand
AATATTCATTCCATTATGTCAAAACTTCTAACTGTCACTCTCAAATCTCCTAGTCTCCATACTGAATGTTTCAAAGTTTTAAAATTTTGTTTCTGAGAGTCAAATTGTAAATTTTGATAATCTACCTGAAATATGTTCTCATTTGGCTTTTCAAAATTATTATATCAACTGAAATAGTGAATTTATAGTATGGTTGTTTAAAATCTGGTTTCAAACACATAAATAAACATATCTATCAGTTTTATTTACGTAATATTCTTCAAAATCTCGTAAAAAAAATTAATTTCAAATAATTTCAAATTATATCATAACAATATATATATATATATATATATATATATATATATATATATATTTATAAATAAAAGTTGGTATTATTACTTCACAATATGTACTCAATCCCCGATTTCACACAACATTATCAACTCAAGATCTATGAATGAGAGAATGAGTGACTCAGGTCAAAGTTAAATTAGGCAGAGGGCAGTAGGTTAAGTTGAGTGAAGTCAGGTCAGTGAAAATTGCATGACCCCCCCTAGGATGTCAGTCTAGATCCGCCCTTGTACTCATATAAATGCGCCGCAACTGAAAAGGGCAGTTAGAGATAGTTACAGTCTTAGTTAGCAAATAGACTACTATACAGAGTGAAATATACAGAGTTGGATTAGCGATAGTATTTGTCTGAAATAAATTACAAGTTATATTTTACAAGTTTAAATAAATTAGTGAAACGGTTTTTATTACATTATCCAGTATTAAAGTCCAACTAAGTTATTCGACGTTCAATAATGTTACCATATTATGATATATTTTTGAAATCAGATAAAAGATCATTCCAAAAATGCAATAATATACAGGGTATCCCATTGAAAAAATGTGTTTCCCTTAAAATCTGCACGCTACTGTATTTTCGGTAACATTTAATCAAAATTCTGTCATTACCACACAATTTTTACATTCAACTATTTTTCTATAGACAATAGTAACTATGATAAGGGATGGGTAATTTATAGTGAAAAACCCTGTACAAGTTTTATGAACGAAATATAAGTGGTGTTGAGGAATATTACTGACATAAGCTATATAACGTTTGAAGATATTAAATTCATCCCTTTCATTTTTCCGTTTCAGCCCTCCCACATAGGAAAACTTCCCGCTTTACAAGAGCTCTGGTTGGACCACAATCAACTGCAGAGCTTGCCCGCAGAAATAGGGCAGCTCAGCAACCTGACGTGTTTGGATCTATCGGAGAACCGCCTGGAAAATCTTCCGGAAGACGTCGCCGGCCTAGAAAGTCTAACAGATCTTCACTTATCACAGAACGTTCTAGAAATACTTCCGGACGGAATCGGTAAACTAGAAAAGCTGACCATCCTCAAAGTGGACCAAAACAGACTGACTTCTTTGAACGCTAACATAGGGCATTGCCACAATCTCCAAGAGCTGATACTGACAGAAAATTTTCTGAGCGAATTGCCCGTGGAAGTGGGCAAATTAGTTAGACTTACGAATTTAAATGTAGATAGGAACAGTCTGACTTCGATACCATCGGAATTAGGCAACTTGTGCGAATTGGGAGTGCTGAGTTTGAGAGACAATAGACTGACGATGTTGCCCGATACATTGGGCAATTGCAGGAGATTGCATGTGCTGGACGTTTCAGGGAATAGGCTGCCTTATCTACCATATACGCTGTTGCAATTGAGCCTGAAGGCCGTTTGGTTGAGCGATAATCAGGCTCAACCTTTGCTGACCTTTCAGACCGATACGGATCCCGATTCGGGGAAGACGGTGCTCACTTGTTTCTTGTTGCCTCAGCAGGAATATCAACCTACCATAGGTGAGTTATGAAATTGTTGTTTTTTTCAAATATTAATTGGATTATCACTCAAAGCGCATGTTTTGAGAATTGTTGTTCAGACATTGTCAGTTTTTGTCAGTATCAAATATGCTTTTAGACAGGGCTACTTATTACTTTGTCGCCAACAGAACTGTTTCTTGGATAAAAGTTCTGGCTTTGCAATAGTAGGGCATTTCCTTTTTCAGCTTTTTCTTCTTTTCCTCTATACTTTATTTTGTACCTATTGTTTTTTTATTTGTTATATACAGGGTGGGGCAATGATGCGTCATGAGTCCAATTACTTTAGTTTTATGATAGCTAGGAAGATGACTCAAAAACCAGTAAACTAGACAGGGCTCATAACCAGAAATTATTGCCAAATAATAAACTATAAAATAAGTAATAAACAAACAAAACAACAAATTCAAATCGCGATTTAAATAACATGAATTTTTTCAATTTAAATCATTATTAAAATAAAAATTTCTGATAATTTATAATTGAGAGAAAATAGTTTGGATTAATTGTTTATTATATCAAAGAAATAACACCACAGTACTTACCGCAATACTGTTTATTTCAGTTAATTTTAGTCGTTGTATAAAATACTAATCGATTTCTGAGTTTGGAATGGACCAAAATTTCTTTTGGCTGGTGCGGAAGAAGCAGCAGCACAAAATAATTTTCTAAATTGGAAGAACTCTTTTTTAATATTGGGTATATTTTGTTGCGACTTCCACCAATCTATGGGTTTACATTCTGAAGAATGTTATCATGGAACATAACATCGGTTAAAATTTCTGATCTGGAAAGAAACTTGATTACGAGTGGTAATCACCAACTATTTGGATATAGTTTACAACATCTAAAAGTCGGCACTGTTTCTATGTAGTCTTTGCAATAGAGATAGGCTTAAGTATTGTTAGGTAATCTTCGACCTATCTTTTTAAGTGAATGTTAAAAAAATTTCCATTCAGAATATTGTCAATTTTGTTTTTGTTCTTCTCAGAAATGTTGAAAAGTATGGGCCAAGACTCAACGAAACCTTCTAAGCAGCCGGCAAGCGAATTCCATCTGACATCATTTGGCACTAGTTTTTGCCTCCTACTATGGCATATGCTGCAGAGGCAAAATGGTTTTTACGGAACTATTTGTAAACAACATGTCGTTTAATATTATCAATTTTCAAACTCTTACATACTATACATTCAAAATATGTGCAGCAGAACCATATATAAAAAGATTCAATTTAGTAGATGTTTTTATTTGATATAACATTGTAGCCGCTAGTTGCAAAACTATGTCGGTAAAGTCATTCGGTTTTAAGCTTATTTATGAGTGCAGTTACAATTTCTGTGAAATACACAGAAGTATGTTAATTCCCAGAAGTGTCTAGAGTATCTATTGAGAAGGAAGATCCATTTTCTTATGTAAACGTGACACAGATTATCGGTGCATTATGCACATTGAACCATCAAGCAGACAAATGTTCCTAACAAGTTTTCAGAGCATTTGATTTTTGCTTAATTATAAATTTCATCAAACGATTTATTTTACACATCATATCGAGAGGAGGTCGTAAAAGAGCTACAGCTTTTCTTATCTGCGGTTGCTCCAAACAGTTAAAACTGCTGTTAGTAGCGTAGAGGGCTCTGGCAATCTGTTTGTCAATTTCGTCTTTAGAAGATTTGTTAGTGCGTACGACAGAAGATGACAAATATCCAGAACTAGAACTCGCTGACCTTGTTTCTTACACTGCTTTTTTTTCCTACAATCTGGACTGGAAAGGCTGGATAGTACTTGATTCCCACGACTACTGTGGCGCTAGCGCCTTAAATAAGACAATATTTAAATTTAAAGATAGATCGACAATTTTGCAAGTTATTGAAAATTCCTTTCTGACTTACGAGATATAGGGTGTTGAATTTGAAATATTATTTAGATTTTTTAAAATAAGTAAATATAAATTTTTCGCTAAAATTTGGTTAAATTTTTCGCTAAAATTTGGTAACCTCAGTTTAAAAAATTATTTTTCAATTCCGAACTTTGAATTGCATTTTCTCGTGTTTTTCGAATGGAGTATCTCGTATATTTTTCTTTCCTATGATGTACGATTATGATACGAATATTTTTTAATGTACAAATTTTTAGTTATTCACTGACACACATTCCTTTGCACAAAAAGTGACTCCCAATACAACTTTGGTTTGATTGAAAACTTAAAGTCCATTTCACTGAGATCTGAGGATCTAGAAGGCCTTCGAAACCATTTCTTTCAGATACCCCAAAAACATAGATCTTATCAACAAGTTTATCTGTTTTGAAATTCATTTTAGCTAACATTGAACACTTCAAAATTGACACAAATGAGAGCCGACGAAGGATTGCTGCGATAAATGAACGTTCAATTAATAGCAAACCAAATTATAGCAAAAACACGAAATAATGTCACAGAAAAACTCATGCTATTTTTATGGCTAAGAGCTAAAGAATGTGTGTCAGTCAAAATGAGTAACAGAAAATTTGTAAAATTTGATAAATCGAAAACTGCTAGAAATTGTCATGATGAACACACAAAAAATATTTTTGTCCTTATCCTAAATCGTATGGTCAAAAATCATAAGGGGTGTTTTGTTTGAATATTACCAGAAAATTCAATTCAAAAAGTTCTGAATTGAAAAATAATACTCAGTAAACCCTGTATAATTTTAGAGCATGTGAAGGGATCACACATCTGTCTTTCAAATGGTCTTATTATTTTTTCTTGAACTCCATAATCGTGACAAAGGCGATTTTTTCGGCATGCATCTGAAGATGACAATATTTCGAAAAAAATCTTAATTTCAAGTGGTTGTGAGATACTCAATAATATTGGAGGGATGGATGGAGGTCACTAAAATGCTTAGAAATGTACTAATATATATGGCATTCCATTTAAAAATACGCGCTCGATCCCGTAGACTTTCTTCGTTTCGCCTTGTATAATCGGCAATAATTTTTTATTATAGACTCTATTATCTAGTATACTTTCGTTTTTGAATCATCTTCCTAGCTTTCATGGAACTAAAGCAATCAATCATATTCTGACGCACTGTTGTCCCACCCTGTATATTCAAGTATACTGGGTTAAAACGAGGTTAGGCTTAGGCGATCAACTCGGTTGTTTCTGAAACTATTATCAATTTTTTTTAGATATATTTGTGTTTGTGATTGAAAAATTTCCCCTATTTTGGGATAAAGAGATACTAATAATAGTGTTGCCATCTGTCAAGTTTTTATTTATTTTCGATCTAATGACTGTGATGCAAAATATAAAAATTTCTTAAGACAACGACTAACGACTAGGACTGTGATAGAGATTATGACTATGATAATGATATGTTGCATAAATTGGACCTTACTTTCTCATTCTTCATGTATTTGTATGGAAACGATTTGTAAAGAATTGAATTTTTTATCGTTGATATTATCGGCTACAGATGCGTCAGTATCGCTTTTCAATAATGATATTTAAATCCTGGTAGAAAACTTTCGAATCATGTGTATATACATATAGGAGAATATCGTTCCATTACTGATAGTAATTGAAAAAAAGAAAATATTTTGTTAATTTCAAAGTAGGCCACGTTTTTAGTATTCAAGCTTATAGAGGTGGAAAAGAATTGTTGTTGGATCATGATTTCGACCCGTTCATCGCCAGTCAGATCGACAATTAATGATGGTATTTGTTAATATAGGGTCGACACATCAGTTATCTTGAGGATTCATTATAGACATCTTGACAGGTCCAAGAGTTTCTCTTACCTCGGAAAACCAGCCTCTGATTTTTGTATCAGTAACTGTGCCTCTAGCACGGTTCACATATTCAGCACGTTTCCGGGAAAGTTCGGGATGGCGTTTACAAAAAGAGTAGAACCACTTATCGCCAGGTTTTTATCATCTGTGAAAGGAGTCTTCAGATTGAGCTGTTCAATAATCTTCTTGGCCGTAAATAGCAATCCTTCTTTATGGACTGGAAATCCCATTTTGGCACATTGCATCAACCAATCGACCAAACATTATTCTGTTTGCTTGCCTAATATAGAAGTTGGTCCACATTTTCGAGACATGTTCAGAGAATATTCTCCTGACAGCCTCCTCCTGAGAATGGATCTTGGAACTCTATACAATTTACTAGCTGCTGCGACTTTCAGGTTGTCTATTTTATCAGCATTATATGCTCGTTCCAAGTTGTCTTGGGTATACTGGAATCAGTGGTTTTTTGTTTCTTTTGACGTACCATGTTTTATACTGTCATAGAAACATAACGAATCACTAAAAATCGAACAAATCCTTCTCATTTCACAAGTACAGATGCACTTTAGAGCTTATTTACGCAGTGGCCATAACCGGTTATGCATTTTTCCAGTTATGGCCACATAGTGGTCAAAACTGGCATATTGTTCAAATCATCTTTCCAGTTATGGCCACTTTCAGTAAAATAATGAATAGGTTATAAATATGAGAATCAGTCTATTCAGGAAGAAAAAACGAAAGATTCACTTCATATACATATAACATTGTTTTTGATAGGCTCACTAAATATTCATATTAACCAACTCAAAGAAAGAAAAGTTTCTTACCAAATTTGACAAGGAAATGGACGAAACCGACCATTCACTTTTCTTACGCCGTTTATAAATTAAAGTAGTTTTCATATCGCCATCTGGTGATGAGTAGAAGTTGTTTATGTATAACAGTTCACTGTAATGCATTAAGGATGTTTACAAACTGAAGGGAACAGGTAGGGTGGCCATAACAGGCATGTTGACCCTAATAGCATTTATTTTCCTTACTACCTCATTTCTAGTTTCGCTGAGGCAGCCCTGCAAAAACAAATGTTGATAGTATCAGTGGGTTTACTGAAATAAAGGTACCCGATCCTCCTCTCAAAAGCTATTTTGGAACACATAAATTAGACAATAAATTCCTTGTATTCAGATAAGAGTAATCTACCCTAGATGTTTGATCTTTCGATTTATGGTTTCACCATTGTTTATATAGAAGATAGTCAACCTTATGGGATTATAATTCGATCAAAATGGATGCGACATGTAGATGGCGATAGTGAGCTCGCATCCAAGTCATGTCGTAACTTGATTAAAACAATGGAAAAGCATTAAAATCAGGGTTTTTTGAAGAAACCTGCATTAAAATGACGTGAAATATTCATGTTTGTAACTAATCACGCTAGATGACACTCGCGTTTGTGTCCAATACCTTTTCCACAGGCATTGACTAACTATGTTCTATTTAAACAATGGTTTCACGTGTTTGAATAGTAAATTAGCAAGCGTCTATCAAGTAGCGTGTTATGCTTGGTATTTTCTACAATAAAGTGGGTGCAACTAGAGACAACGTGCCACGAAGTGTTTCACCTTCGTCTAGTTGCAGAGTTCTGCACCTTGCATTCACGCAAACTAAACACTTCACGTTTACGTTGCGTCGTGACAAACGTTCATGTATTGGAGTGGAAGAATTATTCAGTTTCAACAGCTCCTCCTCATTTTTTATTGTTGAGGAATTAAAATGGTAGACTTATTCACATATTCAAAGACGGAAATTAATTGTTTTTCTGTTTTTTCATCTCATTGAATATTCACTGATTTTCTTGACAAAAACAAGATCGGAATAATTTTCAACATACCTTTCTCGCCATAAACACACTGAAAGGACCAAGTTAGGTAGGTATGTTTTTGTGCTCCTAATTGAAATCCCGTAACAGATTTAATAATACAGTAATATTCGCAGAATCGATATTTCGTAATAACGATTCGAAATGAATTGTGATAATAGTTTAATCTGTTTTGGCTATTGTTTTGGTTGATTTTACAGCTTTTTTTAAGTCGTGCTACTGTTTTTCTTACTGATCATGATGAAATTTTTGTTGCAAAACTATCCAGTATTTAATTGGATAGTAATTCTCTCAACGTATATCGAGTAATGACATATCGGTGTTTCCACCTGTTAACTAAACGAGTTTAGTAAATAGCCTCACGTATCACTATCGTTAAAAACAAAAAAATGCTACTCGCGATAATAATGCTATATATGGTAGATGAAACCACTATATGGATTCTACAGTCACTGTTCGCTTCAAACTGTTGGAGTTTCGAATGTTGGAATATTTGTTAAAATTCAAAAGCGAATTGATCGTTACAGTTTGAAATGTTCTTGGTCACGGTTTCCTCTCTGTTCAGTTTTACCCAATCCTTAGTGGTCAGACCGTGGTTCATTATCCCCAACCTTGTGAGCTTCATCTTGGCTTTAAGTTGTTCTTTGGCTTCACTTCCGGGTTGTACATATTCAATGCGATGAAATGTTTCTAGAGATTCTGGATTTTGACTAATTTAATTTTCTCCCGTTCCTATGGTAGGACTTGATTTAATGATCCTCCAGCGCGTTGCCACTGTTGTCCACGCAGGTGATTTGCAGCCATCTAGGACGAAAAGCACAGCTCTAGTCTAGTATCTCTCAGTACGAGGGTTTGGGTACTCCCGAGCAAGCTTTCTTCTCTTGCGCAAGCGACAGTTTTGTTTCGAGGTTGTCTAACGATTTGGTGGCCTCATCGAGATTTTATGTAGTACTGGATTATTTTTCAAGCATTCTGACGTTATTTGGGTTTATTGCCAATTTGAATCATCGAACAGTTCTGCCGTCTGAGTAGAGCAGCTCTGCTTTGCGGGAATCCGGTTTAATTGTTGAACATTTCACTTCTGAGAGCTGGAGATGATAGCTAAATATCATTTTTCTGATTTGAAGTATTTCCCAAAAACAACGAAATGTTGCTCTACAGGGTGGACCACTTAATACTGTCTATTCGCAGTAATTTCTTGAAAAAAATATTTTATTGAGACACGTCGCTTTTTGTTTGAATGAGAGGACCGTTTGATGTGGAGAATGTATTACATATTTCAAGCCCCTATTCTTCCCAGAGTAACCCTTTCTATAATTTCTAATTGAAATAGGTGTCTTGTAATAGTATCATTGTAAAGGCAATTCAATTCTAACATAAGCAATGCGATTTTTTTTACCAATGCTTTCTCGAGTTGTTCGAGTTTAAAGGGGACGTTTTTAAATGTTACAAAACGAATTATAATAATTTTATTCAGAAATAAATATCCCAAAAATCCTCACTCGTTACTATTCAAACCTGACAAAAATACGTTGCGGTTATTCTCTTCATTAAATCCGATAATGTATTAGATCTATGTCAAAATTTCATTACATTGGAAAGGTTGCCAAAAGAGAAAGAAATTATTTCAATTATCCTGAAAAAATCTAACCGAACCCCTTTTGCCAAAAAGAATAAGGATTGAGTGCCAGGCAAATAAAAATTTTCAAAACTGCAGAATACCTTTCAAAACATTGCCAGGAAGTCTATATGGGTCTTTAGAAATTTTTTATTCTCTACTTAAAAACGTTCCGTTGAACTCAAATAACTCGGGAGCCATTTTGTCCCATCAAAAAAACGATTCACTGCTGGTTTCATAGGTAATTCCAATTTGAAATTCTAAGATAACTTGCTCTGGGAAGTAACAGGTAGAAATATATAATATCTTCATCTTGATAAAACGGTGTCCCCTTTCAAACAAACATCGTCTCGGTGATTTTCAGTAAAATTGTTTTCTGGAAGTCACTGTACCTGGTGTAGAAGGTTTCAAGCAGAAAATTTAAATTCTTCATAGAATAGTGTGTGTATGTTTTTCCTATATGTATTTGTTTGTTTCTACCTTTCTTCAACTGGAAATGATCTTTTTGGCGTGCCCCTGAAATATATTCTTAATTTTTTTGAACAAAGTTTTTATTTTGCGATTACTATTTTTTTTTTAATTTTCGATGTAAATCAACGTTTTTCTGATTTATTTTGAATCTTGATACTTATTTTCGAATTTAATTTAACTACAGACGTAAAACTACTTCATTATTTATATTTACTGGGCCGAGTCATACATACTTGAAATTTCAGATGTGAAGTAGGTCGATAATCCTATATGTGATTGACACCAGCTAATACATCAATAAGATTTCACTGGGTGTGTATGCGAGAATGTTTCATCTTTTCATTTAACCCTCATTATCATATGATACTAAAAGAGAGCTGAATTTAAAGTGTAAATCGCCGGTTTTTGAATGAGGTTCAATAGCGTAGCGGTCTAACGCACATTGCCGGAGACAAATGAGACCCCGGTTTCGAATCCCGGCTGATTCACATTTTTTTAATTCAGTTCTGATTTTCATTTTCCCGTCTGATATGCCATAAACTTATTTTCGAAGTTAATTTAAAATTTTGAATAAATTATGGTATCATGTGGACACTTGAAAGAATGTCAATGTCAAAATATACTTTAATGTCAGAAGTTTTTCAACTTATTGATAAAGCTTTCAAATACAAATAAAAATGTAAATCGAAATAGGTATGTATTATATACACTATAGTGGTGATAATCTCCCCGATCTGAACATAAGTGCAGACGAAAGAGAGTATCACCACCACATGCGCTCCGGGACGACTTAACAAAAATAAATATTTAATAACAATAAAAATACAAATGAAACATAAAATAAAACAAAGTATGATTTGAATGGAGCCTTCCTGTTTATAGAAGAGAACATAGGCATGTCCGCTCACTAGGGATCTACATAGATGAAATTGGGTTCACATGTGAATCATATATTCATGCCACGTGCTAGCATACGAATGTCTACAGTAGGCTGTGTAGTGTCCGCTATAGGTAGTCCCACTATGATCAGACAATGCCTAAAGACTATAGAGACAAGAGGTTACGTTTTTTGCTGTATAATTACTCATATATGAAAGAATCAATCCCCATTGGAAAAAAAATGTAAATCCATTTTTCAAAAAATCATACTATTGTTAATTAACAATTTTTTTTCCAGTCTCCGTTTTCCTAAATAACGACGTAAAAGTTTAAATATTCGACCTATAAATCGTTAGCTTCCTGGAGCCCTTCTAATATACCTACAACAAGATCACACGATAAAAGTTTATTATTTTGTTTATTTTTTTTCCTTGGTGTTTTGGCATTGACTGCTATGGTCATTAGCCACGTGTTCTGGATAGGCACTGTCAATTGGAACGCAACAGTGAATCGTGCAGGACTCGCCCTAGTCGAGCCACGAGATTTTAATAATTTAATCGGTAAGATTAAATTAAAAAATCCCAGCTCCAACTAGGGTTCGAACTCCGGATCTTTGGCTCAGAGTCGAACGCTCTAACCACTGCGCCACGCCCCGACATTATTTTGTTAATTAAATTTTTTTTAAACTAAAGAAAAATTAAATATTCAGAAAATGTTGTCAAATCATTTTTTCGGCAACCATCCGGGAAGTGTTCACTTCCCGGACACTTTTTCTTTGGGAAAGTAGCACTTCCCGGCCTAGTCCGGGAAGTGCTCGAATTTTAATACAAATATTAATATAAATAAGAATTAGAATGTTTCTGTTGGTACCTATCTTCTGTTCGAATTTCAATATATAATACAAATAAGAACTGAAATGTTCGAAATATTCAAATTTGGAATCGTTTCATCCGGTTAACAGATGGGTGAAAGTCGACCTCTCTTCGTCTCTTAGACTAAATGAGTCTCATTGATTTGTTATTCTACATGGTTGTCGAAAAAATAGTGTACGCAACACGTCCGAAAACAGTTTTTTGGACTCGCAGACTTCCAGGACTCGCTAACGCTCGTCCTAGAATTTGGTCTACTCTTCCAAAAAAACAATATTTTCCGGACTTGTTACGTAAATTACTATTTTTGACGAATGTTTCATTATTGCTGTTTTTACATCTAACAATGGCAGTAACTAATACCAGTTACAATTTTTTGACGTCATTTGTTTATAAATTAGTTATAAACAGATATAATATTTAAGAAATTTTTCATTTCCATAATGCTGACTGGAAAAACAATGATTTAAAAAATATATACTTCCTCCTACATACATTTTTTGATTCATTGTAATAGTTTCGATTTCGATTGTTTAAATAATTCGTTTGGAAATTATTTCCTTCTTAAAAATCATAATTTGTACTTCTCAATAATCAAAACATCTACTTTTCTTTATAAATAATTTCATTGTTAATGTTTATCAACTTAACAATTGGATATAAACAAATTCTGACAACGGTTTTATTTTATTTCAGGAACTAAAAAAAATACAAAAACTACAATATATAACAAAGTGGAAAAAAAAAATTTATGTTTTCTTTTATAACACTTTTTAATGTTATTTTTAATTTATATATGGCTGTTTTTTTTTATTTTTTTTTAGTTTCAGAAAAAAATAAAACCTCATTCAGAATTTGTGTTTAACAAATTGTTAAGTCAATAAACAATAAAATTATGTATAAAGAAAAAAACTTTTGTTCACCTGTTGAGAAGTACAAATCATGATATTCAAGAAGGAAATAATTTCCTAACTAATTATTTAAACAATCGGAACGTAGAAAAAACGATTATAAATAATCAAATTCATTCAGGAAAAAATAAATTTTAATTCATTGTTTTTCCAGGACAGCAGTATGGAATTAAAAAATGTCTTAAATATTATATTTGTTTACAACTGATTTATAAACAAATGACGAAAAAAATTGTAACCAGTATTAATTACTGACATTGTTAGATGCAAAATCAGCAATAACAAAACATTCGTCAAAAAAAATTATAATAAACAAAATGATAAGCTTTAATTTTGTGATATTGTTAAGTATTTGCATTAGAAGGGCTCCAGAAAGCCAACAATTTATGAAAACGGAGACTGAATTTTTTTTTATCAACAGTAGTATAACTTTTTGAGAATAGACTTATACATTTTTTCCAATGGGAATTTATTCTTTCAAGTGTCCACATCATACCATAATTTATTCAAAATTTTAAATTTACATTTGATGCTATAGAAAAATAATTTTCTGTGATATACAGTCTTTTGCAGCAGTGCGCCCGTGCTATAACGGCCTCGTAGAGCACTATTTTCAGCAAAAAATTAAAATGAATAATAATGGAACTTTTTTCGAAATTTCTTGAATATTATTAGTTTTTGAGTTGATAAAATCGTTAAGGCTTTCGCGGGTGAAGTTTTCAGTGTCACTATTTTCACTCGGGTTTGAAGGCCGTCGTTTTCTGGAATTTCTTCCTGACGTTTCGCTAGCGCGAATGGCTGGCTTCTTCAGAGGCTTATACATCGTGGATAATCTCGGATGACTGAAGATTCCGGAGATTGTATTTATCCTGACTCAGGTAGTTCCGTGCTCATTACCGTATCTCGATTATATCAAGCGAACAAGTTGGTAGTGGCAGAACACGCGCTCTATGAAGGAAACTTCTTGCCCCCAACCAAAGATCGACTTGTACGAGAGACAATTGAGATCCACAATCACACGGAGAATTTCAACAGAAATGAAGAAGCTGTAAGCATCAATCGAATATGGAATCCTATTGTTAAAAATAAATAATAATAAATAATAAAGAATAACAAACGAAGACAACGACATTAGGACAACAGGTAAAAGATAATTGACTAAGGTTAATGAAAATGTACCTAGTCCAGATACGGTAATGAGCACACGGAACTATACTATACGTGAGTCAGAATAAATACAATCTCCGGAGACGAAATATTTAGTCATTCGTTATTATCCACGATGTATAAGCCTCTGAGGAAGCCAGCCACTCGTGCTGGCAAAATGTCAGGAAGAAATTCCAAAAAACGACTGCCTTCATACCCGAGTGAAAATCTGAAGTTTTTCAGTTATTAACAAAAAACTGAATACCTTTTTTTCATCTTATTTTGTTGATAACAATTAGGGAAATTTCGTCCCCTTTAACCGGGGTTATTTTCTACAGTGGCGCTTACTGTGGTTATTCAAATAGAATTCCTGCACCCTATTTTTCATCCTCACGCATAATCTCACTTTACCCTATGCTTTATTGTGTTTGTTTTTTTGTTTTATTTATTTTGTTTTTGTTTCTTTCTCTGTATAAAGCACTTGTTTACTGTCTTTGTCTATGTGCACCCGCTAGCTTCTGATGGCCGCTTGTATCGCTGTGACATCACGCCAGGTCTTTCTAACGGTAGTACCTTGTCTCGAACAGATGCAGCGACCGAAGAAGAGGACGACGACGATTGGCAGGAACACGAAGCGAGCCGAACACATTCGGTCAAGTTCACCGATCCTCAAGAGCAGGACAACAGAGAGGTGAGCAGCTCTTCTTCTATCTTATGGTTTGTGGTGGGTTTATTCAATAGGGCTAAGGAGACTGCGGAGAAGTGGTGTTGCGCGGCAAGGACGAGACGTTTGCACCGGAGCAATAGTTATTATGTGTTGAACACTCTAAGGGAGTTGGACGAAATTTACGGAAGGGGGATCGGGACTGAATCGGATATTTGAATTGAAAGGGGACCGGAAAAACAGGCTGATAGGTATATGGTATATGCTAGTAAACACAAATTTTTTTGGAAATGCGAGTTTGCCTCGAAATTTTTCTTGGTGTGAGTTCCTCTGGAATAGAAAGGACCAAAAACAGGTTTCATAACGACACTGCCAGTCAATGTTTTTACATATTCTTTCAAAATCAGATTCAGCGCAAACATTTTGAAGATGAGACGAAGGGGTCTTTGAGGATGCATAAATATGTATGGTCAGTTCTGAAGGTATATTAATTTGTTGAAAAAATTACAGAATCTAACTCTTAGTTAATTTCTTACCAAATGGAAGTGTCAATACATTAAAAGTGTTGGAATAAACTCATTTAGAGTGATTTTTCCATATCAAACGGGTGCAATCAGTAAAAAAAATTGACCAGTATTTGTTCATTTATTCCACCACTTGTTTATGACTAACAGACAAGCTTTACCATTTTACCAAGGTCTCAAATACGGTTGATAATTTTACTGTTAATATATAATTGTTAATAATTGTTCCTGGTTGATACCACGACGGGTATTGAATTATATCAACGGATGTTCCTCATTGTAGACGACACAATTGCAACTGCAAGTTCTCCTTGATTTTTTTAAATGATGATTTTCGGACCTTTGGCCTTCGTACATCACGAGATATTCTCGACGTTTCGCCAACACGAGTTGGCATTCTCAAGAGAGTTTTTGACCTGTTAACAGCTACTCAGTTTACTACCGCCTATATGACATTCGTTGTCTCTAAAGAATTAAGGTACGTTCATGCTCATACGAATTTCGGAAAATTTATGCGAATAAAATGGCGGCTGAAAAAATCGCAACGAAGTTGAAATATTTGAACTTTTTTGCGAATTCGTATCAAATCACGAGACCACAGAATGCGTAAAATGTGTTTGTGTTATTATTTTATTAATCTCAAATCCTCAAAATTAAATACACATGCAGGCGAACAATCATATCATTTCATAATTCTTCAGTTCTCATTTTATAAAAAAAAACAATAGGAAAGTTCGTTGATGTGGTTGTTATTCGCATCATATGATATAGATTATTTGGATGGGTTCATTGTACTCTACCGGCTTTGGAAACAACGTGAAGCTTCCAGACGAAAAAAAAAGGAGTTGTAGTGTTCGACATTTTTAAAAACTCGAAAAATTCATGGTGATTATCACAGCCTCGTTCAAGAAATGAGACTGAATGATCCCAAATCTCAGTTTGATGAACTCTCATCAATAGTGAGACCAGAAATAAAGAAGTCATATATCACAACAAAACCCATTTCTCCCGCAGAAAGGCCATCACTTTTATATTCTATTCCTTGCTTTAGGATTCGGGAGGGAATACTTTTTATTACCAAAGAAAGAATAACCATTATTAACAAAACTAAAAAAACCCACAAAACATTCAATTCTAGGTACCCACAATGACAGTGACCATCAAATTTTGTCGCATGACTATGAACGTCAAGTTTTGTTGGTAATTTCCTAATTTGCGATTCGCATAAATTTTCCGAAGTTCGTATAAGCATGAACATACCTTTAGCGCTCTTATTTATATCTGATCGGTCCATTGCATTAAGGCGGCTACACACACACCTGCCGCAGGGGCAATCTAGGGTGTGAAAGTGGGGTTGACCCTTAATTGCCTCCTAGATTGTGACGAGTGTAGGCTAGCAGGGCTGATTTCCTAGATCACCTCCTTTGCAGGGCGGCAGGCGCGCCGGACCTTCCTTGCTTCCTAGATCGGCTCCAACCGCCCTGCCACAACTCACGTGTGTAGCGTGATTGGGGAAATTTCGACTCAGTTCTGTAGAGAAAGCCATACGGAGTGTTTGTAAATAGTCCAACATGTCTCAGGAATCATTTTAGACATTAATTGTGGTGATAGGATAGTAGTAAGCAGGCGTGTGAGTAGCCGGCTTTAGGTTACATGATAGTCAGTCGTATGTGATCATCGTTCTTGAGAGGATGTTCTACGAAAGCGGATTTTTCCGCGTGTTCTTACCGAAAACTGACCTTATGGTCTTTTAATTCTTGTATTAATGGAACGTTTTTAGTTTCGATATAAATACTGCCACAAGAACATGGAATATACATCAATAAAGCTTAGCACGTCTCATTTGCCCTTAGCTGATCTCAAATTATCTTTTAGTTTTTCGAATTTTTAGAGAAATAGATTGAATCTCATGTTAGAAATACGTAACTCTGGAAGCATACGGTAGAAATCCCTTCATTTTGCCAGTGTTAGTTTGACTGCTAGCTACTCGGTTCGCTATCTGGACAGTCATTCAGTGTACTGTCGATTCTACCTTTTTTGGCGAAACGACGGCCTAAAACCTGAATTTAGCACATTTTTGTTTTGATTCGGACAGGGAGACGACCTGCAGACTATATTCGGGTTTTTCGCCTCTTATCAGTGCACTGGTAGGTCAATACAGACAGCTTTTAAGCCACCTGTTTCCCGTCCGACTCTCGCTATTTCGTAGCTCTGATCCCGCGCTGATTAAACGGCGTCTGGGTCGCTCCACCTTGCGAGCAGGGAAAGAAGCACTTCCAGATTTGAACATTCTGTCAGGCATCTGAACACAGATCTCACAGTTATTTTGAAAGATCGTTTAGTAACGATAGTCGGTACCGACCAAGGTTTCACCCTTATTACTCCCATCCACTAACACATAGGTCACATGGTTCAGACCAAGGGAAACTATTTGTGGAAATGAAGGTAGATCCAATTTTGGCAATGCCTGTAAACAATATGTGGCTTCGAAAGAACATTCCCAATGAAAAGACTGAAGACAAAAGCGGAGGAGGTCTGGTAAAAGAATAATCAGAATCCCGATTAACATAAGGGCTAGTTTTTCAGTTCGAGATTGTCTCAGGATTAAATAATCTTAGTTTCGTTGCTAAGAAACTAGTGTTTCCATTGGATACTATCTAGCGACTGAACCAAGATTAGTTAATCTGTATGTCATCTCGGAATGAACAACAGCACGCAACCCTCAGAAGCCTTCGAGAGACTGGTACCTTTTAACGTGTGAGGCCATGCACGATGATTTGGGTAACCACAATAAAGTCATGTTGGTCTGGGTACCCGGACATGAAGAACATGTGGAAAACGAAGGGGCAAATGCACTTGTGAAATGATATAGTGAATTCAGAGCCCTTCTGTGGCCCTTCTGAGCCACAGAGGAAAGTCTATGCAGCTTCTGTTGGGAAGCAGAAGAAACCGCACTAAATGTATTATATCATTGCGAAGTTCTAACAAGATCAATGCACCACTGTCTATGATGTGCAGTCTCATTAGGAACAGTATATGCCAACAGTATATGCTACTATGGCAAAAACCAGTCATTGATTTATGTCAACAAATATTTGGAAAAAGATCCATCAATGCAGAAGACACTAATGTAAGTGCTCGCTGTAACCAACTAGCTGAATTTTGTTGCGATTCGGACAGGGAACCTCCTGCAGATTTGCTTAGAGATTTTTGCCTCTGATCAGTGGAAGGGTAGGCCAATACAGACAGCCTTGTGGCCACCTGATCCCTGTTCGAATTATCACATCACTCTGGCTATTTGATGGTTACTCTGGTCTCGTGCTGATGAAGCGGGTGGCACTGAATCCTAGAAGGTTTTGGCCTTCTTACGGGTACGGCCAATGGGTGGAGTCTAATATAGTTCCAATATCTTTAAATAGTTCTAATGTTCCAAATAACCCATAAAAGCTCCAATTAGGAAGTATGGGTCATAAGAGAGAGAGAACCGATAATTTTGGAAGAAAAGTTGGGTCAAATAAGTATATTATGTATATCATGTTCAATTTCAAGAGATACATATCAATTCTAATTTTTTTATGGATTGAAATTGTCAGGTGTATAATTGACTCCAATTAGAAAAATGCGTCGACTTCCGGGCACGGCCCCAATATTCTGTGGCCCAGCCACCAGCCATTATGTAACATGGAGAGACAGACGTCGACCATCTCTGCTGCAGACACAAGAGTTTCTTTTAGAAGGGCAGAACCCTGTGTTGTTTTCAGAATGATGTGTAAAAGTTGCCAATGATTGATTAAAGATATCCACAGAGTTAACAAACCCTTTATAAAAACACTGAAACTTCACCATTAATTAGGTTCATTATTCAAAATCAGAGATTATTGTTCTCCCACATACTTCTTAGTCAATATATACCATTGTTCAATCAACAGCAATTAACAAAAATTTTCAAAATTGTGTATCCATTTGAAGTACTGCTAATAACTCAAAAACCAAATAATATCAATTATCGAATTTGAATCTTAGAATTCATGAACATATCACATGTCAAATATATTTTCTGAAGGCCTCTCAGATGAAATCAAGCTTTGGCAAAAAACTTAAGGCAAAAATTAATATCAGACTTACATTACAAAACATCCAAAAAATATTGACATGATTGACTCACCCTTTTACATTTTTTACATTCTTATTTGTATGATTATGAATGTTCCTTTATATACCTAATTAATTCTTTTTTTTTGTATTCCTACCATAAAATACGAAGTTTCTTGAGATAGTGTTGTATAAATAAACAAAGAACATCCAGTTTTCACAAATATCTCCGAAATCTAAACGTGAATTATGACTGCCACATGGCATGGTTGAAACAAGAAAATATAGCCATTCACTTCAGTGAATCAGCTGTTCTAAAGAGATTACCAATATTCTAACACTATCTTTTATATTATGGTTTAACCAATTTTCTCAAGATAAAAGTCAATATAGAATTTTTAGCCTTGTTTGAAAGAAAAGGTTCCATTTTTGCAATTCACAACTGTTCCTTTCTAGGTGCTTATTAGAATTTGCCACTTTTTTCACAGACCATATATTGGTCTTCGGTTCCAAAATGAATCTGAAAATGGGTTAATAATCTGAACAATTCAATACTGCACAGTGCAGTCTCTGCACATACTTTATTTTATGTATTGTTCCCATGAAACAATTCTGTTTATAGAGGGATTACATTTATACATAAATTGTATAACGGCAATACATATTTGATACAAATTGATGAAGAAATCAAAGAATTATTAGAAAAGGAATGATGAGAATAATTTGTGAAATGAGTAAATAAGTCATATCAAAGCAAAAAGAAACCAAAGCATTGTTATATTATAGGAATTGAAGTCATCTGTTAAGTATACATTTCATAAATTCATTTTCAATTCAGTTTTAGTCCTGATTTCTTTCTCAAGGTTTCCTGTTTCAATCCTGAAAAAAAATGTTTGATTGAAAATATAATCTGTAATTGTCTTTAGTGAGGAAAATGGGAAAAATGTATTCTTCAATCTACTAATTAACAATTAATATCATACTTTAGCAAACCAAAATAATGTTCATACAAAAAACTCCTTTTGGTTCAATCGTTATGGGGATACGTGAAAGAAGTCGTGAATAGAGTTACGGCCAACAACTATTCAAAATATGAAGGAAAGGATGATAAATGCTCTCAGAACCATAACACCGGTAATTTTAAGAGCAGTAGAATACTCATTAGAAGGTGGATAGAAATGTGTGTCAGCCATAATGGGTGACATTGTGATTTTGCTTATCGATTTTGCATTTTTTAGTGAGTATTTTACATGTAAATTGTATTTGTTTGCTTTCAATTTTTTTTCGATCAATTGTACATGAAGCTAGTTGACTGGAAATCACTTGAATAATTGAACTCATATGCGTTTTTATGATACAATGGAATGTGTATGAGTGAAAATGATCAACTTTGAAAAAATTTCAAAATTCAATAAATCGGAAACGGATAGAAATGTAGATACGGACCTACATACAAAAAATATTCGTGTCCCGTATTTCATATGGTAGAAGAATATACGGGGTGTTCCATTTGAAAAACACGAGAAAATTCAATTCAAAAAGTTCCGAATTGAAAAATAATGTTTCATCGTCATGAATGGGAATGGGTCAGAAATATTGCAAATGTGTCTATCAAATGGCATTATAATTATATCTTTTGAATTCCATAATCGCGTTGATAGTGATTTTTTCGTTATGCGTTTGCAGATGGCATAATTTCGACAAAAAATCATAAGTGATAGTCAATAATATTCGAGTGGCAGATGGAAGTCACTAAAATGCTTAATAAATATATGCACATGTACATTTTTGAAAATGCACCCGACCTGTAGATTTTCCTCGGTTTACCCTGTATATTCGGCAATAATTTCTAGTTATAGACTCTGTTGTCTACTTTGGTTGTCTATCCAGTCTCTTTGGTTTCTGAATCATCTACGTAACTATCATAGAACTCGAGCAATCGGACTCGTGACGCACCATTGCCCCACCCTGTAAAATATTTGTATACGATAAGGCGATATGTAGAATCTTAGTTTCATAGTGATTCCACTAAAACAGAGTCTTATTATGTTTATAACACGTGGGTACGTTGTGAAATAAAAGTAATGAATGTTTAACGTCACCCGAAACCAACACAAAACTTTACACTAAACAAATATTTGAAGTAAATAGTCAATAATGTAATTAAAAACACAAAACAAATCATCGCGGCAACTACAAAACGCAGCTTTAATAATTGTAATGCCACCAACCTGTATACAACTCTGCAAAGTCTGAACTGTCTGGTCAGGTTGATGTTGTGACTACCAATAGCGTTGCGAGAATTGGTGATCACGAGGTGGACACGCGGCAAGAATGCATTGATCATTGTTTACATCCTACGTATTTGAAATGTGAATATACTATAGATTAGGATTTTAAAAGTAGTCCAGTGAACACTTCCATTTGAAACGAAATTAAACAAAAATGTATCAAAATTAATATTTTCATATATATTTTTTTATTTTTTTTTGGTATAGTGCACTCACTCCAAATTGAATTATGCTAGACACATACTTGACGATAAAATATACCGAGTATTTCATTTGACAAAATGCTGTTGGCACCATCTTACGGCGCATGCATTCACAAAGACCCCTTCTTATTCATGTTCAAGTTTATATTTGCATTGATTATCGCACTGTATGTTTTGTATATCTTGACTTCCTAGCAGAGGGCTTCAATGGATATCTAATAATCCATTTTGTTGTAAAAATAAGTCCCAAATATAACAGATATTCAAGGAGACAGGATATAGGAATATTTTTCAATTGATGATTGAGGCCAACAATACGCCATCACAGATCCTGAACAGTCAGTGATGCTTTTATATACAAGTGAAAGAAATGTCTGGCTATTATCTCGAAAACGGTATCTCAGAAATGTAGAAAATTTGGAGAGGTTTTATTCATTGCCATTTCCGTGTATTCAGTTTTGTGCACTGTTGCCAGTTTCACCGTTTTCTGATACAACTGATCACTTTTGT
This sequence comes from Chrysolina oricalcia, assembly GCA_944452925.2. NCBI lineage: Eukaryota > Metazoa > Arthropoda > Insecta > Coleoptera > Chrysomelidae > Chrysolina > Chrysolina oricalcia. The sequence goes on along the minus strand of OX101825.2, from coordinate 28,473,678 downwards.
TTTTTTTTTAAGACAATCAATTCTCCTCGTATCATTTACATATTTGTTTCCCTTCTTCAATTTTCATTCTATAATATTTCAAACTTGATATTTGAAGTAGTTAGAGGATCTTTAACAAATTAAACTTTTAATGGCACTAGATCCAGCACAATTACAGGAATACCATAATTGAAAGCTAACTCTGTGTTGACAGTTTTTATTAACAATGTTACTGATAGGCCAATCAATAGAGCATTTTTTCCTAACAAATATTCTAAACTACTCAACACTAATTTCGTCGCACCCCAAAATTTTGACCATATTAAAATCTGAATAACTTTTTTCTGCATAGGACAATTTGAATGCTGTAAACACTGTTCGCTAGCCCAGTCTTCTAGCTATAATCTCGTACTTCTTCAAAACATAAGGTTTTCCGTATAGAATCACTACAGGGTATTATCTGAAACTGTGCAAAATTTCTGAATTTTCAAAAGGATCCCAAATGAAGAAAAAAAATTTTTTTTCAAATTTGACAGCAGTGGCATGAAGATGAACTCATTACCTCAAGATATTTTTCGAATTGTCTTATTATCTCTTTTGTTTACAGGGTGATCTCAAAAATTTAACTTTTTGGTTTTGCAGTCATAACTTTTTTCCTCTTCAACCGATTTTCAAAATCTCCGGCTCATTTTGAAGCTGAAACTTTAGATGAAGAGATATGAGGATCAGAATGGACTCAAGATGAAGATTGAAGATCAAGGGTTTCCTCAAAGGTGACCTAAATCTGAAACACCCTCAAAATCCGGTTGGTAGGAGAATTAAATGAAAATCAACTTGATTTCGGAATGATCATTCATTCTGAATACGTCCAGATCTTTCTTGCTGTCAGTAGTCAAGAATTGGGCATGAAAAAACCCAATTGTAACGGCAAGATTTTGAAAAAAATAAAATCAACCCATTGTTCGCCTGAAATGAATGGCCCGTAACCAAGGTAACAAGAATCACAATCAATGACTGACAAGCTAGGTTAGACGTCAATTTTGATTCGTTTGCAAAAAAAATTATCATATCGATGCCGCATCTAACGCCCGACCAGCTGGAATTGATTCCACGAATGACGGAACAAGGATTATCTACCCTCCAAATTGCCAATCTGCTTGGAACAACAGTTAGATCCGTCCAAAGGGCCCACGTCCGAGCTAACGCTGGGGATATTCAGTATCGACCTAGGGGGCCAAGAAGGGGTACAAGAAGAAGAACAACTCCCGCTCAAGACCGCCTTATTGGAAGATTGGTACGGCGGACTCGGACTTCAACCGCCCCCAAAATTCGTCGTGAATTGATCGATGCTACGGGAATTCAGGTTTCAAGTCAGACAATCCGACGCCGGATCCACGATCTTGGATTACACGCAAGGAGACGAGCTGCCTGCCCCTTACTGAAACCTGTACATCGAGCAGCAAGACGATTATGGGGAGAAGAACATCAAAACTGGGGAATAGCAGAGTGGAGTAGGTGTATGTTTACGGATGAGAGTAGGTTCAACTTGTTTCGAAAGGATGGTCGTGTGTTGGTTTGGAGAGGGAGGAATGAAAGGTTTTTGGAAGGAAATATGGAGGCGAGGGTGGCTTTTGGAGGTGGAGGAGTGACTGTGTGGGGTGGAATATCGATGAATGGGAGGAGTGAATTGGTGATTCTGAGAGGAGATAGTATGAACGGTGAGAGGTATAGAGATTTATGTATTAGAGAAATCGTGGTCCCTTACGCCGCAAATATCGGCAACAACTTTCTTCTCGTTGATGACAATGCGAGACCGCATAGGGCTCACATTGTCAACGAGTTTTTGAGGAATCACGGTATTGAGCGAATGAACTGGCCGCCTTTCTCTCCGGATATGAATCCGATGGAACATGTCTGGAGTCGTTTGAAATTGAAATTGAAAGAAAGGGAAGGGCGAATGGAAAATTTGGATGACTTGGTGAATGCGGTACAGCAAGAATGGACAGCTGTACCACAGGAGTTCATTGATAGTCTGATAGACAGCATGCCGGAAAGGGTCAATGAAGTAATTGCCAAAAGGGGAGGCCCCACTAAATACTGAATATCAAAAAGATTTTTTAGTTCTAAAGTTATTCAAGTTATTTTCTCTTTGTTGTTGTTCAATAAAAACTCAATAAAACTTGTTTTCTTGTTCTTGCTTACTAACACGATTAATGCTCCACGATTGAGAAAAAAACCGCTATTGTGAAATGAGCCTCAGTTGGTCAGGCTTGTCAGTCACTGTATGTGATTCTTGTTACCTTGGTTACGGACCATGCCTTTCAGGCGAACAATGGGTTAATTTTTTTTTTTTTCAAAATCCTGCCGTTACAATTGGGTTGTTTCATGCACAATTCTTGACTACTGACAGCAAGAAATATCAGGACGTATTCAGAATGGATGATCATTCCGAATACAAGTTGATTTTCTTTTGATTCTCCTACCAACCTGATTTTGAGGGTGTTTCAGATTTAGGTCACCTTTGAGGAAACCCTTGATCTTCAATCTTCATCTTGAGTCCATTCTGATCCTCATATCTCTTCATCTAAAGTTTCAGCTTCAAAATGAGCCGGAGATTTTGAAAATCGGTTGAAGAGGAAAAAAGTTATGACTGCAAAACCAAAAAGTTAAATTTTTGAGATCACCCTGTAAACAAAAGAGATAATAAGACAATTCGAAAAATATCTTGAGGTAATGAGTTCATCTTCATGCCACTGCTGTCAAATTTGAAAAAAAAAATTTTTTTCTTCATTTGGGATCCTTTTGAAAATTCAGAAATTTGGCACAGTTTCAGATAATACCCTGTAGCGATTTTATACGGACAACCTTATGTTTTGAAAAAGTACGAGATTATAGCTGGAGGACTGGGCTAGCGAACAGTGTTTACAGGATTCAAATTGTCCAATGCAGAAAAAAGTTATTCAGATTTTAATATGGTCAAAATTTTGGGGTGCGACGAAATTAGTGTTGAGTAGTTTAGTAAAACACTGACTGTACCATCACATCCGTAGTTATATTCTGTTATGTTTTTGACTCGCAACTGTCATTTATTAATTTGATTGATGTGGGAAGCTGAATACACTTACGTAGAATAAATGAAGAGGGATTTTTTTGTGACTACTCATCAAACTCTGAAACCTTTTCCAAATTTCATAACCTACAAATTTATTAAATTCAAATTCAAGAATCTCCCACAATCAGAGTATTTACTTTCAGGAAGCACTGAAGATGGCGAAAGTCGAAAGCGCTTTGCATATTTGAAAAATTATACACTTTATACAAAAATTCCCTCTTCATTCATTTAATAAATTTTCTTTAACATTTAAATAACAAAAAAACGTGTTTTTTATTGTTTTGCTTATAAAATTAAAACTAACAGAGCAATCTGGTTGCTCCAATGAAGAGAATTGTAGATAACCCAATCGGATCATTAGTAAAGGAGAAAAACCGGAAAATTTTGCGATTTAAAAATAAATAAATTCATAACTCAGCCATTCTTCAAGAAATAGGATTGGCCCTTCTCATGAAAGTATTGAATCATGTAAACTTTATGTGTGCTCAAAACAGTTGGGCTCCGACGGATCATTAGTTTTTGCAAAATTGCAATTTGATTTTTTTTGCACCATCTTGCAGCGTGCCTGGATGCTCCTGAGATAGTCCGATTTCAACTTCAGATTTTGAAAGGAGAAGTACAGTACCACAAAATGATTGTACTCATTTTGCTCTAAAATGCTGCGAAATGGTTGATAAATGCTTGCAAACATTACTGAAAACGGCCTAGCTGTCGTAAGCGGTCGAGCGGTAGGAGAGAGCGGGAGATGAGGAGAAGCGTATTATCACGGAAACCGTTCATTAGAAGAATTCCCCGCATCTCCCGGACCCTCCTACCACGCTGTAGCTAACGCAGGATCGGCCGTTTTCAGTCATGTTTGCATGCACTTTTTACCCATTTCGCACCATTGTAGCGCAAAATGAGAATATACGTTTTTTAGTACTATACTTTCATATACTTTCATAATCTGTTTGATAAATGAAATCGGGCTATCACTATGGCATTCAGGCACGCTGCAAAATAGTGCAAAAAAAAAGTTGTAATTGTGTCAAAACTAATGATACGACAGCGCCTGTTTTGTGCACACATAAAGTACACATGAATCAATACTTTCGTGAGAAAGGCCAATACACTTCTTGAAAAATGGCGGAGTAATGAATTTTTCAAAATATCGTCAAATTTTCCGGTTTTTCTGGTTTGTTTCCGTTATCAATGATCCGATCGGGTCGTAAAACATTTAATTTTGTTCGTATTTCAATTATCTTCAATTCTTCTCATTGGAGCAACCAGATTGCTCTATTAGTTTTCATTGTTTAATCAAAACAATAAAAAAACACGTTTTATGCTATTCAAATGTTTATGACAAATTAATAAATGACAGTTGTGAGTCGAAAACATAACGGAATATAACTAAGGACTGTCTTTCATGTGATGGAGTAGTCGGTTGCCTACTAGTATTTTTGTCAAAAACTCACTCATTTTATGCTTTATTGATTGGTGTTTGAAACCTCGAATACACTTCAAACACTGTCAGTTTCAGTTTCCTGCTGTGATAATTTACAATTAATGACAAAATCAAGACACACTGCAATGGAGCACATTTCAAAACTCATTACTATTAGTTTTATAATAATACCTCATTAAGCATTTGAAATATCAAGTTATCGAACTGAGATTGAAGAGAAGAATCCAAAATTTTAATAATACCCAGGATGTTGCAATCATAAGACCAAAGTTATATATTATCGAAAACACGGTTAGTCTGGCAATAGTGCATTTTCTCGGGTTTTGAGGCCGACGTACAGTGGAATTTCTTCCTAAGGTTTCGCTAGGAAGCGAGCGAGTCGAATAAGGAGAGTAGGTCATTAAAAAAACGAAATTAGTTTAATTTATAATCTAACCAGAAATGGCATATCCTACGATATTTTATATCATTCGAATTGGAAATATCATTTTACTATACCAATAGTTTTCTAGTTAGTGTCGCTGTGTGGTGGACCGGGTATAATTACAAACCTAACATTGTTAGGAAGTCAAGGTATATAGCTACGAAACTGAATTTTCGAGACTTTTGACCCACACTGAATTATTAATTCGTCCTAGCATCGCATTTTCCATCTATGATTTCAAAGACAAGGAAAATTAAAATCCTCACGGAAAATGGCTTCAATGGGTTTTAAAAAAATCTCCGGCAAATAGAAATTGTTTGAACAGTATTATTTCTTAGAGATACAAAGTTTGCTTTTAGAATTGTTAACTGATTGTTCGAAACGTGGCGGAAAACTTAGTGGAAACGCGGAGTCAACTCATCAACCACAAGGAATGCTTTTGTTTATGACGTTGCTTCGAAGTTGTGCTAGTCAATTTTATAATATTTATTTATATTTTGTTCAACATTAGTATATTTGTGAACGGTGTATTACAATTCAAGAAAAGAAAATGTTTCAATGAATTGAAGATAAAACAATCAGTATTGAAGTTATCGCTAGTCCCTGCCGTCTAGTAATATACAGTGAGCACGTAAAGGTTGGAACAAATTCGTTAAACGCTTGATATGGCCATTAGGGAAAATAAGCTGAGACACGTCGATTTTATTTTTCAGTTGCGCATTTTTTGGACTACTCGGATTTTTGATAACGTCATCGCTGTTCGAGTTATGACGTCATTTTTTTTTAATGGCATTATCCTATTTTGATAATACTCTCAAAAAGAACGCATTTTTCTGTGTATGAATGTCATATTTTTTCTTATGTTAGATAACCGTATGTTGGAGTAATAAAATATATTTCATTCATAATAATGTAATATCAAGTCTGTAACGTGAACTTTTGACTTGAAGTATCTCCACAAAATAAAATCTAGTAGGGTTAGATCAGGAGATCTAGCTGGCCACTCTAAAAATCCTCGTCTGCGGGTAGAGGACGGCTATTATTATCATTTGCCGTGGCGCTTCGGGAGGACTTTCTGATTTTTGGTGGCGTATCCACTTTTAAGCTGCAGTAACCCGGAAAAACCTACAGCCCCACCCCGGGTAGTCGGTTGCACACTTCGAGCAAACACCAGACGACGGGATTGGCATCTAGGCAACTCACATCACACTTGCTTTACAACAGAGTATGAAGTAGCCTATCGATACTTGAGAAAAACACAAATCACAGACGAGGATTTTTAGAGTGGTCAGCTAGATCTCCTGATCTAATCCCACTGGTTTTTTTTGTGGGGATAGTCGAAAGTTTACGTTAATAAACCTAATTATGAATGAAATATCTCTCATTTTTCGAAAATACGGTTAGGTAACATAAGAAAAAATATGACATCCATACACAGAAAAATGCGTTCTTTTTTAAGGTATTATCAAAATAGGGTGATGCCATTCAAAAAAAATTATGACGTCATAACTCGAACAGCGATGACGTCATAAAAAATATGATATACCAAAAAATGAGCAGCAGAAAAAGAAAATCGACGTGTCTGAGCTTTTCTTCCCCAATGGCCGTATCGAGCTTTTAACGAATTTGTTCCAACCTTTACATGCTCACTGTATGTTTACAAATAAAGTTTAATACAGGAGACTCATTCAGCAACCGTAAATAAGAAGTTCAATAATTCAGTTCTTTCATTTGAATTATTTGATTCTTGCACCATCACTCGCTCAACTGTAAGATATTTGCACATGCAAGTTATGTTGCATCAAATGGACCAAAGCTTGTTATTTTATCAAATTCATCAGATGTTTAGAATTGTTCGAAAAATGATCTCAAACGAATTGTTTTTACCAAAACTCCAATCGATTATTGTAGTATTATCATCGAATTAAATATTTTGATATCCATTCGACTATGCTAGTCTTATATATTAAGCCAAAACCAGTGTAGCTTTTTAGTTTTAGATTATTTTTATTGACTGTAGCTTTTTGTTGGAAATGTAAAGTATTATTCTGTTTCTTGACTGTTGCTGACACCGTCTATATTGAATTAATAAATGTTTCCATCGTCTTATGGAAATGAAAATCGTCAATTATTATTTTTTCGATTTCTAAACTTTCTTCAATATGACGGCATGTTGTGAATGAGCATTAAATACATTTAGACCCCTTGTATTACTAACATTTCTTCCTTCTTCCCTCGTTCTCGTTGTTTGCATGTTGATGATTTTGTGTATTTTGGTTGTGGTAGTACTGCATTTTTGTCGTACTAATATTGTTATTGTAAAATTGAAAATTATGATGTATATATAAATATTTTTGGAATCGTTCAAGTTTAGCATGAAAAAAACAATTGTTCGTTAGAGGTAAACATTGAATAGGGGAATTGTGCAGATTGTTTTCTCTCAATATAAGAAATCGCCCAGAGACAATACATGTTATTTAACATAATATTCGAAATCCGTATTCTTCAATATTACGATAGCCAAAATGGAATTACATATCTTCGAGAGGAGGTTTATTCAAGATTTATGTATTTTTTTGTTACTGAAAATGCTTAAGATACACGTTGTCAAAGAAGGCAGTAACAAAAGTATTAATTTCGGAATATTACTAGCTATTTTTCAAAGTTATTGAAGTATTAGGAATTCATTTTTTCTTTATATAAAATACAATTGCCTGAGACAACCCTCAATGTACAATAATATTCCCATTTGACATTTACATCATTATATGAAATTTCTTAGAGCTGATTGAAAATGATCCTAATTGAGTCACACATGATCTGTGAGAAAATAACAGTATTAAAAAAAATTGTTAAAACCGCCCTACAGCTACAAATTTTAAAAATAGAGATCAACTTGAAGTGTTCAGTGACAAAATGATCTACAGACTTCAACTTCAAGCGATGTTATATGAACATATTGCCGTTAAAATTCATATCATGACGTTTTGATAATTCAATTCATACTATAAGTAATTTTTTGTAATTTTTCCAGTACATGTCAATTCCTGAAAGTTTGAGCTTTAATAATTCGCATAGTATGAAAAATTTCCGTATCCAAAAAGTTGAACTTTCGACAGGGTATAATAACTGTTTTCAAAATTAACCGATATCTGCAGAATTCCCCTTGTTCGAAAACTCGTGTCTTCAAAATTTTATAAATTTCGTCTTAGTTTATTTTGTATGTATTTTTGTAATAAATTTTGTTGTACATGCATGGATGTTTAATTTTGAATGGTAATGAGCTCTACTTGATAGTCAATAGGCCAGTTTACATTTTACGTTTTTGTTGAATATTTTAACATGTGGGATTATTAAAGTTCAAAAAAAAATTAATAAGGAACGTTGCTTTATGTTTTTCCTTCTCATTTTGAAGTCATGTTCGTGAGAAATCATGTATAAAACCTAATTAAAGGGAAGGTAAAAAAAAATCACTTTGAAATTGAATTTGGTACCTTATATTACTTGTCTATCTTCCAGGAACACACGCAATTTATTTATAAGATTTTCTTGGAAAAAATTCTACTGAAAAACTTGGCGGATAATAGATATCTATACACGCCCAAAATAAAGGTGTCTGTCTGTCCACTATGAGTATATCGGAAACCATAATCGATACAGTTTTAGTAGAATTCAAAAGAAGTTGCTTAAGAGAATGGTCATTATTATATCAAAAGAAAGTTTCCAAAATATTTTTGGGTTTTTCAGGTATTTCCAAAAAAATATGTTTCTGTTTTTATTTTATTCTTTTATAGTATAATTGTCAGAACTGAAACAAAATAAGACACTTCATCTACGGCTACTTATTATATCCTTCTCGTAATGATATCTATTTTACTGTCCGACTTTTCCTTATCAATTCGCCATCAACAACTTTTTTTTTAAATTAGGGCTCTGTTCATAAATATTGTTTTTTGAAGTATTTTCCATTCTGAATTCAGTGGTGTCTATCACATATGGATCATCTCGAATTTTTAAGAGATTTTTGAGTACAAGCCGAAATTTTCAAAAAAATTGAATTGGGTATCCTAAAACTGAAGAAAATCAGAAGTATTGGTTGACATATTTTAATAGTTCGTGAACACTTCATGAAAAATTCAGAATGATTGCCGAAAAGAAGGAAAAATCAATTAATTTAAAATGGAATATACTTAAAAAACTGTTACTTCTGAAAAATTGAAAATTGAAAAATTGAGTCGTTGATGGTTGACGGATAACAAAACTTCGAATAAGTAAAAATGATATGATCACGAGAAAAGTTATACAAAGTTGAAGCGAAGAAATGTATGTGTCTTGTTTTCTTCTCTCTCTGGCGTAGTAACACCATAAACAAATAAAATGAGAGAGCGCAAAAATTCATATTTCTCAAAATAACTTGACAATTACAATTTTCAACCTTAATTTTTGGATAGGTGATGTTTTTTTCAAAACTGAACAAATTTATATGATGGCTTACATTTTTAAAACTAATTCGGCTAGCGAATTCCATCTCACATCATTTTACAAAAATATATTTTGCCTTTTTCGTTGGCATACGCTGCAGAAGCAAAATGCTTGTTATGGAAGTATTTGGCAATGCTAAACATGCTCTTTAATATTAGCGATTTCCACATCCTTACATGGTAAAGAACCCCGCAAACTTCATATGGAATTTGGGTCCCGGTGGATTTTTTTTTTAACATTTCATATTCCTAATAGTGGAGGTTTCTGAAATAATTGCGAAAAACTGAAGGGATATCCTGAGTTGCAACGTACTTTCCTATGTGCAATAATCGCATAATGCTAAAGTCTTACAATATATCAGAGAATTTTACAACCTCATGAAAATTTTTATATGTTGGGAGAATCGAAAATATAGTACGGGTGAGTCAGAATGAGACCGATATCACTGTTTTTTCATTCATCATATTATTTCATCGAATCGATGTCGTGGATTCACTGCTATGTTACATACTTTCTTGCATATCCTTTTTTGATAGATCAACTGTCAAACAAACCCAACCTCAAAATTTCAATACTCAGGATAGTATAGTCACATACTAGTGTATGAGTCACTAGGAGAGTTTAAACAGCAAATAAAATAACATAAGAAACTAATTAAAATAAAATTAAGAAAAAGGGCAAAAAACATTAGTTTATACAGATGAATGAAATAAAATAAGATATAAAAATGAACCAATAAAATTGCAGCTGTTTTGACAATGACTTTTGTGTTTTTTTGCAAGGTCTGTGAATTTTACTTTTTCGTTTTGACAGATGCCAAAAATAAGATCCACATTATTTGAAAATTCTATAATGAAGTTTTGAACTTTGGAGATTAGTCACTGTATATATTCTCAGTGAAATGGGTTATGGTATTTTGATTGAGCAGGTATCAACGTTCCCCCAGTTATACGCAAAAAGTGATCCAAGGTACAAATACAACCGAATGGAAGAAAATGCTTGGCTCACAATCTCCCAAATATTATCATATTATAATATCATATTATTCAAGGGTCTAGCTTTGAAACGCCTATTTCGCTTTATATGTAATAAGGCTACAGCCACAGTGCCTGCCATCAACATCATCGCCCCAAGCTTAGTATTTCTATTCATCTTCTATTCAACTTCAATTTCGCCATAAAATGTCAATAATTACAATCAACAACAAATGTCATTTTTAGATCAGGTGAACTCGGAACATTTAGAACAGAAAAGATTTCGGTCATGCGCAGTATCAGTTTCCAAACAAAATAAAATAAGTCACAAAGATAAAAGTTGACCATCTCTTGTTGTTATTCTTATTTCTTATTTTATCTTATTTCTTGTATAAAAGCTTTCATAGAAATGTAGGTACATGTTCAACTTTCTTATTTTATTTTATTTGCTGTTTAAACTCTCCTTAATTCATAAGAATCTTGACTATAAATCCAAAATTCGGAATGAAGGAGTTTTACGGTCTAATTCGAAGTGAGTTTTAGAGGATGTGAATGGAGGAGCAAACGATTTTCCTGGATAAGTTCTATTCACGGATAAGGCATAATACACAAGAGATGGATAGTTCAGTAGTAGGAACAACCATTTATGGAATGAACAAAATCCTCATGGAATGTTTCGAAAAGGCTCCCAACGAAACTTTTCAGTTAAAATTTGGGTAGGAATTGTCGAAAATCGTATCGTTGGACCATGTTTCTTAAACATGTTTTACCTGGGCTACACAAATAAGTACCTCTATTGGTTCGTCAAAGAATGCGGTATCAATATGAGGAAGCACCAGCCCATTTCCTACGAATCGTTCGTCAATTTCTCGATCAAACATTCCATGATAGGTGGATAGGTGGATGTGGTCCCATACATTGACCTGCACGTTCTCCGGATTTAACTTCACTATAGACTTTTTTTGTGGGGATACCTCAAAACCCTGGTGTATTCAACACCTGTAGAGTATGTGGAAGATTTAACGGTAATAATTTTAGCAGCGTGTTGGTTAATACAGGATACACCAGGGATATTCGAAAGCGTGCGACAGTCGATGATACTGAGATACCGTTTGTGTTTTGAACAAAATGATGGTCCATTCGAACATTTACTATAAGATCTTCTTTGCTCCTATGAAATGTACCCAAAAAATCGTGTCTATCATTAAAGTTGATATTAATACACAAAAAGTAATTGTTTTTCTTCATCAAAAACATGTTGGTTGGATAATATTTTCCTAGATAATTTAATCAGAAATGGCTTTAAAAAATATTCTCCAACACAGAAGTCAACAAATTAAAAGTACTTATTTTCAGTTTTTCGCAAATATTATTTTGAACCTTAACGCTCGCATCTAAGAGGAGTATTATGAATTTGAGGCTGTGTTTGTATCAGTTGAACTTTCAAAACAATCATTTTACAAGAAAGTATGGTCACATATCAGTGAATTTGAATGAAAAAAACGGAGTTTGTCGGTCTCATTCTGACTTACCTCTACTATGTTTTGAATACTTCTACATTAAAGAATGTTCATGATGTTGAAAATTATTCCTATATGTTGTGAAGTTGCACTATGCGATTATTGAACACAGGAAATTTTGTCTGTACTCATTTTAGGACATACATTTATAGAAAGTTTTCCCCTCGAAATGAGATGAGGAATCTGTTTGCGGAGTCTGTCGGTCTTATTCTGACTCACCCTGTATATTCAAGGTACTATTATATAATGTCACAGAACAAGCTAGTATTTATATACTTTGGAGGGCCGAATGAAATTCTAATAATTGATATTTTCCCTTCGGCTAAAGTCTAGTTCGTGTAAAAGTAAGGTAAGGTAACGCAAGAACGTAAGGTAAGGTAATATAAATGTACGGTTCAAAAAAATGGAAGGTAGTATTGACACGACTGACAGTTGTTCAATCGATTTGTTATGTATGCGAGGTAACATTTCTATTCAACTTGTGAAATAAATATCATTCATATTTATTCAGATTTTCACACTTTTCAATTTTCAAACCGTCTGATTGACAACTGAAGTAAAATCTTTACCAATACCAATCCATATGTTCTGGTTATATAAAAGTCGTCCTCACTCGAGATACATCGTTTATAAAGGCCTCTGATTGGCTAGAGGTAGGAAGGCAACGCATAAAGTTAAAAGTTGGACAACTTTTGCGTTACTTTACGTTTCATACCATCATACCTTATCTAACGTTTACAAGAACTAAGCTTTAGCAATAGATACAAATACATAAATAAAATGTTAAAATAAAATATAACCAAATATCAGCTATTAGTCCTACAAATAGTGGGATTTTGGGAACATGTAGTATGAGTTAAAACAATACTAGGAGTTTCTATAAATTTTTCTCATCAAGCGCTCTCATTCGACGTTATTCGACATTAAAAGTGGTGAAAACTTTCAAACTATTTCATTAATTGCCATGTTATTTAAAGAGTATATAAAGCAATTGAGTGAGTACCTACTGTCATTTAAACAATACATCTACTTTTCAATCCCTCCTATAGATCCAGGAGAGGACTAACCCGTTCGTAGAAGTTAACAATGTTGTGAAAAAAGAAAATCACTTATCGATGATGTCTTGGAGAAAAAAAAATTGGTCCATGAACATCAGTTCCTTCGCCATATTTTAGTCACGTCTGTTGAATCGAAGAAGTATGCCAAAAATAACTTGTACCTTTTGAAAAACAGTCGTCAAAGAAAATTTCCTCATTGAAATAAATGAAATTTATTTCATCTTTAAAAAACATAACACCATCATCGTGTTTTGTTCGAAATATTAAAAAAATATCATCTTTTTTGTTATCACCAGAAAATCTTATAATATATGTGAAAGAAAAGTCAAAAACTATCGAGTGGGGATTGTAGAAAACTATTTTAGAAGTTATCTTTGCTATTTGAAGGAAATTGTATTGAAGGTGGAAGATCATTCTTTTGAAGAATATTTCGATAAGTTTTTTTTTGTGGACTAACTGTAATTACCTTTATCACGAAAGTGTTCAAACCGATTGTTTCGATATAGAAAAATTAATTATTTTGATCGCGTTCATATTCGTTTATGAAAAACTGGTAAAATGGCTAAAAATATAATAATTGTAACGAAGATGTGAACTGGCCCTGAGACGATTTTATCCCAACTCCTTTCTCCTTCCTCTATTCAGGTGTGGGTATTTGGTGGTGGTGGATTCATTTACATCTCCAACAAAGAGTGGCTGGTCTTCAAACCAGATAAATGGTTTCACATTAAACATCTATAGACTCTTCAGGAATCAGAACATGATTAAATAATTTTTACAATATTAATAATATTTGTGTAATTGATGACTTGTTTATTTTGTGGAAATTCATGATCACTTTAATGAAACGAAAGAAACACAATTTTTGTCTTATTTCCACTAGTTTTTTATATTTACGACCCATTATCAAGTATAAAAACTAAGTTAGTTTTTATACTTGATAATGGGATAAAGCCCGAAGCCGGTCGAAAATATAAAAAACTAGTGGAAATAAGAAAAAAATTGTGTTTCTTTCGTTTCATTAAAATTAATAATATTGCTGAATTAATAATATTTTTATTTACCAAAATGTCGTTACTCAAAAGATATTGTGTTGGAATTATAAAGTCCTCATAAAAATTTCCTTTCTGTTTGAAATAGTCAATTCCGAAGTTTCGGAAATACAGCGTTAAACAGAGATTCTGTTTAGGTTTTGTTGAAGTGGCATTTTTTATGAATCATCGATGATTTATTTTACTGATGATCTGAAACGAGTATTTTGAACAATTATCGATTCACTGAAAATAAAATTATTCAGGATATAAGTAATTACCAGTTTCTGTTTATCGTGCACGAAACAGCTCTCATCTACATAAACATGAAATTTCGTCAATATTTTTTTTATTCTATTAATTTGATCAAGATGTATATAATAGCATCTAGGCCAATCGATAGAAGATTTTTTCGTAACAAAAATACTAGTAGGAAACTGACTGTGCCATCTCATGAAAGACAGTCCTTAGTTATATTCTGTAATATTTTCGACTCGCAACTGTCAATTATTAAAATGAATGAAATGAAAACAATTAGAACAAACTGGTTGCTCCAATAAGATTTTTTTTAGAGAATTGAAATACGAACAAAATGGGATGTTTCACGACCCGCTCGGATCATTAGTAACGAAAAAAAAACGGTTTAATCGTAAAATTTTGTGTATAGTACCACAAAACGTGTCATTCTCATTTTGCGATACAATGATGCCAAATGGGTGAAAAATGCTTTTAAACTGACTGACTGAAAACGGACGAGCTCTCGTTACCGGCCGAGTGGTAGGAGAGTCCAGAAGATGAATGAATGAATGGGATACGTGATAATACGCTTCCACTTATATCCCGGGCTGTCCTTCTACACGATCGCTTACGCGGGCTCGACCATTTTCAGTAATGTTTGCAAGCATTTTCGCCCATTTCGCAGCATTGTAGCGCAAAATGAGAATATCCGTTTTGTGGTACTATTGTTGAAATAGAAGTAAGATACTTAGTCAATGCCTGTGGAAAAGGTATTGGACCCAAACGTGAGTGTCATCTGGCGTGATTAGTTAAGAACATGAATATTTGACATCATTTTAATGCAGGTTTCTCCAAAAAACCCTGATTTCAATGCTGTCCAATTGTTTCAATCAAGTTACGACCTGACTTGAAGGCCAGATCACTGAAGTTACGACATGACTTGGATGCGAGATCACTGTCGCCATCTACATGACGCATCTATTTGAATCCAATATTAATCCCATAAGGTTGGCTAACTATCTTACTTCTATATAAACAATGGTGGTACTATACTTCGACTTTCAAAATCTATTTGAGAAATTGAAATCGGACTATCACTAGAGCATCCAAGATAGAGCTGCAAGATAGTTAAAAACAAAATCAAATTGCAATTATGCAAAACTAATGATCCGACAGCGCCTGTTTTGTGAAAACTTAAAGTACACATGATTCAATACTTTCAAAAGAAGAGCCAACCCTACTTCTTGAAAAATGGCGGAGTTATGAAATTGTAGGAAAATCGCAAAATTTTCCGGTTTTTCTCCGTTACTAATGATCGTAAAATATCCCATTTTGTTTGTATTTTAATTATCTACAATCTTTCTCATTGGAGCAACCATAATGCTATATTAATTTTCATTTTATAAGCAAAACAATAAACATAAACACGTTTTTCTGTAACTGCCTTTCATGTGATGGTATAGTCGGCTTCCGACTAGTATTTTTGTTAAAAATTACTTTTATGCGATTGGTGTGGTGTGGAGATTTGTGTGCAGGAGCGTTGTCCTGCAAAAACAAAACACCTTTTGATAGCTTTCCGTGTCTTTTCTCTTTAATTATTTCCCGTAGAGTGGTCAGTAATATCGAATAGTGATCTCCAGTTATTGTTCTACCCTTATCCAAAAAATCAATTATGATTACTCCATGGCAATCCCAAAAAAACTGAAGCAAGAACTTTTCCAGCAGATTTTTGGACACGAAACTTCTTAGGTCTTGGAGAACCGGAGTGTCGCCATTCCATCGATTGTTGCTTTGTTTCTGGATCTTAGAAATGTACCCAGTCTCATCCATAGTAACAATTCGGTTTATGAAGTCTACATCGTTTTCAAATCGAGTACAGATCGAACGCTATGCTACTACCCTTGCACGCTTTTGGTCAACATTCAAACATTTGGGGATCCATTTTGCAGCAATTTTTCTCTTGTCCAAATTGACGTGAACTATATGATGAACGCGTTCATATGAAATATTCAGTGCTTCAGATGTTTTAGCCCAATTCGACGGTCTGTTAAAATCATGTCATGAACTGCATCGATATTTTCGGGGACTGACCCAGAAACTGGCCTTCCCGATGGGTAATCATCTTCAATGGAAAATTTACCTCTTTTGAAGCTTGCAGTCCAATTTTTCACGGTCGCATACGAAGGACATTGATCACCAAGGGTATTAATCATATCTTCGTAAATCTGCTTACCTCTTAACCCTTTTAAATACAGGTACTTGATGATGGCTCGATACTCCAATTTTTCGATTTTCAGAATTTCGGTGGACATATATTTTCTTTTAATTTATTTCGTAACTCTGGTTTACTTTTTTGACGTCAAACTTTACACTGACACTTCTAATAAGTTATTGTTCGTTGCTATGGCAACGCAATATTTTGTTTATGCAGGGAACTGGTCTAGGCTAACTAGATATCAATACATCCTCGTAAGTACCAACCGGAAGTGGAAAAACATCTCTGTACTTTTAAGAGAAACATTCTCAATTTAAAATTGAATCAATACATGACTCCTCTGGAAATGGAAAAACCCTACGATAAAATTGAGGTTACTTTTTTATAATATCTAACAGAAAACAACTACTTCCCCGGCTAAAGCCACGCTGGACATTGAACTACATCTGATAGATATTGAGGAAGACCCTATATAACTTGAGAGAAAAAATCTGAAAGTGAAAATTTGCATTTTCATTCAGATAGTTGATTATTTATTAAATGTCCAGTTTCCATTGGAGATTCTTATCTATGAATGATATAAGGGAGAATGTTATTCAGAAGTATCACTCACAGAAAATCGTTCATTCCATTGATGCGTGAATTGCATCTCTTTCGCTAGGCCTCCAATACATTTTGGTCGACAAAAATCTATTTCACTCTTCTAAGATCATCAGGGAGGTCGGAAGAATTGGAAAACATACTCTTCAGAAGCAATTTCACATTGTAATGAGGAATTGTTGTGCGGTGAAACTTTGAAAATATTTTTCTGACACAAAACCTGTCATGGGTATGGCATGTTGATTTCATTGAAAATATGAACAGGATGTTCGTAAAGTCAGTTGTGGAAAATAGCGACTAAATTCCAACTTTATTCAGTCGCAGATGATTCCACAACTGACTTTATGAACATCCTGTTCATATTTTCAATGAAATCATCTCTGTACTTCTTTTCTCAATGATAATTCGTAGTTTCTTTATTTTAATATTAAAAAATGTATAAGAAATGTACAACCAATAAGCTTCCATAATTACTGGAGAGAACTAAAGAATGTATCACCTGTTTTCCAACCTGTTGATGGTAAATATTGAGTATCGAGTTTTTTTTGGTGTTATTCTTGTTTTCTGTTATCAACCTATAAAATCAAATTTGTGAAAAGTTTTGTGAGGGTGTTCTGCAACTCTGCAAGCCCATATTTATTTGTTGTATTTAAGGGGGTTTCGGTTCAAATACTTTGTACCATCTTTTTCCACTAGTTCTGTGATAAATTCGCTTGGAATATAGCGACACCACACCAAAAGAAATAATTACATAATATTCTATGATGACAATATTGTGAAGATCTCGAACACATTCAAATTCATTTTTTGTATGATAACTGTCTATTTCAAAGTTAGGGTTGAGAAGGTTACTTTGATATATTGTAAATTGAGGAAGGTACAAAGGTGACTATGGGGTATTATTTTTATGGTTTTTTTTGGAGATAATCCAGTTTCGGAAAGATTCTGTTATCACAGCTCAGATTTTTTTTTCTTCGTCTGAAGGTAATTTTTGCCTGAATACTGGTTGTAGAATCTTTCGTTATAACTTCATAAATATAGTATCCTCAAGTAAAGTGAAAGCTTTTTCAAGATATTCTTGTTTTTTTTATTAAAATAGTTTTGTTGCCGTTTCTTTTTTTATACCTGACTAAAAGAAAAATTTGCTTTTGAACTGCCATTTTACAAACGGTTTGTGGATGACATCATAACAAAAGATGAAGTAGAAATTACGCAATAACGCATTTTCAACAGCTTCCGTTTACTGTTAGAACTAACAAAATAACAGATTGCCATTTTCAGACATGACAATCATAGAAATGAAGGAAAATAAAATTAACACAGATTGGTTACATAAACCAGCATTTTCTCAGAGATTCCTGAATATTAATTTTGAACATTCTTTTTTTACAAAAATATAACATCATGCGGAACCTTAAACATAAAGCTTGAAAGTTATCACCCAATATTCCATCAAAAAAATCTCAAAGCCATCAAAAGATATCTAATCAAAAACAATAGTGATTGCACGATAGGGGGCGCAGGGGGTCCATCAACTCAAAATTTGTAAATGGCATGTGGGGTCAAGTGTCACATCGTTGAAAAGAGAATTCAATTCTTTTTACAACCATCTGAATATTTTTGAATTTCGGTAATATTTTTTTGTAATTCAAAATCGAAATATCAAATATAAATGCGGATCTGAATACTACTCATACATCGATAAATTTGAACGGTTGGATGTGGAACAATGAAACCAAAAATTTTTGAAGGGTATTACCGATAGTACTTTTTGAGAGAAGAAACATTGCAATTACTCGACAGATGGTGCTGGGGGCACATTAATTTAAAAATTTCGAAAGGTATAAAAATCGAAATTGGGAAAAAATTTATAAACAAAATTCAAAAATATTTAGATGGTTGTAAAGAGAATTGAATTCTCTTTTCAACGATGTGACACTTGACCCAACATGCCATTTAAAATTTTTGAGTTGATGCCCCCCCCCCCCCCTGCGCCCCCTATCGTGCAATCACTATTTTTTTATTTCAAAAAGTAGTATTGGTGAAACCCTCGAAACGGTTTTTTTTTTCATGTTTCTACGTCGAACCGTTCAAAAGTTAACAGGGGGGGACTATTAAAAGCCGCACTGTATATTATTCTTCTTTCAATCTCTCCAGTGAATTATGGTCTCCAATGGCTGTTCATAGAGACACGACGAATTATTATTGAGAGAAGACAAGTATAGGACCGTGTTTCCACATCCAGTACCCTTTGTTTCAAAACATAGGTTTATGTAAATGTTAATTTACGTATTCTGTTGTTCTCTACACATGTTACGGATTCAATTGCAGCGAAGTGGTCGAGGTGTTAAAGCGTTTGGCTTTCACCCAGACGGTCCGGGTTCGATCCCCGGTCGTGTATCACTGAGCTGAAGTGTTTCGGATTCCACTTTTATTTAAACTGTAGGTCCCGGATCTTCCTTGCTCGCACAAGCTCTGCTTTTGAGGGGTTTTCTCCGAAAACCTGGGAGTTTCGTAAAAAAAAAAATTAGTTTCAATTTTTTCCGAAAAAAATTGTACTATTACTTTCAAATATTTTTGAAAGTATACTTTATTCAGTTATTACCTATATGATGTATCGCCTTGAAGATGATTTCATAAAAGTCTAAACGTCAGCAAAGTATGAAAAGTTATTTTCATTTATTTGACCTAACCCCAACCAACTTTCTGAAACTATAATCAGTGAGGTCACAAACATAAGCTAAGCAGATATTATCCTTCATTCGACTGTAGACGTGTTTTGAGGTTCTTGCCTCTATCAGTGCTAGGGTAAATCGGACAAGAGTCGTCTTGTTCCAGCCTAACGAATTAGTCTGGTCAATATGTACCATTTTTTTTTTTTCATTTCTATAGTCCCTGAAAATTATGATCATGGTGTCATTCGATTCGTAATGTCATGTAGAAAGTTTAAGGAAAGGTCCCAAAAGAGACCGATAAAAATTGCAAAAGTTATAAACGATTAAGTGAAAAAAAGTGGGGCTTTGTTTTTTCTTGAATATCTCGAAAAATATTAAAGATTTTCGAAATATTAAAAATGATCTGAAAAGATCATCAATTTTTTTTACAGAGCCCTGGAAACGGGTAGTCCGGATTCCGCGCGCGTTGCATCACTGTGACACAACAACAAAAAAACATATTTTAACTTATTAAATATGAATATTAAGGAATAAAAATATAATGTACTATTGGGATTAACAAAAATCCGCGGTTAAAATTTTTTTATCCCAATTTTTCCATAAATTATGCATTTGTTAATCAACAAATTTTTTTTCTTTCTTTTTTTTTAATGGTACATGTTGAAGATACTAAACCGTAATATCCAGTTAATAATGTTTCGTCGCGAATAAAGCCGCTACTTACAATAAATTTATCGCATCGCCACTGGGGAGTAAAAGCAAGGAGCACTCCTTGCATTTAAAAAAAAAATAACAATCCCTGCGATATTTCCCATTTTCGACCAATAAGTATTTTGCCAACTGTGTCAAAAATATTGGAAAAAATTGTCTCAAATCAATTGAAAGTATACCTTGAAGCTGCAAAAATACTGTCACCAACACAGTCTGGATTTCGCGAGGGATATAGCACCGCTACGGCACTGGCAAATGTTACGAGCGATATTCACAGTGCATACGATTCTAGACTCAATACATGTCTAATACTGTTGGATTTTAGTAAGGCATTCGACACACTCAATCATTCACTGCTTTGTGACAAACTGAGGTACTTTGGTTTGAGTGAGAGTGCAGTGCTGTTCTTTCATAATTACCTGAGTGGACGAATGCAACTTACAAAAATTAAAGGCCAGACATCTGGTTTCCGCAAAATTACCAGCGGCGTTCCTCAAGGTAGCATACTAGGACCTCTACTGTTCTCTGCGTACACTGCAGAAAAATCTTGGTCTATATATTGATTCTGATTTGAAATACAATTCTCATGTCAACCATTCGATAAAAAAATCATATGGAAAGTTACGTGTATTATACACTCATAAAGATATACTGAATACATCCATTAAGACCAAATTGTGTGTCACTGATTCTGTCTGGATTAGCTTACTGCAACGTAGTCTATTGGCCTGCCTTGGCTGCTAGGGAGAAAAAAAGTCTACAAAAAATACAAAATAGCTGTATTAAATTTTGCTACAGCTTACGCGAATATAATCACTTTAGTAACTGCTTCGAACACTCGAACTGGCTCAAACTCGAAGAAAGATTTTCACTCCATATTTCTTGTTTGATCTATAAGATTAATAAAACACATATTCCTTTATATTTGTTTTCTAAGATGGTTAAAGGTTCGGATATACATGTTGTGCCGACGCGCGCCCTTAATGAGTATTCTGTCCCCAAACACAGAACCGCACTATTCGAAAAATCTTTCATATATGCTTCTATTAAAACGTACAACTTGTTGCCAGCCGAAATAAAAAATACCGATAGTCTTTTGATTTTCAGAAAACTTGTCAAATCCTACCTACTCTCCCAAAGGAACGCTGTTAAACATTAGGTAAAAATTTGGGCATTTTCTCAATCACTATTGCTACTTTTGGTATCTTTTATTATTTGCTATCTCTTATATATTATATATTCTTTAGGTCACCTGTTGGACATTGTTAGGGGGTTGAATGGAAGAGCAACTATGTTGAATACCGCTCCCACGATATAAAATGTATTTTATTGTATTTTTCATGAAAATAAAGTCACAAATTATTATTATTATTATTATTTAAAGCGCTTGAATCCAACTGCTTTAAATCTAGGGCAGTATGGAACTGCAGACACCTTAAACCGACTGGCGCAACGCAACAACGTTACCCTAGTCTGGATACCAGGTCACACAGGCCTAGAAGGAAGCACTGCCAAGAATGTCATTACAGCTTGGGCAGACAATAAAAGACTCGAGTACTGGCGTAGTCTACTAGGCCTAGCCCATTCCAAAGCATTTATTGCTTGTACAAGGAAAAAACAGGACTCTGACAAACTGCTAGAACTCAGTAGAGCGCATCTCAGAGTTATAGTAGGTTTGCTTACTGGCCACTGCATACTCAAACATCACATGCATAAAATCGGACTTGCACAAGATGCAGAGTGCCGGCTATGCATGGAGGATGATGAAACGGTTAAACACATTCTGTGTACATGCCCTGCAGCGGCCAGAACCAGATTCTCAATATTTGGCGATACGACAGTAAGGCCAGAAAACCTGGTAAATTCGTCTCCCAATACATTCCTCAATTTCGTCAAGAGATTGAATATACTGGGAGAAATATAACCATAGGGTGAGCCACAATAGGCCATTGGCCGCAGTGGAGGGCCTCCTTGCAATGGTATATTTCTGTTACGAATCAATATTTCTGTGTTATGAAATTTTTGTAACACACATTTGAAAGTATCACAAATCCAGTGGCTCAGTCAGATTACTCTTTTAAAAATTGTGAGAAAAAAATGTTTGCCTTCAAAATAAATTCGAAATAGGTCTTGAAATGTTAAGCAGAGGTTTACCTTCTGAAAAAGGTCAAAGTAAATTTGCGGAGTAAAGGGGGAAGTAGGAATCTCGAGTGAGGGAGGCGGAGTCCAATATTAAAAGAAATCTAATAGCTTCTCACTCCAGCTCATTGCCCATTTACGTTATAGTAAAATTGGTCTTGAAAGCGCCATCCGCATATTCCTACGAAGCTGCTGGTATTACGTTTTATTTTTACAACTCGGCCATCGTCGAAAAATGCCGCTCTTTTTGTGAACGGTCGTTAAATCATACGGACACCTGCAGAAACCTCTGATACGAGGGTCAGTCTACAGTGTGAACAATATGTTTACTAGAAAGTATGTCTACGAGGGTCGGGCGTTGAGTATCCATTATATTTGATGGTTATATTTTTGTATAAATATTGGCTTTTGATCTTTAATTGAAATGAGTCAGATTTTATACGATTATACAGGGTCCTGCAACTGCGCTCCGGTGGTCCATAGCTTCTAAACGGCGCAACTTAAAAATGTCTTTCGAATGCAAGCATGTTTCCTTCTTGAGAGAGTATGTTCGAAAAATATTACGAAGTATACACGGTGACCCAGAAAAGTGCACCAAACCAAACTTATATTTTTTGTAATGGAACATATTTCATAACATGGTTGAATAGAGAGTATTTTGACCATTCAAAAAATATGAAATCATGTATGTTCATCAACGTTATTAGCGGAGATATATCGATATTACTTCAAAAAACGTAAGGCATTCAACACTCTGTAACTCCTCGTAGAAAAATAACTCTGAAAACTTATTGGAGGCAAAATGACTCCAATATAGTCTAGTTTCTGTAACATGACACACAGTTGATATTTCATTTCTTTTTGTTTACCGGATAGATCGAAACGCAAATTGAAAGATATCTTGTTTTTTTTTTCAATTGGAAATTTACGTTATTTACAAAGTTAAGTAAATACCAAGTGTGATATATCATTCGAAAGGAAATTTTATGGCCTTCCCAATACTAAACTTGAATGAATGGGTTTCCAATTGAAAAAAAAACAAGATATCTTTCAATTTGCGTTTCGATTTATTCGGTACACAAAAAGTAATGAAATTTCAACTGTGTGTCATGTTACAGAAACTAGACCATATTTGAGTCATTTCGCCTCCCATAAGTTTTTAGAATTATTTTTCCACGAGGAGTTACAGAGTGTTGAAAAACTTATGTTTTTTGAAGTAATATCGATATATCTCCGGAAATAACGTTGATGAACATACATGACCATATATTTTTTGAATGGCCAAAGTAATCTCTATTCAACCATGTGAAGAAATATAGGGTGTTCCATTACAAAAAACATGACTTTGGTGTGGTGCACTTTTCAGGGTAACCTTGTATACTTCGGAATATTTTCTAAAGAAACTCTTTCAGGAAGGAAACATGCTTGCCTTCGAAAGAAATTCTTAGGTTGCGCTGTATAGAAGCAGGGCCCTGTATATGAAATTCTATTGAGAAAAATTGAAAAATCTTTTTTTGTAATACCTGATATTACATGTCTTCAATTGCAGACAGGTAAAAATATGGGATACTCAAAAAGAGGTCCCACAGAAAATACAAAATGAGTAAATACAAATGACGTTTTCAGTAATATACATAAATTTTTTACCTAAATATATTTACATTTTCCAAATATTTACAAGTTTTGAAAAATTTGTAATTTTCGATTTTCTTTATTTGAATATTGGGATCTTATTTGCCTGTTCGCGAATTTTAATGTGTAATATATTCGCACTCTAGTATATAAAGAAACCAAATAATCATGGGGAAAATTACTACATGGGTGAGAAAATTTTACATTAGAATATTCGTTTAAAAATATCTGTCCTACACCATGTTGAATACAATTAATATTGAAATTTGCAACAAATATATTTTCTAAGCCTATTAGGTATTGTGAAAAATCATTTGTGGGGACTGTTAAGCCACCAAATAACTCACCGCTAGCGTTGTAAGCTTTTAGCTCACATAATATCGTGGACTTGTCTCTTTGGGACATTGAACAATATTGTAAACAAATATCACAAGAATGTGCGAAGAGACATTTACGTAAAAAATATCCACCAACATACACCATTGTCTTCCTCTGATATCAAATTCCTGTAATCGGTTGACAGTAATTTCAAGATTGGCGATATATTTTCGTATTTTTTTCCTGAAAACATTCGATTTTTTTTAAACGAGTCCGATGTTATAGTGAACAAAATATCGCTACTATCTTTCATACAATTCCTTCTGCCTCATGAAAACACCCTATAGCAAATAGTTTTTTAAATGCTCTAGTGAACTGAATGGCAGTGGGATTTCTAGCGTATCACCAGTTCGATAATTCGAATTTGGCATAATGTTGCTTGATTAACAAATATTGAAAAATACAATAAGTGTCACTATCACAATACAAGAGCAAACTAAACTCTAACGGTAGCCTCCTCCCTTCTCTGTGACACTCATTTCGGGATAATTGGTCCCTTTGTGACTTGCCGCCAGTCGCTCGCCAGCCCCTTGCAAATTGCAAAACATATCCAGTTCTCAGTAACTAATTGTGTGTGACCTGGAACGTAATCACGATCTATCAACAAATCGTATCTGCTCCTTATTATTTATTATTTGTCCATTTCCAGGAAGCAAATGTTCAAGTTAAATTGAATTATGACATATATAGAATTACAATTTGATAATATATAACTTCATTATTCTTATATAGGCTACCTAATTTGGCATATTTGCAACTTCAATAAACTCATTTACAACTTCTATTGTTTTATCTCCAGAGCTAAAATTTCCGGAATAGCTTCAGAATAATTTCTCTACTCATGAATGAATCTACAATTCATTCAGTTATCCATAGTATCCATGTAAAAGAGCATAGTTATGTGAGGGCGCTCGAATCAGCGAAGATAAATGCTCGAAAATTGAGTCTGCAGGGGTTCAATAGAAAACGCTTTGACGATGTAATTTTGAATGGATCATTCCAATTTTTTTTTTAACATAGATAAATGTGTAAGTGAGGCATTTCACGAAGTACTTTTTCGAAAAAAAGAACAGATCCTGAGATAAAAGTTAGTGAATCTGGTCAATGTTCTGCCAATTTTTTCAACGTTTTTCTTTTTTTTTATTTGAAAAAGTACTTCGTGAGATGCCTATATCCAACATTCGAAAATCGTATGATGAAAAAAAATATCGAGTTTATTCAGCGAGCTCCGAGTATTTCATTTTCTTCCGTTCCTTGTTTTACTAATAGTCACTAATAAGGTTAAACCCCTCTTAATACAATTTCAGAGTTCTGTCACTTCTATTGATTTTATTGTATAGGAGAAAAATTCTAAAATAAATTAAGGGGCGGTTGTTCAGTCCATGGTAAAATCCAAAGATTCATCAAACTTTGGAATCGAATTCTGGATTACCGTTGAATGTGTTTTTCAGCAGAAATTTAACCATGGATAATGAAAACCAAGATTCTGCAGTTCATCTGAACTATTTCATGAAAAAGAAGATTTTACTAATTCATGTCAAATATAACCAAACATTTTCCATTCGTAGTTTCCTACTTTTCATTTCTTGGAAATCCTGGTAGAAAATGGAATTATTGGTAGCGTCTCAAACAATAATAAAGAAATTCATGAGCAAATCTTCCAATGGGATGGTTCTCTTTAGGTATATATGATGATTCGTTCCGAATAGATATGTGAATATTTTTTTTATGTCCTGGTTACCACGAAAAGGAGAATTCTTCAATGGGACGTGCCATTGTAATATTTGGTGTATGTTATGTCAACCAGAAAATAATTTTCAAATGGAATCATCACAAAAATACCTGCCAGTATGAAATTGCATAATGCTCTTACCGATTAGTTTTATTAGTGATTTCATGAGAAACCATTTCCACAATAATCCTCACAATATCTTTTGGCATTCTGAACCTAAATACAAATTCTTTATGTGACTATTCCTCGAAATGATTTTCACGTAATCAAGTACGAGGTGCCCTAATGAGAGCTAGGATATTCATCAATTCCATGATATCTCCATCATCAGCTATTTCATTGTCCTGAGCATTTTTGTGAAGTGATTTCTGCTTATTCTTATTGCGAATTCCATTGGTAAAACTGGTGCGCACCAAGTGTATTTTTTGTATTCCATTGGTAAAACTGGTGTAGAGTTTTGTATTCCATTGGGAATCTGGTGCACATTGTGCACAGTGCAATAATTTTAGCACGAGCTCTTCGAGCTCGTGCGAAGTTAGTGCATTTGTGAAAATAGCGGAAAGCTCAAAGATGTAAAAAGTCAGACTACTTCTAGTATCATATTTAAAATCTTCGTCAAGCAGTGATATGAAGACATATAATATAGGAAGTAATGAAGGAGATGAGATCACGTCCTAAAATTAACAATTTAGAAAGTGTCCGTAAATCCAGTGATCAGGAGAGGTCAGAGAAAAATATATTTTATAATTGTGGGTTTTCATGTTTTTGCAGTTCTAAAAATCTTAAGGATGCGGAGAGACACTGCTTATAAAATAATTAATTACTTCAAAACATCAGTTTTATTCTACAAACACATGCCATGGGGATAAAAATCCTATACCAGCAGAGAATCTCATCAATGTGGATTTATGTAATATAAAGACAATGGAGAATTATTTAAATTGAATAGTGAAATAAATGAAAAAGATTGTCCTCAAGGTTGACCTCTTCATATTGTATTTGCTAGTCGTCAAACCCACCATATGATACTTTTTTATTATTATTGGTTCGCGGGAAATAAAACATTTATAAGAGATCTATCTCCCTTTTCCTGATTATGGCACGAATGTGAATTACTCATTTATAGTAATAACCTCTTCATTATGATGGTTGTGAAAACAAAAACTGACAAGGTGACAAGTTTCAAGTGCCTGTCAGAAATATTCCGTATTTCATTGAGAATGAACTAGTGCACATTTTGGAGAAATCCAGTGAAGTGTTGACACATCACTAGTTTTACCAATAGAAATCGCTATTACAAACTACTTCATAGTAGTTCTAAAGTTGTCATGTCAGTCAGTCATGTCAAATCTTTGTTAATCTACCGATTTTGATAATGTGAAACCTGGAATTAAACCAGGATTCAAGTTCTAACTATGCAATGAACAACTCGATAACCAAGATTCGCATAAAACTGCAGATTATCTATGACTGAACAATCGGCCCTAAGTACCCTGCTTTTAAATAGGTCACTATGTATATTTTCAGAAATCGAGCATGATTCAGACATCGAGTGCCTTGTCAGGCGAAAGCCACACCACAGTTATACAACGGGTAATACGACAGGCGATAGGATGACTGTTGCAATACGATTGATTTATTATGACTGTTTTATCACTTCAGACCAATATCCATGCTCTCTAACGATTTGTATACGTCTACGTCGTATCGCCTATCGTATCACTCTGTCGTGGTTTTGGCCAGATTGGTATAAAATGTTTTTCCATAAATCCATAATTGTGACTGTAGTGACTTTTTCAATATGCATTTGCACATGGTATTATCTCAACAAAAAATGATTGTATATAAATGGTTGGAAGATAATCAATAATAATGAAAGATTGAAGGGACAGGAATAGGCTTTTCAAAACAGACCGAGATACATGACATTTCTGTTGGAAAAGTGGTACTTCAACCTGTATAATCGTCTTTGCTTGTCATGTAGATTTGACAAAATTGTCTAGTTACTTGTTTTTTATTCAGATCTATCAGATATCATGGTCTCTAGCTTTCGAGCTTGGTCGCACTATTGTTCCACCCTGTATTATGATCGGTAGTCGGTGTCGGAGCGGTCTTCTTTCTTTTTTCGGAGTGATCTTTATCCGACAATATTAACACCAATTCTTTCCAGGTTCTCCATTTTAAAATTCTATTGGCATAATCAGAAGATGCCATATCCTTGGTTGCCGGTCTTTTTCGAACTTTGTAAAACATTTCCGTATCAAAATTTTTTCCGCCCTATTTCTCTAGATAAGTGCACTCGCATTGAATTTTGCGCGTAAACTGGACGTAACCAAGGAGTTTCTGGTATCTCATATCCCATACTGCTCGCGATTTACGCACAAATGAACTCGCGCCATGCTTATAGTTAAGGTAAGTACAGACCGGGCAACATTCGGCCAGATAGATGTCAACATTGTTGGCAACATGTATCCCATCAACTCGCAACAAGTTGATAGATACTCGGCAACATAGTGCTGATGTTGGTCAGCAAAATATCAAAGACTTTTGTTGCGTGCTCCTTGTATCCGTGTTTTCCCTTTGAAATGGAAAATATCGCTAAGTCTGGATGGTGTTGTCATTAAGTGAGGTTCAATCATCAGAGTAGAGAGGTTATTTTCTCTACTTTACTTTGTTATTATTTATGACATAGGAGAGTGTAGTTGTTGTTATTCCTTCAGCCAACATATGGACCAAAAAGAGCAAGTGGTAGAACTGATTGAAATGCTTGGTAAACATTTGGTTTACTTACTGGAAATCTGTTATGAAAAAAAAAATGAACATTGTGATTTTATGCCGCCAGGCGATTCTAATAATGCCATTTTCAATTTGCGGAAATGCTCTGTTGCCAAGTTTGGATTACTGCAAATCTGATATGGAGATGGATCAAAGTGGACATCATTCTATTCAATCAGGTGGTTCCTGCTATGACATTTTGACCTTGAGGAAATGCGCTGTTAGTTAGAGTAGCAGAAAATAATTTACAAATTTTGATTGGAGAATATAATTATAAATCTTCAGCCAATTCTCATAGTTCCTACCATTATTGTTTTGCGGAAATGCGTTGTTGCCAAGTTGATCACTTCGAATTTACTGGTTAAGTGGAAGAACAATTAATAGCGGCTGGTCTCAGGATTAGTCTCTATAAAAATTCAACTTCGCCTTTTATTTTCATTTCGTACCATTGATATTATGTATATATTTTTTTCATTTTGTATTATTTGAGCGAAAGGAAATAATAAAGACGGTTATTATTATTATTATTAAATCTGATACGAACATAGATTGAAGTGGACATTATTCTTTTCAATCAGGTATTTCTTGCTATGGCTTTGCAGAAATACGCTGTTGCCAAGTTATGGATGCGGGAAATGATTCAGAGAAGCTCTAAACAAATTTTCAGTGGGTAGTATTAATATTAATTCTTAGCCGATTCTAATAATGCCATTTTTGGTTTTAAGGAAATGCGCTGTTGCCAAGGTAGTCACTTCGGATTACCGGATTCCAGGAAATGTGGATTCATATGGATAAGTGGACGATATCCTATTCATTCAAATTATTTGACATTTTGACTTCGCGGAAATGCGTTGATGCCAAGTTTTGGACACGGAAAATCATTCAGAGAAGTTTCATAGACTTTTGGACACAACCTAACCTAGATATCCAAGCTGGTAATTCGATCCCTAATTAGTATGGAAAGGTGAAATCACAGATGATCGCTTTGCTCGCATTTTAAAAATTACCAGAAGAAAAAGACACGCCTTTGGCATTTCCACAATTTTTTTTTCTGCGTCCACAACTTGGCAACATTGGCGCATTTTTGCAGGGTTCTAATTTCATAGCGCAATTCATCTTACTGAATATTATGGTATTCTCTTGGAACTATCCTCATATCAGATTTCCAATAATCCAAAGAGACCAAAACTTGGTAGCGGTCCATAATTGAGACGTTCAATTGTTTTTTTTTTCAGTAATCCGAAGTGACCAACTTGGCAACAGGGCATTTCCGCAAAACAGAAAACCATTACAATTGGTCGAGGGCCCACAATCGCGACGTTAAATTGTTTTTTTTTATATCAGATTTCCAATAAACCAAAGTTCAGCCAAATGCTTGTCCCATTTTGTAAAAACTGTCGCTGCCACCATCTTCTTCTTAGTTTCTGGTCATGCGAACTCATTATGATAAACGCAGCACTAATAACACCAGCCGCAGTAAACCGGCCCATTTCTAAGTCAACGTTGCGTTTAGTTTGGACGCGCAACAGGTGTTCCACTGGGATTGAGCTTCTCTCAAAATCTGTACAAACTATTTTCCTTGAGTTTGAAGGGTCGACACTGCCATACATGCTCACTCCTCCTCTAGCGCAACTGCTGTGGCGCAGATCTAAAACCGTTTGGATAGGTAAAGAGTATCGTATCTAGAGAGTAACAAGATTGTGATAAATGCGGGCAAAACCCAGGTCATCTTCCGGAATAAGTTCCGCAAGACGGACGCCGAGATTCCTTAGAAGTTGTGGAATCGACACCTGTGAAATACCTGGAGGTACCAATGGATAGGATGCTGATGAATTAACAGTGAACGATACATTCGATTAGATGCGCTGCGGGAGCTTGAAGGCGTCGACTCAAAACCGACATTCGTTAAACAACTACCGCAAACACTGCGGGCTCATTATATTAGTCTGTGCATTTTTCGAGAGCGTAGGCAAGAACCGAATCCGTAAGAATCACAAAGGAGAGAGAGCTCAGAGCAATTTCTCAGCTTTTTCCGGGAGACTAATGACAACGGTGAACCACAATAACCCAGCTCGTCCAGTTATCTGCATTGATTGTACTACAAACCGCCACGCATAAGCTATGCAGAAGGCGCGGGTACTATCAGTCACCGCCTTTTGTACTTCTCATTTATTTGGACACCCCGCATTCCGAAGTACTCACGAGATAGACTTGACAGCGGGGAGCAGAAAAGTTCAACTCAGAACTACCTATAATAATAATAATTCACGAGCGGTGGTGGCAAATCGACGTTGTATTTTCGGATCGTTGGGTGCTACCATTTTCGAAAGTATCAGACAAGTCCTTTACAGATTTATATTCGTTTTTGAATTTATCCGTTCATTTCCATTTTTGGTATATTGCACTTCAATGTCACCTCGTAGCATTAGTCGAAAGCTCATAAAAAGCTGCCACATCCGCATAAATTATAGTAATAATTACAGCGGTCAATATTTGGTCACGGACAGAGAAAATGTAATTAATTGAATTTCAAAACCGTCTTTCTCCTAATAGGTCAATTAGCGTTACGTTGTCGACGTCGATAGTACTATAATGAAGTGAGAGGGTGACCGATTGCATTTAATGTACGCCATTGTTCTGTCATGACATGAAAGGTACATTCATTTTACCGAGACAACAAAGGTAATAGAATTAACGGCGTTTTGTTCGGGGAAAACGCAACTGTGAGTGTTCAGGAACTCCGACGGCAAAAATTAAAATTGAATTATTTATCCAGATGAGACATTGTGTAGAGATGAACCGTACCCGGTGACGTACCCGGTAATGTCCATGCAGTCTCTCAGATACGAGGGTTACACTGATCTTTTTCACAAAGCTAATTTTAACACAGGGTTATTAGAACAAATGACTTTTTTGCCTTTCAATGTATTCGCCTTCAGATCTATCAGATCAAGAAGCTCGAGGAATTGTGACCAATGCGAGAGCCCGCATGATCAGTATAGTACCATATGGAGTCCTCTGCAGCGCAATCAGAATGAATGATTCCAAGGAGTGGGGAACACTGAAGGAAACAAACCCTTATTTAAAAATTCAATCCATCATATCCTCACCCGCACGATAGGTGATCCCTGCAAGAATGAGAGTTATAAAAGGTTTGTACATCAATATCTTAGTCAGATCCGATGGTTCTGATTTGTTTCTGAGTTATCTATGATATTGCCGGATAACGAATCCACTTTGCGTCCTCAAGCGCCTACCACAACATTTAACACAGATGACGATAATAATTACTTCGAACGTCTTCAAAGTTGACCTAATTTTGTACAATCTGAGACCAGAACTGTATCTGCTGATCAAATATTTTCCGAAATTCTATATTTTAAAAATTTATTTTAAGCAGATGAGTAGAGGAGAATTTCAAATTACTTCAGTAACCGACCTTGTAGTCCTATTTTCTTCGCTGGTATTTCCTGGGGGTGGATATCCACCTCACAAGGCTCCAATATGAGCCAGAGTCCACAGCTCCACAACACATCTTGGGGATGATTTCGTGCGGCTGCAAGAAGGGTTGTAGGAACGCGTGCAGCTGCAGTGCTCTTCAGTCTGCAGCTACTGTAGACCAGTCAGTTGAGGATAGAAACAGGATATTGCAAAAGGTGGTTTAGAAGTTTTTATTTTTTTAACTCGAAGTAGATTCCTTCGTCCCAGAAAGCTACGATCTGTCCGATATCTAGATGCTTGTGGATGTATTGTGGACAGATCTCACATTAACATCGACAATCATTCTGTAGGTGTTTCCAGTTGAAAAACCTTCATCTGGCCCCTTCCAATAAGGCAAAGTGCACTTTAAGTCTCGTTCGAAAGTGACCAGATGGCATTACATTCATTCGTTGGGACATGGGAAAAACCCGCCATTTGAGATTTTACATGCATTGACACTGTCATAATATATTTCATCAATTTCGAGTGGCTCGGCTGTTTCGATAGCACAGAATGCAAAACATCGGAAATATTGCAGTTTGAAAGATAATCACATTTTTTTATCCTATCGCCATTGGCCCTTTGGGCACATTCATACAAAAAATGAGTATTTGTATTCAGAGAGGTACGAGGATGTATTGATATCTAGTTAGGCTAGACCAGTTCCCTGCATAAACAAAATATTGCGTTACCATAGCAACGAACAATAACTTATTTGAAGTGTCAGTGTAAAGTTTGACGTCCAAAAGGTAAACCAGAGTTACGCAATAAATCAAGTACCTGTATTTAAAAGGGTTAAGAGGTAAGCAGATTTACTAAGATATGCTTAATACCCTTGGTGATCAATGTCCTTCGTATGCGACCGTGAAAATCGGACTGCAAGCTTCAAAAGTGGTAAATTTTCCATTGAAGATGATGACCGATCGGGAAGGCCAGTTTCTGTGTCAGTCCCCGAAAATATCGATGCAGTTCATGACATGATTTTAACAGACCGTCGAATTGGGCTAAAATGGATATCTGAAGCACTGAATATTGGAGGGCTAGTTCACAGTCGGTCATTCGGTGGCCGTCGGCGAATCTCTCACAAGCTACCGGTCCCGCACCACCCGATGCGAGGCCCCTCCTCGGTTTTCCAGATGTCGCATCTCTCTGTAACGTATAAGTGTGTATGTGGTAAGTGTCGAGGGAAATGTGTGTGTTTTTGGCGTCGGTGTATGGTGAGCTAAGGGGCTCACGGGTTGCCGTTGGCTGCGGCGTCTCAGCTACCCTTGGAGACAGGGTTGGCATGTTTTAAAACATTTGTTTTAAAACAGTGTTTTAAAACATGTTTTAAACAAGAGCCTGTGATTAAAACATATTTGTTTCAAAACAATTGTTTTTAATCAGGTTTTTATTGATACAAAAAAATACAGTTAATTGATAAGTTAAGGGCCAATTTATGCAACATATCATTATCATAGTCATAATCACAATCCTAGTCTAAGTCGTCTGAAGAAATTTTTATATTTACACATCATAGTCATTAGATGGAAAATTAAAAATTGTCAGATGACACCATTGTCATTAGTATCTTTTTATCAATTTATCCCAAAGGTAGGGACATTTTTCAATCATTTCAATAAGAGTACCCTCTTCCTGGCTAATTTTTTTTTCCGAAACACAATAAACAATAACAAATAACAAGGATCACAAGTCGAAACAAATAATTATTTCTGTCATTTGTTAAATAAGTATCAACGAACTTGCGCGTTGTGCATCTCGTCTTAATCATGAGCATGAAAATTGAAAATAACCAACTTCGAAAGTTAAATTCTTACGCTTATGGTTGAGATTAAAACTAAAGAAATTGCAAAACAGTTTTAATTTTATTTTATGATTGACAGTGATTGTGATTAGGACTATGATTAAGACAATCATGCATAAATTGGCCCTAACAAAACGTTAATAGCAGAAAAATAAATGAATAAAAAAATATTCTCCGCTCTGTAACAAAATATGACCTCTTTCTAAATATAAATAGGATTCAAAATTTGGAAATAGAAATAAACATATAAAATTGAATCATTCTGATTTTTCATTCTGAATCAATATCGATACTTTCAATATCTTCTTTTTTTCTATATTCTTAGCCAAAACTTTTGTTTTAAACACGTTTTCAATGTTTTAAATCATGTTTTTTGAAAGTACAAAAAAAGCACAATTTAAATCAGATAAAACAGTTTCAAATAAAAAAAACAATGTTTTGCTTTTTTTTAAAAAAAACTTGTTTTTTACCAACCCTGCTTGAAGACCGCTTCACTCTCGTTAGACGCCATGAGAAGTCATAACGTTGCCCAGGGTTCACCACGTGGAGGTGAGAGTAGCGTTGGGGGTGTCCGATCTCCAGACTCCCCCTTGAACCCCAAAAAACAATCAACTGCGCAGCCTGACATTTTCCCCTGATATCCCTTTTACTAAGGAAATCCAATCAAATCGTACATCTCCTGCAACGTCCCTGCTTAGAATTATGTGATTACCTTTCAAAGTTTGACTTTTTGAGGTTATATTTTAGTTTAAATTGAAATTTTATTCAGAAATAAGTTTTTTGTTTTTATCGAGAACTGTTTTAATCAAAAATGCCACGGTGTGTTTGGAATCAATGCAACTACTCTTGCATTTCACAAATCTGTTCATCTATTCCGGTTACTTTGTTATGGTTTTAGTTGGAGCATTGTTGGAGTTGTCAGGGTATCAGGGGAATAGTCAAGGTACCAGGGCCGTATTTCTCTCACTGTCGAAGTTATCAATTCATATACAGGGTGAGGCACCGAAAACGAAACAGATCGAATATCTTCAAAACGCATGTGTTGTGAATAAAATGCAAAAACAGGTCGATTTTTAATCCATAACCTCAACTGTCATACCTCTCCCCCCACCTCTTGGGCACTATCACCCAAACAATTTGAATAGGAAAAGTAGTAAGTGTGACACATCATTGAAAAGGTAATTTCATAAGGAATTCAGCCATGTCAATTTTTGCCACCTAACTTTTTATTTTGGCGCCATTTTGCGGGAAGAATAACTGTTCCGTTTTACCTCTCCCCCCACCCCTTGGGCACCATCACCGAAACAATTTGAATAGGGAAAGTAGTAAGTGTGACACATCATTGAAAAGGTAATTCAGCCATGTCAATTTTTGCCACCTAAATTTTTATTTTGACGCCCTCGTGCGGGAAAAACAACTGTTCCGTATTCCAAATTATGATACTGCATTTGCAAGCTATTTTGACATAAATTCGGTGACAATACATTATGGAATTTTCCAAGAGAAAAACAAAATGGCGGCTCCACAATGGCAGACATGATTTGCAATTATGGTCCGATTCGATTCAAACTTGATATGTGGTGGTTTTCAAGGTCGGAAATTATGATTTGTTCGTCAATGCAAAAAAACAATATGGTGGCTCAAAGATGGTGGATGAAATTTGTATTGTAAATTGTAAATGACAATCCTACCCAGGAGAATATAAATCAGGATGGATTTATCGAGGGGCAATATATAAAAATATAAATAGAAAAGTTATTGGGTATAGCCCTCAAATTGTCACGCTGGTAGCTATAGCTGCCTCCGTGGCGACGTTAGTTGTTGCCTTGAAATCTCAAGGTCTTCTAACCGAAGCCACAAATGTGTGGTTGGCTTCCTGTTGTTGACTTCCTTAGTTTCAATTTTTACATCCAAGTGTTAAACATCTTCGCACTTGATTTTACCGTACTGAAGAGAGCTTAAGCTCGAAACACGTGTCTATGTAAATGAGCGGTAAATTCTGAGCCAGAGCAGCGATGCCAGATTTCTCGAAGATGATTTATTCTTTCAGGCATGTAATTGTAGATTAGAACTGTTCATTTGCTTGATCATATCATTGACGCTAAGACTGAACATCTAGGTAAATACTCTCCAGATTCGATTTTAATGATTTTTGAAATTGTTGCGTATTTTTGTTTCGCTGAAAACGAATCTGGAACCAAAACTACATGATTCTTTCGCGTATTTTCCGAAAAGTAAAATTATTGTGAAAAAATAAGTTTTTAATTTGGTCAAATTCAAAAATCTAATAACTTTGTGTTGAATAAAGATTCCCTAAAAAATTGCATTCTTCGAAATTTAAAGAAATACCAGAATGGTACAAATACAATAGTTATGGTGATTGTTTTAAGTTATAGAAACGAAGTAGAAGATGAAAAAGTAACTTTTTCGACGTGGATCATTTTCTCCAAAGTAACCATGGGTCTAAAACGTCAAATAAAAAAGTTGGGGTCCGTAGGGGGTAACCGTATTTTGTTTCTCATCTGGGAATGTCTGCAGTGTTAGTTTTTCTGTGACACTTTCGTTCGATAGGTTTACTTGTATATTTTCTATTTCGGTCGGTTTTGTTTGAATTTCAGGTTCCTCCTTATTCAAGATTTTATAATTTTTTCTGTGATTTCTGCGAATTGGGAAAGAGTTTCCTGGCTTGTGTGTACCATTTCATCCATTCTGGGTTGTATTTCTTCTGGAACATGAATATTACCGCTAGCTCTCAAGACTTCGGGATCAACTTCCCATACCCAGTTTGAAATTGGCTCAAATATTTCAGAGTGGCCGGAAATATTTTCTTTTTCTTCATCTGTATTGGAATCATTTTGGTTTTGTGGCAGCACACCTACAGGATATCGAAAAATATCCGTTTTCCATATCTTATCACTTGTATTTTTCAACTACTTTTATGGAACTAAAGGAATAATACAAAAATTTATAAGTGTGAATATTCTCACCCTGTATTTGAACAATGGGATGGCTTTTATTAAATAAATTGTCAGTTTGTCAGACGAATGTCGAAGGACCCTTCTCTCCAAATATTTCCACCAGGTGGAAAATATGAGGCAAACATCTGACAGAAAACAACTACCTCCCTGGCAATACCACGACGGACATTGAATTACATCTGACAGATATTTGTTCAACGTTCTTACAAGAAGACCCAGTTGCAAATGCTTACTGTAATTATACAACAGATTATCCGATGACGAGGCAAGATCCTCGAAACGCGTCTGCAGGTGGTCTTCCCCAGCCAAGTGAAGGATAATCTGTTGTATAATTACAATAAGTGGGGCATATGGTATATAGAAAACCAACACACACTGATCGATATCTCCACAATACCTCAAACCATCAACCGTGCCAAAAACAAGGTGTAATCAAGACATTAGTTGATCGAGCTAGAAGAATTTGTGAATACCTGGAAGCTGAACTGAAACATCTAAAAAACGCTCTTCTTTCTAATGGGTACAAAGAAAGAGATATTGAGAGGTGTATGAAAAATAGAAGAGAAATCAGAGACGGAAGAATCAATTTTAGATCAAATGACTGTCCATCCAGTGAACCAAGTAGTTGTCAAACCAACACCGAAAAAAGAAAAGCATTCTTACCATATGTTCCCAGAGTTACAGATCGTATTGGTCGTATTCTACGAAAATATGAGATCAAAACCGTTTATGAACCTTCAAAAAAACTGAAAGACCACTTTAGATCAGCGAAGGACAAACGATACGTACTATGCTCTTCGGGGGTTTATCGCATTCCATGTTCATGTGGCAGCGTTTATATCGGAACCACGAAACGCTCCGTTAAAACAAGAATCGAACACAAGGCTTGCTGTCGGTTAGGGCACACACAGAAATCCGCTGTCGCAGAACATACTCTCAACAACGATAACCATAGAGTGAAATTTGAAGAAACCCAAGTCATCTCTTCAACATCTGCCTATTACCCAAGACTCTTCCGGGAAGCAATTGAAATTCAGAAACACCAGAACAACTTCAACAGAACCGAAGGACTACAATTGAACAAGGTTTGGCTTCCAGTTCTCAAAAATTCTCAATTAGCCCCCTATCCACAAAATGACGGTACGAACGATTCTATGATGTCAGCTAACGCTATGGACGAATCAGATGTAAGAACGTCAAATCACAGGTATTTATTGAGACAACGTATAACAAATGTCAAGCATTTGACAGCGACATAAAAACCAGAAACTTTCTCTTGAAAATGCTAACCACTCGTGTTGGCAAAACGTCGAGATCTTCTCTCAATATACGTCGGCCTTACTACCCGAAGAACCACCATGTATTTGTTTTCTGTCAGATGTTTGCCTCATATTCTCCACCTGGTGGAAATATTTTGAGAGAAGGGTACTTCGACATTCGTCTATTTTACTATTTCATTTATTTTATACTCCAGTAATATATTGGGTACTATTAGGGCCATAAAATACAGTGAGTCCAATATGTCCAACATGAAGATAAACAGTCTTGGTTAAATAGGAAAAAAGTTGAGTAACAGAAGAGCCGTTTATATGGCAGTAAGAAATATAATACATTTTTTTGGATTTTCAAGTAATTTCGAAAAATGTGAGATTTTTGATTTTTTATAATTATTTTTGGCATTATCACCAGAGCTAGGACAATATGAGAAACTTACACTACCTCATGACATTCTTGTGATAACATCAATTTTAATTTCCGAAGTTTCGTTATCGGTCAACCATCACCAACTTATTTTGTTAAATACTGTCCTATGATAATAAATATAATTTTAAAAGTATATTTCATTTTAAATTCAAAATTTTTTTTTAGAGATTTCCCAGCATTGGCCTAAATTGAAAAAAATTGTGGAATTGCTATTCTAGAGCTGAAATAAATCAAAAGATTGGGTTGCCACGTTTTAATGATTGTGAATTGATTGTTATTGATAATTTTTTCAAAGATGCTTTTATTTATAAACTATTGAAATGAAACGAATACAATAATATTTAATATAAAAAAAATAAAATTACGATGAATAATGAAGCTTTTTAATTTTCAACCTAAGTGAATTGTTGATAACAAAGTAAAAATTTTAATTTTTTTTTCAATTTTTACCAACGGGAATCTTTTCTGAGGCCTTTCAAAAATAGCTCCAAAAAAGCAAAAAATTTCAGATTTTTTAATCATGTTCGAGTAAGAAAAAATTTTTGATTAACGGATTATTGTTTATTCATCTATCCAGTAGATGCCTGAATTCATTCAATTCTTTTGTAAAAACAATATTAGTTTTGGAGAATATTGCAATATAACACCTTCATATCACAAAATTCTTATAACCACCTTGAATTCTTCATAATATTATGAAGCTGTTAAAATGCAGTATCTACCACGCGAATTATTACTCGTATCGAATTTCAAATCATTAGAAAAGTGGGTTAAAATAATTCATATTTCTCGAAACAACAAATATTCAAACCCTTTTATAAAATCACGAATAACTCTAGCTTACAAAGGTAAACCTCGGTCATTCTGGGATTCACGCTGTGAGCGCGGTAATATAACGGGGTTAGAGTTTCAGATTGTGGAATAATTGGTGAAATCAGATAGATGTAACACTGGGCTTTTAATGAGTACTATAATTGAATTATCTAGGTACTTACCACATTCTGACATTTGTTTGCTTAGCAGGGCGATTCTTCTACTTCGGTGAGACATTTTAACTTATTTCTAACAGAAACACATGCATCAACATAACGAACAGTGTTGCAAAATCAACTGGCTCAGCATTGAGTGGTATTTAGGTATATACTCGTCTATGATTCACAGCTCCCGAGCGCCCACGTAGGTAAATTGGCGAACTAAATTCCTGAGAACCATACAGACCTGAGCCATC
Source organism: Chrysolina oricalcia (assembly GCA_944452925.2). Classification (NCBI taxonomy): domain Eukaryota; kingdom Metazoa; phylum Arthropoda; class Insecta; order Coleoptera; family Chrysomelidae; genus Chrysolina; species Chrysolina oricalcia. Next base: position 28,433,366 of record OX101825.2, on the reverse strand, counting down.
AATAAACGTGTTCTACAGCAATCCAGCAGATTCATCATCTGAATTTGATTGAAGAATTGGGCGTGGTTTATGTCGGGATACTGTTGAACATATTTTAGCGGTTTTTCAAAGGAAGACATCTGAATTAGAGGGCAAAAACAAACCTGAACCATATATATGGCTCAGGTTTGTGAAGGTGGTTCAGGATTGTAGGTACAAGTTACTATTCCTGGCTTAGGTTTGTATCATTACTGAAAATATATATATATATATATATATATATACATATATATATATATATATATATATATATATATATATATATATATATATATATATATATGTTATGGATATGTTATTCCTAAATTACAAAAAATTTAAAGCGTGAAGACTGTATTAGGGGTGTCATACGAGATAGAGCAGACTTTTTGTTGTTGTTCATCAATCAAAGATAAATGTGCCTTGTTGATATATCCCTCAGAAGATCTGATTACCATATGCACAACTGCAGAAAAGGTTTTGCAGAATAATTTCAATGAAAATGATCCCGCATGCTTTGTGAACTTCCTTATCATAAAAGTATTGAAAATGATGAGTCATGATTTATTCAAATCGCTTGAGGAACACTTCAGGGAATCAACTCTTTTGTATTTCCATTTTAGCACTTGATAAAACTCATATGCTCAATTTCATTTACTTATGAACTCTAGGGTGCACCATTGTAATTAGAATTTATTTGATAAATCTAATAGTATTAGATCAGTTTTTACTAAACTAAAGAAAAACAAACTACCTAAACACCAAAACTACATCAAAGTCACACTAGACTCGCGTTTCGCCAAAACATTTTGCATTTTTAGGAGCAAAATCATACTGATGTTGACGTAGTTTTGGGTTTGGGCAGTTTCTATTTCTTGAATTATCATGCATTGTGAAATAAACGATATTATTAATAATTTTTGGTCACATTTCTACCTTGGTGTTTTGGCTTCGACTGCTACGGTCATTAGACATACTCTTAGTTATTGTTAATTTTTCTGAATTAGCTTGTTTAGTGAAGCTAGATTTGAAAATAAATCATTCCTACAATGTTATTTGTTTGATAGTGATTGAGTAAAACTTGTATTAAAAGAAATGCATCATATGTTAAAACTGACATGATGCTAACACTGAACTGATTTTCTGAGCGAGCACCAAAAATTAGAAAATCAGAAAATCGCAAGTATACCACATGACCATTCTAATCTTATTCATGGACAGTAGGTACTCCATTCTTCTGATTAAATTTATATTAAATAATCTAAGTTAATAACAAACAGATTTGACTTAATCTAACAGTTGAAAATAAGGAAAGGTCAGAATATATTCAAACTAGTGACTTATTCACTGAATTTGTCTCTTAAAATAGAATCCAGACCATAGATTACATTTACATACTAGAGGATTTAATATTAGATATTTTTTATAATATATCGAAAAACCTTACTGTGCAAATCGCACTAGAGTGAATTCTTCACAGAAAAAACATATTTATGTCAAAACACACCTGGACCAATTTTTCAGGTGTACAGTTTGAATTTGCTCAGAAGAAATGTTTGATGAAGGTGGTTATATGAACCGGTTTCCACTTCTTAGGTATAACTCGAAATATTTGGCAGGCTTCGCGCATACTAATTTGTATATCCGTGTTCTATCTCCTGTTTCTTTAATTGAAAGATTTAGCCAAGTCTATACACACTGAGTCGCACATTTTTGAGTTTCATTGCAGTTCGAATCATGTTCTAACTAGCAAGCCATGGAAAACATTTGACCTCAACATTTTCTTTTCCTAGAATTTGGTTAAGTTAATTTCTCCTGAAACTCCTAGGGTAAGCTACCCCTTTCATTTAGATGGACTCAATCATTAATGAAACGCAACATTTCATTTTTTTAATTTGGATAGAGAACAAACACTTGTATTTGAACGTGTATGCTCAGTGAGAAAATGGTATTTATTCTGTTATTATTTCGATGATTTATTAATGTCCAATTAAATGTTCGAACACACAACCTGGACGTTTCCACTGTACATCTTATGATAGCAGTGAGTTCACTCTTACCGTTTCTTTATACTGATCCTCTCTTTCATATACCTTATGTATGCTGACGAACATAAATATGGTTTTTAGTATGAGCCCTTAAATGAAAATCGAGAGGCGATGGATTGGTAGATCGTGGAGGCCATCTGACAGGACCATTTGTTCCTATCAATCTTTGTCTATATTTCCCAACCAAATACACCTGGACTGCTCTTAAATTATGAGGTGGGGCGCCATCATGTTGGAAATGCAGTTCTCTTATTTGCTGCAGAGGCAAGTTGTCCAAAACATTCTGAACTTCTTTCTGTAGGAACCCGAATCGTTGTCCTGAAAGATTATTATTAAGTTCCACGGGATAGCGCTAATTTAGCTTGTTCAGTGATCATTATATTTATAACCACCAGAATCCTAAAGGGCAAACGTTATAAAATCATTACATATTTTGGCAACGGGCTGACGGCCTATCGTGCGGAAGATATTGTTGATGAAATTGAGTTCCAAGAAAATACCACAATTATTCATGAATTTAATAAATTACCAAATTCCTTCTTTACTCAGCCTTTAAATAAAGAAGAAATTCTCTCAATAGTCACCAAGAATAATCAAGGTATATATGGTGTCAATAATGATCAAACTGTTCTTCAAACCTGTCACTTTTTTCTCATAAGCCTTCTTTAGGTATTCATGCAACAAGTGCAAAAAGTAAATATTTATTGCACTCGACGTGAAATTGTCCGACGAGGTCGTCAGGCCGAGTTGGACAACACGTCGAGTGCAATAAACAATTTTTTCGTCGACCTCTGCAAAAAATGACATTTTACGTACTAATTTCAGGACGAAAAATCGACTATTTTTGAAGACAAGTACTTTTCGTCCGCAAACACTTTTCGTCCGCAAACTCTTTTCGTCCGCTGTGGTCACTATGATACGGCACGGTACGAGAGCGGCGATTGAGTCATTTTCGTAAATCCACGTTTTAATTAATACATAGGCGCCTGTGACAATAACTGTAATTTGCTGTTGTCAAATTAATTATTTACGAAATCCGCTAGATTTTACGTGTGAATTTAGACCGTGGTGTGAAGATTAGTGTTCATAATAATCAAGAATTGATCGAGTCTGCAGTTCGAAGAGTTGGACGTAGCTGAGGCCAGCAAACATGCGAGTACTTACTTTCATAAAGGTATGTAGAGGTCGACGAAAAAATGTAATATGCACCTCGGCGAAAAACTGTCTACTGTCTCGCCTGCTTGCTATCCTCGGCTGCGCCTCGGCTATCAATTTGCAGGCTCGACTATAATAGACAGTTTTTCGTCCTTGGTACATAAATAACTATTTGCACGAGTTGCATACCATATTTTTTTCTACCTTTGTGCAAAAACCAAAAACTGTTTCATTTAGGTTGTACTGAAGTGTAAGGAAGGCATTCTTTGTTCAAATCTACCTGCTATAAGTAATATACCTAATAATATTCAAAGAAACAAATTTTATTTTTATTAAATTGCATTTTCTAGTGATGTTGTAATTACTTTATTATTCCTACGGAAATTAAAGATTCAACTGGGTAGTTTACTCCTCCAAAAATAATCTTTATTGTAGATACCATGTAGTCGAAAGACTTTCATCAAGGACACGTTTCGAAGGATTTCCTCTTCAGCAAAATGGGGGTTGGTTAGTTAATTATTCCATGGTGGAAAACTAAAATCAATAAAGCAAAAGAATTTATAAAATGGGGGGTTGGTTGCAAGTTAATTAGGACCAGTTAATTTTATAAATTCTTATGCTTTTTTATGTTTATTTTCCACCATGAAATGATTAACTTGTAACCAACCCCCATTTTGCTGAAAATGAAGGATTAATCCTTCGAAACATGTCTTTGTCTTCCGACTACATTGGTATCTACTTGATTTCTGTAAGTCTTCCTACTACATGGTAACCACAATAAAAATTATTTTTGGTGGCTTAGACCGAAAGTTTTTTCACCGACTCAATTATAACTCACCTCCACTGTATCTAATGGATCGTCTCCGATGGAATTAGAGATCTGACCATTGAAACCTTGAAAAAACCTCAATTCCCAATAATATTACCCTTTGTCAATATATATATATATATATATATATATATATATATATATATATATATATGATTGTATACAAACCGTATTTTTTATGTCGTACCACATTGGCATCTCGAAAACTCCTTTGAAAATGGCTTTCAGCAAAATTTTATAATTTTTTGATATTTCGTTAGGTCCAAGACCCTATACAATTTTGACAAGATATAGGAGAATAGTATGATTGGGAGAGACGCTAGAGGGCGGCAAAGTTGAATAATTCAAAATGCATTGTTACAATATTTTTCATAGAAAAATCATGATTAATTCATTGCGATGCATTTTTATTGCAAATATTTAATCAAATCAAGGATCAGTAATATTCTCATGTGTACAGTGGATACCACAACTCATAAAAAAAATTGTAAAATTTGTTTTTACGTAACTCCCAGGTTTTCGAAGAAAACCCCTCAAAAGCAGAGCTTGTGCGAGCAAGGGAGATCCGGTACCTACAGTTCAAATAAAAGTAGAATCCGAACCTAATAACATGAATGAAAATATAACAGACAGGTATCTCGTTTCCGAAGTATATCGTTGAAAATTATGAAATTGCAGTAATTCGTTGAAGAACGTTCAAGGAAGTGAAACTGCTCATTCTGGAAATACATGCATTTCTTCTAGAAATTGAAAAGTATTAACATGAATCACAAAAAAGTAGTATCCATTATTATACAAGGGTGTCCAACATCGAAAAAAATCTTTGAAAATAAAAAACCGGTGCCAGATGAGTACCTTAATTATCGACAAGATTTTTGTTATACGAGTTGAATAAAAACTGTTTTTTTTTTCATTAGGGTATATGAGTATTTCAAATAAAAATGATTATTTTTGGTTGATGTAAACAATTCAGGCACACTGGAATATTATTGTTAATTTCTTTCTCGTGTGTACCTAGAGAGCATCTACAAGTGACGATTATGACTCATTTTTCTCCATCTTCCTCTCGGTCAATTCTTCTCAATATCACAAACTTAACGTCTATAAGTAATACATGAAATAGTTACAACCTACACATCAGTCTCTGTATAAAACGGTAGATAAGTTATCGTTATATTTCAAGTAAGAACACTGTGTACTGGTTGATCGCTCTTGGAGTACCCCAAACTCAAACTCATTAATTAATAGATGCATTGCCAAAGTCTCGCCCAGAGTGTCATGTAGATAATTGTTTATCAAATACAATATTTTTCCTTTAACATTCCTATTTGTATATGAGTTACGTATTCATGTTTTTTAAAACAGGCAAAAATTTCACTAAGTGAACAATTCCATAATTATTGCACTCGACAAAAAGGACATTTTCATGTACCATTCTCTAATAACAAAATATCCTACAGGTAACCTGATCATATGGGTTTGAAAGTATTTATTGAGAGCCAAAAAAGTCATTGACTGATTTTAGATCCAAACTGAAAACATCATGTAATTGATAAATGTTGAATAACATTAATGAATTTTTTTCATACAGGTTCACATCTGTGAACTGTAAATAGTATTTTTCTCATCCCCTCTTCTTTTATTCTTCTTGTCTTTCAACAGTTGAATATACTTCAAAAACTGTCTGTTCCAATACAATGTAAATATTTGTGATAGAAATGAATACACGATGATGATATTACTATAGGTTTTTATTAATGTCGAGTTTTTCAATTTCAAATGCAGTTTTTCGATGTTGGTCACCGTGTACAATAATGGATATAACTTTTTTGTATCGCCTGTTTATTAATACAAATGCATTCCAATATCTTTGAAATCTTGTCAATTTTGAGAATATATTTTCAAAACGAGCAGTTTCACTTCCTTGAATAACTTACTTCAACGAATGAACTTTCGATTTTCTATTATTACTATCATTATTATTTTTAGCGATATGCTTTGAATACTCTGTGAACGAGTTACCAGAATATAAAATTTTATGTTATAACAGTACGTAACTCATTGTTATTGATTTGAGGGTTTTGATTACTAAGTTTCATCATTTCATCCCTTTTATTCCTTGTAATTACTTAAACCATTGAGTTTTGGTGTACACTGTACATATGGGAGTATTACTGACCCTTAAATCGAAAATATCATTACTTAAAAAATGCATGTTATTCAAATAAATCATGAATTTTCTATAGAAAATACCATAACAATGCATTTCGGATTATTCAACTTTGCTGCCCTCTAGCGGCTCTACTATAATCATACGATCCTCTTATAACTTGTCAAAACTGTGAAGGGTGTTGAACCGAACAAAATATCAAATTTGCCATTAAAACATCAAAATGCCATTTTTTATAAGGTTTTGTGTCCTGTCCTTCGTTAAATGAGACAAAAGTTGCGTATTCTAGTGATCAATGAAAATTTCCTAGTCAGAAATATCACGAACCGTTTTCAAAATATGCGAGGAAATCCAAAGTGGCACGATTTCTCCTCGATACACCAGTCTAAAAACACATAATCATAAGTCTTAAAAACTAATATGTGATCAAATGAACGCAAAATGAAAATTATGAAACTATCGAGGCTATAGAAAACGTATCCTACACGAGGCAATCAACGGTGACTTCACTGCTTTGATAGTGGCAGCGGTCCGGTCAGTGGGATACATTATAATGCCACATGCTTTTGTGTTAATCATTTACGACCGTCGTTTTCGCTAGATTTATTTGGTTTCTCTTTGCAAAAATGCGTTTGAATGAGTGGTGTTTTGTTCCTGGATGTAAAAACATCCAAAAATAATTTGTAGAAGACATTTATGACAGCAGGTAACAGGGAATATTTCAAAGAAAAAGAAATATATAATGCTTCATTATAATAATAATAATAGTTAAGACTCGCAAAATGATGCATCTCAATAGGAGCTTGCGTCCTAAATCGTCCGTGCCACGGTTATACTTTCCCAGACAACGGGGAGGCCGTGGACTTTTGAGTTTGGAGTGTCTGCATAACAGAATGGTTCTGGATGGGACCTGTAAAGTCATCAGGAGTTCAGATCCGCTTCTCTGCATGGTCCGCGACCATGAGAAAGCAGGGATAGGAGCATTTCTTTTTAAGGCAGCAACCCGTGCGGCCGATGAACTCGGTCTCGTTTTCGACACTGAACGGGCTAACCCAAACTCAGTCACCGAGTTGGGACCCGTTCAGCAAACAGCTCACATAAAATCTGCGGAGAAAGAGGTTCTGCTACAGCTACATATGGATAAGCCAATGCATGGTGTCTTATTTCACAACATCGAAGACCTTGGCTTATCCAAAAGCATGACCTTTGCCTTCCTCAGGTCGAGTGAGCTAAAGTCGGAGACCGAGGGATTCATAATGGCCTGCCAGGATGGTGTCTTCAACACCCTTGTCTACCGTAGTCGCGTGATGGGTATAGACGTCCCTGACACCCGATGCAGGGCATGTCGTGGGGCACCTGAGACCGTAATGCATTTGCTATCAGCATGCCCATCTTATGCGGTCTCAGCCTATATCCACAGGCATAACGCGGCGCTACGAGTGTTGTACTACCATCTACGACACTCGTACGGTATAGACGAGACACCGGTGTTGCCTTATGTTCCGGGGTATATTGAGTCCGTGGTGGAGAATGAGAGATGCCGAACCTATTGGAACTACTCATTCCCCACCCTCAGGCAAATACAAGCCAATAAGCCTGATGTTGTCCTCCTCGACCACCAAAGTAGAACGATATTCGTCATGGAGTTTTCCGCTCCAGGCGAAATGAATATCGTTCGAAAAGAGGAGGAAAAACGGACTAAATATCGAGATCTTCTCTTTGAACTCCGCAGGTTATATCCGGACCATTCTGTCAAAATAGTGGTTCTGATTATAGGAGTCCTTGGTGGAATGATGGACACACTGCTCTCTAACTTGAAGATAATACGGACTTGCCGTAATATGGCAGAAATCTTAGCAGCAAGAATGCAGAAGGCCGTTATCCTTGGTTCGCTCCGTCTACTCAGGGCACACGATTCTCGGACCCAATAGTCACTCACCCTACGGACGTAGGGAGTGGTTATTGGGGTTAACGACACCAACGTGCCCTCTGGATGGGTCGGAGCACCAGAGACAGGGCCTGACTGGTACACTCCTAAGGAGAAAAAATAGTAACACTCCTAAGGAGAAAAAATAGTAATAATAATAAATAATCTTAATTCACAAAAAATATCACAAAAATATTCGTAATTCAAAATGGCAACGCGAATAAAGCAGCAGAAGCCGATAAGTGCTAGAGCACTTGTTTCAGCATTGAACAAATTAAATCTTATAAGGTACTAATAATATCAAATAAAAATAATGACTAGTTAGAATCTAACAAGGGCTGTTTACAGAAGAGGTCTAAAAGATGTATCACCAAATATCGTTTTTTTGCTGTGAATATTATTTTTACTGGTCTTTTTTTCAATATAATTTTATAATTATATTTTTGCAGCTTGCAGAAGATATGAAAAGTTATTATGAATACAAGTTGAGTAAAGTTCAAGCTCGAATGAAGCCGGATGAAATACCAAATAGTTGTAGGTGCAAGTTAGATAAAAACCCAAATAATCCCCGTTTTGTAGCGAAATAAGAAAGATCCCGAAAAAGATAAATGTCTGAAATTTTTAATGTTTCTGAGTCTGAGCCGCAACGTATAGACGAGGAAAGTGTGTCGTCACAATTGTCATACTTGTCAAATACTGATTCCAAACAAAGAATTTTGGATGACTTTCTCTGTTTGCTTATTAGTTTGTGTTTGGTTGTTTGGATTTTGTTTTCTCTGGCAAAAGAAGATGAAAAACCTTAATGGAAACAATATCGGAGTTATCGGAAATGTGATTTAAATTCGACGGAGGTTTGTTTGGAATCAGTTTTTGACAAGAATGACATTTGTGACGTCAGCACTTTCCTCGTCTATTAAGATCTGTTATGATTTCAGCTTCCTCAACGATGTTACCAGCGACAGAATATGGTTTATCTCTGTCTTTGTGTTCCACAAATTCAGGCCCGATTAATGCAGTTTTTCCCTTCCTATTGGTTACCTTGTACATTTGATTGAAGCGCGTTTTATATTTTTATATGAACATCCCTTCTGAACAACCTTATCGAAAAAGGAATTTCACAAGAGGATGGTTTTGAAGGCATCGGAGAAGACGCGTTGCTTCTAAAAGAGAAAACAGTTGAATTAGACACAATTCAATTTTTTTCAAAATAATTAATAACTGGTTTGGAGAGCGCAATTACATTTTTGCAAGATAATCTCAAGAATGTAATAAGTAACATTCAACCTATAATAAAAATATTTTCTTTACTGTTGTCCAGTGGTCTGCTCTCTATTCAAAATATTCAATATATCGTTGAATTATACCCGCCTGGAGAAAAAACCGAATGTCGATGCTCTTTAGGAAGAACTAGATTTTTTTTAAAGTATTATGTAATAAGAGCATCAAGGTTGCATCAATGGTTGATATTATGAATATAAGCTTTCGCTACATGAAAGTCTTAGTGAAAATTGTAATATTAAATGTAATGCAACGTTGCGTTTCAACCATAGAGGTTGATGCGCTTATCTTTAAATTAAAAATATAGATATTCTCTGACTTCGAAGAGTTTTTTTGTATACTTAGGTATTTCTTTGAAGATGTAAAAATTATTTTCACGAAAGATTGGTTTCTAAAAAATGTAGTTTTCTTCCATTCAAGACCCCATACTCAACTCTCACAAAAACTCTATTCATCATCGCAAAGGTCGTAAAAATTTTTATTGTTATTTGTTTCGAGAAAATGTGAGAGTCCGTTTCCTGTGTACATGAAAATCTGTGTTGGTTTTTTTTTCTATTACAGGATTTCCAGGTGTGAATTAATGTCTACTTCTCGTTAATGTAATAGCTCCTGACACGTTTCATTACCAACTGTTATAAACGAAGAAGACAGAAATCTTTGGGAGATCGTTAACAACGAACAGTCGTTACCGACCGATGATGAACCCTTTACTCCCATAAACACCTAGGCTTATTATGGCAAGAACCTGTCAGAAAACAACTACTCCCCTGGCTCCCCTGACTCCCCATCGGTCGGTAACGACTGTTCGTTAGCAAACGATCTCCCAAAGATTTCTGTCTTCTTCGATTAAATCTCTCAACCCGGAGATTCGGAGTGTCTTCCTCTGCTCGCTAGGTGGAGCGGCCTAGAAACTGCTTTCATCTCGTGAACCAGAATTGACTAATCAGCGGAGTGTGTATTGGTTTGGACGGGGAACAGATGGCTTCAGTGCTGTCTGTGTTGACCTGCCCTTGCACTGATGAGAGGCAACAACCTCGAAACTAGTCTGCAGGTGGTCACCCCGTCCAAATCAAAACATAATTCTGCTGGTTGGTCATAGAGGGCACTTGCAATCGCGTCCTCTGATGTTTTGAGGAACGTTGCACAAGTAGCTGTTAGATTTAATTCAATACCCGTCGTGGTCTTAGCCAGGGGAGTAGTTGTTTTCTGACAGGTTCTTGCCATAATAAGCCTACATAGTTAGGTGTTTATGGGAGTAAAGGGTTCATCATCGGTCGGTAACGACTGTTCGTTACACCAACTGTTATGTTTAATAGTACGTGTTGAAATCGAAAAAGTATAAACGACATTTTAATCAAAGTGTGATGTAATGTTTGCATACGTATGTAATTTGAGCACGTTTATGAAATAATATAATGTCAATATTTGAACAATCATTGATTGTTTATTTTCTGGTAAACAGTATAAGGACATTTCAATATTTTTATACCATGCAGAAAACACTTGTGATTCGAATGATTTCAGTAATATACACAGTCTGAAATATTTTATTACAATCTAGATAGTTATCATTTCGCTATCCTGGTTGACAGATTTATATAAAATATTAATCTATTGTAAGTCGGTACTATCGGTACTAATTTTCTTGAATTTTAAATATATTTAATTTTCCGCCGTTCATATATAAACAGGATTGTTTTCGGGGGCATTAGGTGTTTATTGAAAGAAACATATAACTACTTCATTTGGAAAAAGGAAAAACAGTGTTATCTTCATTTTACTGCTAATTGAGAGAGTTATTTCAAGTAGGAGGTGACTCACTCTCGTTTTAATTAAAAATAATTCTAGGTTATTTTAGATCCATAATAAATAATTGGTACAAAATCACGACCAAGCTGAATAAAAAAAAAATAAGAATTGCCATCCAAACTGATATTTGGCCAAACATGTAAAATAATATCAGTTTTTCAAATTGAAAACCAGAAATTCCAAAGTACTTACAAAGTACGAAATTCCATTACAAAAATTATGAAGGTGTATAATGAACCTTTTACACTGTATTCGTTAAAATTTGTTCCTACAAATATGAGTCTGAGTTTTCAAGAGAATAACTTGTTTCAATTACTTTTCGAAATTGATTTTTGGGATCCAGTTGTGAGTTGTAAATCTGTTTATTTTTATTATTCACCAGTTGTTGTAACGCACTTTTTAATTTTATATATTTATTTTTTCATCGAGAAGTCAAACTACAAAATTAGGTACCTATTTCTTTGATATTCAGATGTTCAATAGTCACTTTCTTCAAATGTTACTGAATTTCTTCATTTCCATGCGTTTTTTTCTCAATGAAAATGATTATCAGCACAAATATTTGATACTGCAGGAAGGATTCATATTTCAATTTTGTTTTACCAATGTTTCAACCTTTTTACTCCCATATACACCTACAACGTAGGCAATATGGTAAATACCTGTCAGAAATCAACTTCAGCCCTGGCTAACGCCAGAGAGATGGGATCATTCGTACGGGGAGCAGATGGCTTTAATGCTATATGAATTGACCTACCCTTGATCTTGCACTGATGAGAGGCAAAACTTCGAAGCTAGTCTGCAGGTGGTCCCTCTGCCCGAATCAAAACAAAATTCATAACATTACGTTTGTTGCATAAAGGTAATCCACGAAATGTTATGTAAGTATTGAAAACATGTTACACCACAAGTAATGTAAATGAAACCATTATTTATTATTAGGAATCCTTCAAATGATCATAAAAAAATCTCCACTAAATATTGTGTGATTTTTAATTTGAAAATTGTGTGATTTTTGTCGAAACTAGTGAAATTTAATATAAAAAATCATGTTATTTTCATTAACTTATCGTGTGAGATCACATCGAAAGTCATGTGAGATCGCTTAGGTAGTCATGAGAGAAATCTTAGGTAGCAGTGTCATTTTTTAAATTTCTGTATATTCACATTGTACTTTCACATTGTTTCTTCACAGTTAGTATTGAAAAAACGCTGTCTACTACTACATTTTGACTGAAAATTCACAGTGTTTACTGTAGGTATATTCACATTTTTTTTTTCTACATTGGTTAATGAAATTTCACATTTGCTCATATTTTTTACCTGTACTGTTTTTTTTTTTGTATAACAAACTGAAATTGAAAACTCTGTCAACTTTGAATAATTGGAAGGAAAGTTTGAGATAACTGAAGAAGTATAGGAAGAAGGGATAGGATGTAATTATAGGTCTCTTATACTGTTTGTCAATTGAATCAACTCACGGAGACTCCAAAACGTTTTTATTTAACTAGTAGTAATTGAATATTGTATTCCAAATCGAAATTATTATGACATTTTCAAAACTCAAAACTGACTTTTTATTTTCTTCTGTCACCTCTAGATTTTGTTGTGATAGTAGAGTGCCTATAACACATCAGTGATAGTCAGGCCCCTACTTCACTTCCTCTCCAGTGACTAAGTTGCGATAAATATTTCAATCACTCAAAAAAATAAGATTGTTTCAAAAAATAACAATTTTATCTAAGTATCTAGTTGGAAACTTCACAGTTCGACCACTGCGTGTATGTTTCGCTGTTGTACATTATTTACATCACTAGGAACCATGGGGTGCACAGGACTAGAAGGCAGAGAGGCTGGAACGTTAGTCTTCATACAAGAGGATGGCTGATCATTTTCGTACTCCTCAGGTGACATAAAAAAAACCGCTGGTTTGAAGCGATCCAAAGAGATGTTCACTTCTTTATTCTTGATCAGCAATGTAAAAAACTTATCTTGTTTTGTCAACACTTTGAAAGGACCATCGTAGGCTGATTCCAATGATTTATTGACTCTGTCTATCCTCACAAACACGTGCGAACAGGTTGCCAAATCCTTGTGAACGAAAATATTTCTTATCTACTTATGATTGACTGGAACCGGTTTCAGATGTCTCATGATTTCTTGTAGATTTGTCACGAAGGTTTCCACGTCGTCTGTTCGACTGGAGGTTTATATTAATACACCTAAACGATACACTATTCTCAATAATAGCGTACCCTCTAACTCATCTTGGTAGTGCCATATTTACATTTTGTATTGTATGCCGAATTGTGCACATACAGTGTGTGTAACATCAATCAATATGAAGAAAACAGAATTCTTTGGGAGATCGTTTAACAACGAACAGTCGTTGCCGACCGTTCGTCAATCAATATATTTTATTAGTAAGGGACATGACTATTTCTTTTGTTCTGGTCCAAGTAAGGGAATACAAAACCTCTACATATTTATATATTATTTTTATACCATTTATAGGTATCTATTGTTTAATACTTTAGTAATATTAGTGCAGTGGGTTGTTCTATTCCATCAGGGTGGTTTCGGATTTTTCACTGGCGATAAATCCGTTGTGCTCCGGAAAATTAAACCCCATATTTTAATCTTATCGAAATCAATTTTTATTGGCGAATCCACGTCCCACTGAGCAATTGGGTGTGTTAGTGGCGTGAAACATAATTGCACATTCACTGCTCTCATATCCTAAATTTCGCCCCTAACAAATTTTCGTAATATTTGCCAATTTCCATAGTTGATTCAAATTTTCACCAATTAACTGACACCGACCGTTTCAAAATTTTGTTTTCATCCATCTCTCAATCACAAAACATCAATTTACGTGTACTACCCGTCTTAAAAAATCAGGTTTGTCGTTATTCATTTGGTAACGACTGAAGCCGTAAACGACAGTGTTCATAGAATACGAATATCTGAATTGTCGTTTAGATTGACAATCGTAAATTGAGCTACAGTCGTTAATAAACGACTCGTTAAATAACGACTTTTTAGAGATAAGACCTGTAAATAGGGTAAAACATTGGTCGGCAACGACTATCGTTAGTATTTGAATAGTTTGTGAGAAATCAAACTGCATTCAAAAAATGGTTAAGGCTTTCGCGGCCGGAGTTTTCAGTGTCACAATTTTCACTCAGGTTTTGAAGGCCGTGGTTTTTTGGAATTTCTTCCTAACGTTTCGCTAGCGCGAGTGGCTAGCTTCTTCAGAGGCTTATACATCATGAATAATCTCAGATAACTGGAGATTCCCCCCCCCCCCCCCTAAGGTTGAGGCCCGGAAGGATGAACGCCCCAGCACTCGTACGTACCCCCTATCCACCACCCCCGCTCGTTAAAGCGGTTCCTCATCCTGATGATTGGCGATCAGCAGAATAAAATCTGATCGTTTGATATGGAGTGCTCGGCCAATTCTCGGCCTGAAACTCTCTTATATCTGACATGAGTTTAATTTGATTTAACAATGACTTTACTTAATGTGCATGGTGCCCCCCTGAAACTGGCTGAAGGCCTGAAAAACACTTGGCTGAGGTGTTGTGTATTGAATTTACTGAGTTTACCACTTGGTCGATTCTTCTTGGAATCTGAAACATAAAAGCATGATTATCGAAATTTTAAGCCTGTTGAAGTAGACGTTGGCGACGCCGAAGGTTTCGCTTCCGTCTTACTTCTTCAGGGGTGTCGTTGTCTCCCTGGTTCACTGGTCGTCTGTATTTGTCTCTGTCTCTATCGTCTTGCTCACGTCTGTTCTCGAGGAGCTCCGTGAGCAACGGGTTCGTGTGGGTCTCTACTCTGTCTAGAGTAGTCCCCACGTGATTCCTGATCAGTCTGTCAATGTAGTCCGGATAGATGTCTAA
The DNA here is from genome assembly GCA_944452925.2 of Chrysolina oricalcia. NCBI lineage: Eukaryota > Metazoa > Arthropoda > Insecta > Coleoptera > Chrysomelidae > Chrysolina > Chrysolina oricalcia. The sequence goes on along the minus strand of OX101825.2, from coordinate 28,418,227 downwards.
GTCTCGATATATAAACCTGTTTGGCATATATCGTGGTGCGTCTGTTGCCATTCTCGGGCAGACATTGAAGAAGGCCTGCATCCTCTGCCTGTAACTGTTCGCGCATTGCCCCCAAGCAGTAGACGCGTACATCATGATTGGCAGAAGGATTGTCCTGATGAGGCGTAGTTTCAACTCGAGTGCCATGTTGCTCCTACGCCCGATGAGTGGATACAGCTTATGCCTCGCGGCTTTCGCTATAGCCAATCTGTGGGAGACGTGCTTCTGAAACGTGAGTTTCTTGTCCAGGGTTACTCCTAGGTATACGGCTTCGTCTACCCATGGAATTCTCTCATCGTTCATAGTAACATGGCCCTCGGGTGTCCTACGTCGCCTCGTGAACAGTATGGTCTTGCTTTTGTCTGCATTGATTCCGATCTTCCAACGATTGAACCACGGTTCCAGCTTGTTTATCTGATGTTGCAGCTTCGATGTTGCTCCTTTCTCATGAGATGACTCAGCAAAGATTGCCGTGTCATCTGCATAGAGAGCAAGTTTGGTCATGGGGTTGTCCGACATAGGCATGTCTGCAGTGTAGATCGAAAACAGGTGTGGCGACAGTACTGCTCCCTGTGGTACTCCTGCTTCTAGCCTCCTTCGTGAAGAGAGAGCATTTCCGACTTTGCATCGGTAATGTCGACCTCTTAGGAAGGAGTTTATCAGCTTGACCATTGGTGTGGAGTATCCGGCATCAACCAGTTTTGCGATCAGCCCATCGTGCCAAACTCTATCGAATGCCTTGGAGACGTCAAGGAACACTGCTCCTGAAAGATGTCCTTTTCTCGTGCGGTTCCAGCTCTGGGTGGTGGCGTCCACTATCCGGGTGACCTGGAGTTCTGTTGAGTATTCCTGTGTGAAGCCGAATTGCTCATCTGGTAGGATGTTCAATTCTTCAGACATTGTCTCAAGTCGAGTCCTGATCACCCTTTCTGCGACCTTACTCATGGCAGGTGTTAGGCTGATGGGGCGGTGGTTTCGCGGGAACGTGTGGTTCTTGTTGGGCTTCGGAATCATGATGACCGTTGCTTCTTTCCAGCTGGAAGGAAAGTGTCTAAGTCTGAGTACAGCGTTTATGATGTTAGTCAGGGCTGCTAGTCCTTTCCTAGGTAAGGCTTTCCTGGTCTTTGCGTGTCTAAGTATGTCCTTGATTTCCTCTGGAGATGTCGGCTCTAGAAGAATGACTGAGTCGTCAGTTCTTCTAAGCCGTCTGATCGTCTGGTCTACGTGCGTTTCCGTGTCCTCGACTTCGTCGGTGTAATCGACCTCGTTTTCACGGCACTGACGTTCGAAGGAGTCCGCAAAAGCTTCTGCCTTGTCCATCTCCGTGAAAACGATGCCCATCTCACCATGAAGGGGAGGACACGGTTTCCTCCGACCGTGTCTGAGGACTTTCTGCATTCTCCGTAAGGAGTTGTCTTCGGCGTCGAGTTCGTCCAAACGTTCAGACCACTGTCGCTCTCTGAGTAGCTTCAGCCCTTCTCTCAGCCGTCGAGACGCAAAGTTGAGCTGCCGCTTGGCCAGTGTTCTCTGATAACGTTTTTTCAGACGTCGCCTCAGCCTGACCATCTCCTTGACCTCAGGTGGGATCTCTCCTTGGAAATCGAAATTTGTGACCTGTATGCCTTTAGAGCACCGTTCCATTGATGTCAGTACTGATTGTCTCAGTTCTGTCACCGCCTCCTCTAGCTGGCGTGTCGTGTCCATCCTGGGGATGTTTATTTCGTTATGGACTACCCTTTGAAATCGTTACCAGTCCACTATCCGCTTTGTCGTGTTAACGATTTCATCTTCTTCCTCCCCTATTGTTAGTAGGATTGGATTGTGGTCTGATGATCCTTCGTCTAGTACAGAGATGTCCACCAAGGCTGGAATACTCTGTATGAGGGCTATGTCCAAAATGTCTGGGTGTTGGTCTTCCCTCCCAGGATAGTGTGTGGGTTCGTATGTCGCTGTCACTGCTACGTCGTCGAAGTCTGGTAGTAGGTTGTCTGCTAGGTCTCTGCCTCGAGGGTTTTCCTGAGGTTGGGGCCTGGAGGAATGTAGACTGAGGAAATTTTTAGGAGATTTATTCCGTCTACTTTCTCTCTGATCGCTACCGATTCACCGAGTGAGAGTTCCGGAAGTGCGTCCTCATTGTGTTCTAGGTCTGTCTGATTTCACCAGCAAGAGCGAGCCACCTGCTCGAGCTCGGGGTCCTGGCCTGTCATTCCTGTAACTTATAAAACCTGGAATATTAAATACTTTACCTTGGTTCAGCCTGGTCTCTTGTAGTGCCACCACGTCTACCGAGATTCTGGAGATTAGTTCCAGTAGTTCATCTTTTCGCTGAATTGTGCCATTTATGTTCCATTAACAAATCTGCAGGATCTTCGGTATTCGTGCTGGCATGACTGGCTCGACGGTTTCAGTAAGGCGTTTATTACGGCCATGATTTTGTCGAGTACCTCTGGGGTAACCTGCGACAAGGTCTGCAACAGTTGCTCCTGCTTGCTTGTGCCCTGAGCACTAGAGGATTTGTTCGAAGGACCCCATTTTGGTGGTGCGGTTTTTGGCTGTGGTTGTGGACCAGTTCGAGGGTCTGGTCTCCGCCTTGGGGTTGTTGACTCCTGCCGTGGGGGTGGAGGTCCCTGCTTGGTAGGTTGTCTTGCCACCAACCTTGGTTTGGGGAATTTTGGGCATCCCCTATAATTTGCTGTGTGGTTTCCACCACAGTTAGCGCATTTGGAGGGTTCTTCCCTTGCCTTCTTACACTCATGTGTAGCATGGCTACCGCCGCACTTGACACAACGTGCATATAAAGCAAAAAGGTTATATTAATTAATTTTACAATAAAAGTGTATAACAACATAACGACAGATGAAGAAATAAAACTCAGTGAAACTATCACTTGGGGGGAACAAACTGTCACTTTGGGGAACAAACTGTCACTATGCCTCAGGGTAGGGAGAAATCAAAAAACTTTATTCATAATTAGTGTATAAAAGTGTATAGCATAAAATCACAACATATAACGAATGTAAAGATAAAATATAAATAAGACAGAATTCAATTTCTATCGCTATAGCACAGGGTGGTAGAAGTAAGGGGGTAGAAGACTGCGCCTTAGGAGAGGAGTTCGATACTACCCAGCTGAGGCTTTCAGTGAGCGAGCCGAATCAGCTCACCCCTTCCCTGAGGCAGGTTCTACGATATTGTGCAGAATTCGTAGGCTGTGCTCAGTCGCCTGGTTCTTGGGTGTTTCCCTGCCCCCTCCAAGTTATGCAGGGGAATGTATGGTTTACGTGTTAGACATCAGACCGTTTCAACCAGATTTAAACATAGTAGGTGTGTTTAATGAGTTGTGTTACTGTTTTCTTCTGGCATATCTAGTTCCTGGTAAATGGGTCCCCCATGCCCCTTTGTTGGCCTGTTATAGTGTGCTCTGACTGCTGTAATGCCTATAGTCAACGGGCTTTCGAGGATAAAGTATCTGAAGAATTCATCAGACTGGCGTTTGATGAAATCCTCGATAGAGGGAATATCGGCTATCTCTCTCAGGGCGGTTAGCCGAATGTATCTGTCACTGTTAGTAAGGACAAGGAAAGGAGCGAATTGTACTGCACTTTATGATCTAAGATGTTAGAGGACGGGCAAACCAGTTTACACCAATTACAAAAGCAACCTAAGATGTCTTTTTTTGTAATAAGTCGATACACCAGAGTTTTCAGACATCTTTATCAAAAACAAATCAAATACAAACCAACTAATGAACTTGTTCATCTGATATTTTATTATTATTATTATTATTAATCATTAGCGCAGGCTAGCTCAGCCAATTGAATCGAAAAATTTATTTGGGTTAAGATAGAAATTCCTTAGATAAACACTTTAATACAGAATTCATTTCGAAATTTCAATACAATTCTTGTTTTTTTTTCACAGACTCCATTCGTGCGTCAAAATACCCCTCATCCACGAGAACTCAAGGCCAAAGCTCACAAACTCTTCGGCAGAGGTCAGAACTCTCTCGAAGACAGTGATCAACATTCGAACGACACCAGTAGTACGCCAACAGTCGAAGCCGTCAATCATCATATCAGACAGACCAGCGATCCACCACAGGTAAGGGTATTTCGGATTGTAAAAGTTTTCATATTTCTTCTTTTCGTGACCCACCTAATAGTTATTTATCATTAAACTACACTGTTCACTTTCAACAAAACTGTGAACCAATCATATTATTCAATCAGAACTTATACTTAATAGTTACAATGATCAATAATGCATTTTGAAAAAGACTGTAGACTGAAGACAGAAGTCAAAGTTCATCCTGTTCAGGATGCTAGAGTGCTACTAAGTTGTACATCTCAAAATCTCTAACGAAGCTTATAATGACATGACGCATTCATACAGTTTGTTTCACTTCTCATGGAAACACCCTCGTATCTTCCGTAATTTTTGACGTAGAACCATGAAATTTTCAGGGTCGATAGATACAAAGCGGGTTATCCTACGTGATATACAGTGACCGGCAGAAAGTACGCATCATATGGAAATTTTTTTTATTAATAAATTTTGACAAATATTGATACTTGCAATCGCTTCTGCATCAAAAGAAACCCCAAAAGACGTTGTACAGTTTTAAAAAATTGTTTTAAAATTGTTTTTTCCGTTAACCAGCTGTCGTCCCCTTACGAACGGCAGTCCTCAAAAGTCGAAACTTGTGCGAGCCAAGGATTAACGAGGTCTTACCTTTTAACGTGCGATTCCTAGCACGATCCGAAGAGAATATCGAAAGGAGGTCCGTTGTCACCCATCCAAACCCTGGCCTCGCTTACCGTGGCTTGGCTTCGGATATCGGTGAACCGGCGCTCTCCGTTCGAGCTATCCCCGCCGTTCGTCTTTTCGAGGTTGGCGGGAAATTTAAAAAAATTGAAAATTATTTCTCAAAACACACTTGTTTGTGAAAATATCGAGAAATGTTAATAAGAAAAGTTGTTCAGATTGACATTTTATAGCTATGTACAAGTTTTGAAAAAGATCTGAGATAAAAAAATAAAAATCAATTTTTTGCCACAAAAAAAAAATCTTTTTGGAAACATACATTTTTGACGAAGAAACTCATTAGTAAAGCCAACACTAATATTTCAAATAATGTTTTGTGAAGATTCGCAAGCTATTCCTATTTTATTCGGAGAAAATTTGAAATCTGTGATTTTGCAGTGTGATCAGCTGCTTCATAAGAAGTCACTGAAATATCTACAGGACATTATAATTCCGATACTTTTTATTATTAATTAAGAACCAAGTATCTACACAATTTCAATTTGAAATTCTTAATAGAACAAAATATTAATTAATATTTTGAAATAACTAGAACTTACACAACTTTAACTTTTAATTTTCATACATTTTATAATAAAATTGGAAGCTGAAATGATTATGTGAACCAAACAATTCGATACATACTCAAAACTTTGTAATTGTTCATTACTCGACATGTCTACCCTGACGTTCAATACATGTACTGGTTCGAGATTTCATTTCTCTGGACACATTTCGCAGCATTTGTGGTGTAATGTTACAAATACATTGTCGTATTATTTCCTCTAAATGGTCGATATTATGGAATGGCCGATGTTTATAAACCTCATTTTTAAGGTAACCCCATAAAAAGAAATCTAATGGCGTCAAATCTGGAGATCTTGCAGGAGGGAAGTATTCGTTAAGCCACGCTCTTATTTCATAAGTACTATGTATTGACGCTCCGTCTTGTTGGAAAAAAATTTCATTTCTTCTTTGCAGTGGTAATCCATGTAAGAAATCAAAAATTTCGTTATTTAAAAACTCTAAATAATTTCTTGAATTAAGGTTGCCCCTAAAAAAGTAAGGCCCAACGATTTGAGTATCTAATATGCCGCACCAAACATTAGTTTTGAAGGAATATTGACTTTTTGCCTCTATCTTCCAATTTGGGTTCTCATCATCCCACCATCTGCAGTTCTGGGAACTGACAGTGCCGTTTGATGTAAAAGTCGACTCATCAGTAAATAAAATGTTTCTATGAAAATTTTGGCATAATTCAATCATGCCTTGGAACCACAATGAAAAATCTAAGCGGGCATCGAAATCTCTATCGAGTAAGGTGTGGATGAATTTTGGTTTGTATGCACGAAATTTATTATTCTTCAAAATTCTTCTTACGGATTTTTCAGATATACCAGTTTGTTCCTGCCTCTCCGAAAGTGCCATCCGTGGATTTTCTGTTACCGATAACAAAACATTGAAGGTACCTTCTTCATTAGTGACGGGCTTACTATGTGGAATTTTGTAACGATTTTCCACACTGCCTGTAGCTTTAAATTTGTTTAAAATACGCAACACAGTAGATCCATGGATATTCTTATTTGGATATCTAGCATTGAATATATCTGCTGCTTCTCTGCTACTATGAGAATGCTCACCACATATTAAGACGAGCTCAATTTTTTCTTGCAAACTCAGCTTTTCTTGAGGCATCTCTAATTATTGTTAACGCACAACACAAAATAACTTTCACAATGGAGAAAATACAAGAAGGACGATAGAAATATCTGCATGAATAATAACACTACGAAATCGTTTGACAACTCTCAATGACAAGCTAGCATTATTAGTCAATTGTTTCATGGCCTCTTCGATGACAAAGAAATTTTTCGATGCACGCATCAACAATGATAATATTGTAGGTATTATTAATAAACAGTATCGGATTTATAATCGGGTCAATTCTGTTTATCTCTGGCAAGATTGTTATCATAGCAAGACAATTTTCACGGCAAAATTATTCTAAAATTTGGAGAAGGCTTTTAATATCTACATTGCTTTATTGGCAGGAGATGATGTGACAGCAACATTTCCTGCCGATATTTTTCAAGTCTTCTATAAAATTGAGATATATTTTGCTGTGAAAATTGTCTTGCTATGATAACAATCTTGCTACTGAGAAACAGAATTGACCCGATTGTCCTGTAGATATTTCAGTGACTTCTTATGAAGCAGCTGATCACACTGCAAAATCACAGATTTCAAATTTTCTCCGAATAAAATAGGAATAGCTTGCGAATCTTCACAAAACATTATTTGAAATATTAGTGTTGGCTTTACTAATGAGTTTCTTCGTCAGAAATGTATGTTTCCAAAAAGATTTTTTTTTTGTGGCAAAAAATTGATTTTTATTTTTTTATCTCAGATCTTTTTCAAAACTTGTACATAGCTATAAAATGTCAATCTGAACAACTTTTCTCATTAACATTTCTCGATATTTTCACAAACAAGCGTGTTTTGAGAAATAATTTTCAAATTTTTTAAATTTCCCGCCAACCTCGAAAAGACGAACGGCACTGTACAACGTCTTTTGGGGTTTCTTTTGATGCAGAAGCGATTGCAAATATCAATATTTGTCAAAATTTATTAATAAAAAAAAATCCCATATGATGCGTACTTTCTGCCGGTCACTGTATACACTGCACTCCAGCAGCAATGGAACTACCCATTTTTCCGAAAAATTATATTAGGAGGCAAAATTGGCCAGAAATTCTTTTGAAAAAAAACGTTATTTTTATTTTTGACATATAAGTGTATCTTGGGCCTGGGTCTGAAAATATGGTGAACTAACACAACTTACGGAAAATTAAATGTCATGTGCGAGAGTACCTGTAAAATGGGAAAGCTATCACTGATAATTCAAACATTTTTGTCGTACGACAAACTCCACAGATACGCCTCTGCATCATTGGAGTTGTGCCTCTAACCTCACACGCTCCTACACTGTTAAACATTTGACGATTTCCGAGTGCAGAATCGAAAGCAGTCGATGATGGTCGTTGTTCAGTTTTTCTTATTTGTCTTGGTTGTACATCCATTGCACAACAAATACCTACTGCTTGTGTACCTTTATCCTTATCAGACATTTGAATAAGTACTGGCAATCGTGCGCCTGTCAAAAATATCATCAGAAAAAAGTGTACGGTACAGTGATCGTATTTTAATTCTATCGTAAATATTGTGATACAATTGTAGAGTATTCGTCACCAACCTTTTACCTTTTACTTCAACTTTTCTTTGGTGCTGTGTTGTGTTCTGCAACAATCATTTGTTTTTCATGTCATGCTAAAACTCAATGTCAAACAACAAGCGTTTGATAAAGGAAGAGAGAAATAGATTCTGGATTTGTACGTGTTTACATCTATGAGCGGCGCGTTCTTTCACCAAAGTTGGTCCAAATTTCACTTAGTTTTCTACTTCTTTCCGTGGAGAGAGCACACTATATAATTTGTCGGAAATGGACGTAGTTCACCCTGTATAAGAGCGTCCTTTTCCATTCATTGAATCAACAGAAAATAACTGACAAGTTTTAAACTTTTTTACTACTTTTTATTCAACGGTCATGATTTTGTAGGTAGCAGAACCTGAATTGGAAGCAGTTTCAAGCAATGGTCTCGTAGGTGGAAACAGCGACCTAAGTCAAGATGAAGAGGACACTGACGATACTGTAAGTTATTTTTATTTTCGAAATTTCGGTTTCAAATTTATTGCAGACTGCAAGCGTCAACCAGTTGTATGCAGTAACATAAAACCAGTTGTATGCAGTAACATAACATGAAATACGCATTTCCTGTATACAAATAGGGTATAGATATATGTTGAATGATTTTTTTTATAATAATCTATGGCGATTAGTTCTAATTTGCTGCGAATTCCAAGAATTATTTTATGCTAGCAGTAAGTGTGGCGTTGAAAGTGTCGCTATGGGATGTAAAGTATTTCTCAGTGCGCGCAGAACTGTGCTATGAGGAATATTTTTTATATCAAAAGACACTCAACTGTATTGTTGGTAAAATAACTCATACGATTCTCTTTTCTTAGTGACCTCGAACTACCCTATTTTACAAATTAAGTTATTGCTGAGTAATAAAAAATTATTTCTGTGGAAGACAATTGAGTTCTTGTGACTGTTACTTTCTCTCAATATTCAATCCTTTTCATTATTTTGTAAAATAATTTTCTCAAAAAGAAAAAGAATTGTCTTTGAAGGAAATATTTATTGAAATCGTATCAATTTATTATTCATGATACTTTCTTTCATGTATCACTTTGTGCAGGTTCTCCATACTGCGGAGAAACAACGAATTTTTTAAAGTTTCGTTTGCAAGACTCTCTCCTTTTTTCTATATAGATTCGAATACGTTGAAACGGAACATAGGCTTTAAAAGTGAAAAAAAATCACTTATCGCAGTGTTCACGCCCTTCCTCGTCGTAGCTTTAGACGCGCGCTAGATGAGGAGTGGGTGCGGTTTAATTTTCTTTGTTCGTTCCTCTCATTATCCTTTTTTTTGTCTACTTGTCTTGAGGTCCGTTTTGAAGTGTCCGAATCTGTATATCTAGCATATTTAGGAAAGGACCAGGCAGCAGACTTATGGAAAAATTGTCACCGGTTTATTTTTTCTGAATTTTTGGTATGTTGTATAAAATGACCTCCTGATCAAGAGTGTCGTCCATAGGCCCAAGTCAATCCTATGAGTAGTTTTCTATATACAAGTTGGAAAAGGGCCATTTCTTTAAGGTAGTATTGCTCGTAGGAAAACATCTTGAATAAAAGAGTTGTGTGCGACAAATATTAATTGCTTACCCATGACACAAAATAGACTGTTTTTTAATGAAAAATATTGTTAGATACGGGGTGAGTCAAGCACCATTCAAAATGAAATTCTTATTCCACCCTATGAAATGAAGATGTGGTCAAACCATAACACACTGAAAAGCCCATCATTTGAATACGAAAAATTCAAATTTTGTACTGGGTGAGTCAAAAAGTCTCTTCTTAATATATAACTCTGTGCATCTCAAAAACTGGTCATAGCAAAGCCGATACTGTTCGACATTATGATAGTGTACTCAAACTAAAAGCAACGACAAAAAATTTGAAATTTTCACGGACGAAATTTTTATTTACAGGGTGAATTATGAATTGAATGCCTTTTCGCAAGTTTTGTCATCACCTAGCGTTTGTGTCACACTGTATATCAATTTCGGACGAGCAGTTTGCTGAATGGTTTGTAGTCAAGTATCGCTTAAGCTCAAAATATGAAATAAAAATATACCGAATGTCACAAATAAAAAAGTGACTTTTTGACTCGCCCAGTACAAAATTTGAAATTGACGACTTTGACATATTCAAACGATGGGCATTTCAGTGTGTTACTTGCTTTGATCACATCTTCATTTCATAGGGTTGAATACGAATTCCATTTTGAATAACTCACCCCGTATCTAATAATATTTTTCATTAAAATCCAGTATGAAAATAATTTCCTTTTGGGTAAGCAATATTTTTCGCACAAATCTCTTTCATTCTAGATGATTTCCTACGAGCAATGTTACTTTAAAGAAATGGCTATTTTCCAACTTCGAAACCCTGTATATAGAAAACTACTCATAGGATTGAGTTGGGCCCATGGACACTCTTGTTCAGTAGGTCACTTTCTACAACATACCAAAAATTCAGAAAAATTAACCGGTGACAATTTTTCCTTTGTAGAGGTTTCTGGAAAGTGGAATATTCTTAAATAATTATGCTTTTGGTGCAATTTTTGTTAAACTAATGTTAGATCTATTCACCTAGTTTTGACCCAAGAAATGGTACCTTGAAATGCATAATTTGGTCAAATCAAATTTTTTATTTCAACGTGAATTTAACTTTCTGATTTTTTGCAACATGCAATGATCAGTTAAGAAGCCATTTCAAAATAATGTATCCATTAAAAGTGATCGATGAACTTGGAAATGATTTTCAATCATGTTATACCGAGCTGATGGACTAAAAATCGTTCCCCAATATAATCCAAGCCGACTCTACCAGTCCCAATACAATACATGAATTCATATGAAGATCTCCAGGGGAAACATCTTTGTCGATAATTCAGAGTTTGCGACCCAATATTTCAGATGGCTAAGATTTTAGGAATTAATCGATCACCTGCAAGAACGACCAAGCGGTACAAACTATCGCATCGATAAACAAAAAAGGTCCAGAAACCTGAACTATGATACATTTTGTAAAATTAGATGTGGATTTATGTTGCAAAGTACACTCGAAAGTTATCTCAAAAACTCTTTCTGGTATTTTTTTGCTGTTGAATAATTACCTGATGAGATTATACAAAAAATGAAGTTACTTTGCAACTGAATAAAATAATAGTCTGCAAACTTTGCTTTCTACGGAGGCGCAAAAGGACCAAATAATTTTTTCAAATAATTTTTTACTAATTTTCGACTTTGAACTCGGAATTCAATAAAATTCAAATTCCAAGTTTGAAGTCGAATTTAATAAAATTCGAGTTCAGGTCGGAATTTAATAAAATTCCGAGTTTTTAGTCTGAATTTTATAACACAGTTGAGATTGCGATATATAGTCAAGATCGGTCTTATCGCTCGGATTCAAAGGTCAGCGTGCATATGAATCAAATTGAAAAACCTAGTGGTTACCAAAATGTTTTGTAATTATTTATTGAGGTATATTTTCACGATATCATTCATGTTTAGCAAGAAAATCGATTGTGCAATGTTATTGGAATAAACAGTACAGTTGCGAAAGCAGTTACTCGCAGCAATACTTTTTGAACTGTCATAGCATTTCTAAAAAACTATGTGGATGAGAATAATTGTTTAATGAAGAGAAAACAATATTAATAGAATTCATTTTAATCAGAAACACTCAATGTCACTAATAAAATCATCACTTTCGGAATCGTTTTCAAAGGGAACTATTATCACAGGTGCTACTTTGACATCGAGTAAGCGTTCTCGATCCCATCAATCCCTTATTAATTTTTCGGTATCTTCAACCGATTTCTTCCAATATTCTTCCGTAATGTGGTTCATTGCAGCTTCACAAACCATCTCCACCTCATTGGATCTAAGGCCATTACCCACATGTTTCTCATAGTATGATTTAGCCCCAGCCCATATTAGTTCTATTGCATTGAACTGGCAATGGTATGGTGGTAGCCGTAATACCTCATGGCCATGCTCACGTAATATCCCATCCACGGCATACATTGTAGTTTTTTTATGGATTTTGCATTCGACAGAAGTTCTGATTTCAACATATTTTTTAACATATTTTGCTTATGTGATTCTAACCACTCATAATTGTCACTTTTTCTCCAAGAAGAATTAGGCTATTTATTTAATATTCTTGAATGATAAGATGCATTGTCCAAAATAATTAAAGACGGTTCTTCTAAATTTGGTATCAACCGTTCTCTAAGCCACTTTTCGAACATGTCACAATTCATGTTATCATGATAATCCAAACTTTTTGACTTGAAAAAAAAAATCAAACTTGCTTCTGGAACGAAGCCTTTTGAAGAACCGGCATGTAATATAATGTACCGTTTTCCCGGACCGCATTCTCTTTTTCTTTTAATGCTCTTTACGGACTCATCCTGCCACGATTTTAACCCACTCCCATTCGAAAATATCCACGTTTCGTCTAAAAACACAATTTGTCTTAATTTTGAATTGTAATATTCTGTATATTTTTCAAAAACTGAACACGTTGACTTACAATTTGATGCATTTCACATAAATATCTTCGGTTACAATCTTGTTTAAAGCGAAAACCCAAGTTTTTAATCAATTTTGACAACGCAGTCCAATTTCTAAAACACCTCGCTTTTTTAGAGCATCCTTCAAAACTGGAAGCGTCACGTTTGTTTTCAATTTATATAAATCATAAATTTCATTGCGTACTTCCATTTTGAAACCATCTGTCAAATCTTCAGTCTTTGGTTTTTTTCTTTTAAATTTTTTGGCAATTTTCACAAACTTCAAACTGTCAAATATACAGAACTATCATACATTAATCAAAACAAAGCCGGTGAGTCTAAAAGTTTAGAGCCGCTGAAAAATATCAACACATCTTCTTTTCGCATGTGAAAATCTCTGTCTCATTTATCGTTGGGATTTTATTTGAAAGTGTATGATTTATCACAATGGAAAAAGATAAAACTAGAAAATTAGTCGGTGATTAAGTCTCACACCCGCACGTTAAGACCGATTTTGACTATATATATTAAGAAGAGGTTTACCTTCTGAAAAAGGTCAAAGTAAATTTGCGGTGTAAAGGGGGAAGTAGGAATCTCGAGTGAGGGAGGCGGAGTCCAATATTAAAAGAAATCTAATAGCTTCTCACTCCAGCTCATTGCCCATTTACGTTATAGTAAAATTGGTCTTGAAAGCGCCATCCGCATATTCCTACGAAGCTGCTGGTATTACGTTTTATTTTTACAACTCGGCCATCGTCGATAGATTTACTAATAAGTCTGGTAACTCCTTTGATGTGGTCGAAAAATGCCGCTCTTTTTGTGAACGGTCGTTAAATCATACGGACACCTGCAGAAACCTCTGATACGAGGGTCAGTCTACAGTGTGAACAATATGTTTACTGGAAAGTATGTCTACGAGGGTCGGGCGTTGAGTATCCATTATATTTGATGGTTATATTTTTGTATAAATATTGGCTTTTGATCTTTAATTGAAATGAGTCAGATTTTATACGATTATACAGGGTCCTGCAACTGCGCTCCGGTGGTCCATAGCTTCTAAACGGCGCAACTTAAAAATGTCTTTCGAATGCAAGCATGTTTCCTTCTTGAGAGGGTATGTTCGAAAAATATTACGAAGTATACACGGTGACCCAGAAAAGTGCACCAAACCAAACTTATATTTTTTGTAATGGAACATATTTCATAACATGGTTGAATAGAGAGTATTTTGACCATTCACAAAATATGAAATCATGTATGTTCATCGACGTTATTAGCGGAGATATATCGATATTACTTCAAAAAACGTAAGGCATTCAACACTCTGTAACTCCTCGTAGAAAAATAACTCTGAAAACTTATTGGAGGCAAAATGACTCCAATATAGTCTAGTTTCTGTAACATGACACACAGTTGATATTTCATTTCTTTTTGTTTACCGGATAGATCGAAACGCAAATTGAAAGATATCTTGTTTTTTTTTCAATTGGAAATTTACGTTATTTACAAAGTTAAGTAAATACCAAGTGTGATATATCATTCGAAAGGAAATTTTATGGCCTTCCCAATACTGAACTTGAATGAATTGTCTTCCTCTGATATCAAATTCCTGTAATCGGTTGACAGTAATTTCAAGATTGGCGATATATTTTCGTATTTTTTTCCTGAAAACATTCGATTTTTTTAAACGAGTCCGATGTTATAGTGAACAAAATATCGCTACTATCTTTCATACAATTCCTTCTGCCTCATGAAAACACCCTATAGCAAATAGTTTTTTAAATGCTCTAGTGAACTGAATGGCAGTGGGATTTCTAGCGTATCACCAGTTCGATAATTCGAATTTGGCATAATGTTGCTTGATTAACAAATATTGAAAAATACAATAAGTGTCACTATCACAATACAAGAGCAAACTAAACTCTAACGGTAGCCTCCTCCCTTCTCTGTGACACTCATTTCGGGATAATTGGTCCCTTTGTGACTTGCCGCCAGTCGCTCGCCAGCCCCTTGCAAATTGCAAAACATATCCAGTTCTCAGTAACTAATTGTGTGAGTGACCTGGAACGTAATAACGATCTATCAACAAATCGTATCTGCTCCTTATTATTTATTATTTGTCCATTTCCAGGAAGCAAATGTTCAAGTTAAATTGAATGACATATATAAGAATTACAATTTGATAATATATAACTTCATTATTCTTATATAGGCTACCTAATTTGGCATATTTGCAACTTCAATAAACTCATTTACAACTTCTATTGTTTTATCTCCAGAGCTAAAATTTCCGGAATAGCTTCAGAATAATTTCTCTACTCATGAATGAATCTACAATTCATTCAGTTATCCATAGTATCCATGTAAAAGAGCATAGTTATGTGAGGGCGCTCGAATCAGCGAAGATAAATGCTCGAAAATTGAGTCTGCAGGGGTTCAATAGAAAACGCTTTGACGATGTAATTTTGAATGGACCATTCCAATTTTTTTTTGAACATAGATAAATGTATAAGTGAGGCATTTCACGAAGTACTTTTTCGAAAAAAAGAATAGATCCTGAGATAAAAGTTAGTGAATCTGGTCAATGTTCTGCCAATTTTTTTAACGTTTTTCTTTTTTTTATTTGAAAAAGTACTTCGTGAGATGCCTATATCCAACATTCGAAAATCGGATGATGAAAAAAAATATCGAGTTTATTCAGCGAGCTCCGAGTATTTCATTTTCTTCCGTTCCTTGTTTTACTAATAGTCACTAATAAGGTTAAACCCCTCTTAAATTCTGACATCCCTTCTACTACGCCTTGTTCAACGTAGTTTTCGTGACTGTGATCGTTTTTTCTCTGTAGCTTTCATAATATGCAAGTCTAAACAATTACTGTCAGGTCGAAAATAACATTAAATAATCTGTAAAACCCTCGTCGTAGACGAGTGGTGATTTTTCTTTAAATTCGTGGACAACTAAAATTTTCGGTTATTCAAGTACGAGGGAGATTCGGTTAGAAAATTTTACACCAATATATTTAACAAATGAACAATTTGACGGCAAAATGACATCCAAGAATTATACCTAACTCGTCAATAGTTTGTTAAATTTGTCTATGACAGATTAGTTATTTAATGAAGTTATTGGAGTGATGGCAAAAAAGTCTAATTTTATACTTTATTATCAATATACTTTAGTAGATTCAGAACATTTCAAACTTTTAAAATTGTTTACTTCAATTCGTTCGTACTACGAAAGTCGACGGAGGAACCCATAAAAAATTATTTTGTGTTACTGTCTGATCACGTGTCTAACGTCAAACAATTTTCACTGTAATCACTTCCAGGGCACCCTGGAGAAAAAATAATTCCGGAAATCGATGTGGTGGTCATGGTAACATGTCGAAAATTGTTGATGTGAAATTATCAATGGATTTTTCTAGAATGATCCAGTCATTAAAAAAATATTTCTCTGACACTTCCGGTTGTATCGAAGGGAAGCTTGTCGAAAAAATAAATAAATTCGGGTTTACAACTCTATGCATAATGTGTACAATGCATATTGGAATGATATAAGAAATATTATAGGATATCGGATAAAGTTGGATGGTTAAATTGTCAAATAAGGCAAAAAATGTAAAAATTCAAAAGTGCGAACATGTAAAAATGAATGTTAGTTGTCAAAACGTAAAATGCAAAAACGAAGAAGTATACAATTTTAAAATGCTAGAATATACAAATGTGAAAATATAAAAGTAGTTCATATGGGAGAACGGCATTACAAATATTTAAAATTATTTTCGCTTTCCAATTATTGACTGAACAGAACAAAGAAAAATATACCACTGTACAGAATATCTATAGAGCTAGAAAATATTAATCTAATGAGAGGTTGAAAATACTGAGAAAACCTACATACACTCCGTGAAAGGTATCCCACTCACTTTTTCTCATCTTACTCAAATTGATGTGCATTTCAACATTCACAAAACGGCATATCTGCCGTGTTATTAGGAATAATTTTAGAAGTTTATAGAAGTTTTTGCGAAGTAAATTGCTAGTCGACGGTTAGATGGAACGAAGATGCATTCTAAGTTCCGCTATAATTGAGCATGAATGAAAGTCTTATGCAATTCGTCATGCCACGATAAAATTGCAAGCGGAACGAGAACAAATGTAATCCTTTAGCGAAATAAGAACAATAAGGTTTCAAGAATAAGTACGATAAATTAAACGAATTAAAATATGTTTTGTTTTAATAACGTTGGAGGACTAATTACGATTAATTACGATTAAAATGGAAACGAAAAAGATGCAAATAATAATTTTGCAGACTTTGTAGAGGTAAAGGGATTCCAATTATAGATCTCTCAGTGAACTTAATGCAGTCCTTCTTGGGTTGGTACTTTCACTCGGGGTTCGTGATACTCAAACGCATGGTTGTTACTAATAGTTGTGAACAAAACTTGATTTTCAATCCGAAACTTTGAATGAAACTTTGTATAGAAAGACATGCAGAGATTCTTTGTGAATATGCTTACGGCTGCCCAAAGTTAGCAAATTCTTAGAGGTTCCAATAAACTATCTTTTTGTTGCCTTGATTGGAAATGCTGTAATTTTATGTTATTAAAAATCATAGTGTATAATTATACTGCCTCCCTAGAGAATCCGAATCAGTATTTAGTTGATTTGAAATAGCTAATGAGGACTAAGTTCTGAAAGTAATTGATTTTCGTTGTTATGAATTCATGTTAATAAAGTCTCATCATAAATATATCTCGTCGACTGGAACCCAAAAATATCTTAATTATTGAGTCATTTGGAGCTGCCATATTGTTCTTTCCTAAAATGAAATTTGCATTATCAGGTCCTGATATACGTTATGTATGAGAAAGTACTGATTGTTAGCCATAGAAAATGATGTTTGTTCCGAATGCAGAAATTCCTTGATGACATAGAGTCTTGTGGTATACTTACGATATTTTGATGGAATTCGAAGAAAAAAAAAAGGGAATGTTACAACTGAAATACTAGTAGTTCACACCAATTGAAGCTGCCAAATCCCGTAGTGAGAACCCGTATCTTCTCCTCCTATGATAAAACCAGGTGTGGGCTATGCATGTATCATGAATCAGAACAATTGGTGAACCCAGTTCCTGTAATCGAGTTGGAGGCTTCTTGTTGGAAGCTTATCATTAAAACCCCGCAGCTTCATACTGTATAGCTCATGCTCGTTATCTCTCCCAAGATGATTGAAGATATCGGTTTATCTTGCATATTTGAGGTCAGATGGACGGGAGTTGTTGCCAAAAAATCTTTTCGGACATGTCTAGAACACAGTTTCTTCCACGACTTGCGAGTACTGTATCAGCGTCTTTGGTATTTTGAGGGATGAATAATGTTACGGATGTAGTTACTCGTCCTTGATTAACAAACTGAATAATATTACTTCATTGAATCCTGCTGAATGAAATATCGTGAGAAAGAAAATATCATTACTATTATGCCTCCGGATGTTGGGGGTGCCGCAGCTGGATCCACGGGGTTTCCAGAGTGCAACGGATGATGGTAATAGGTAAATGCAGAAAATAAGTGGACTGAGCCTACACTCGTAAGGTATAGACAAAAGACCTGTGTTGCCTTATGCTCCGGAGGAAATTAAATCCTCTGTGAAAAATAAGACATGTAGAATCCATTGGAAATACACGTTCCCCACCCTCAAGCAAATACAAGCCAATAAGACTGATGTAGTTTTCCTCGACCACCTAAGTAGGACGATTTTCGTCATGAAGATTTCCGGTATCTTACCTTGCAACATGCCTCCTAAGCTAGTTCAATAATCGCATGACATGTTCGTCATGTAGGTAGCTCATTCATATACACCAAGCAATAGAGCATAAAATGAGTGAATTTTTAACAAAAATACTAGTAGAAAACCGACTAAGCCATCACATGAAATACAGTCCGTAGTTGTATTCTGATATGTTTTCGACTCGCAACTGTCATTTATTAATTTGTTATACACATTTTAATAACAAAGAACATGTTTTTTTAAAAATTGTTTTGCTTATAAAATGAAAACCAATATAGCAATCTGGTTGCTCAAATGGAAAGAAATGTAGATAATTCGGTCGGATCATTAGTAACGGAGAAAAACTGGAAAAACCGGAAAATTTTGCGATTTTTTTAAAAATTCATATCTTCTCCATTTTTCAAGAAGTAGGATTGGCCTTCCGCACGAAAGTATTGAATCAGGTGTACTTCATGTGTGCACAAACCAGGCGCTGTCGAATAGTTAGTTTTGGCACAATTGCAATTGACATTTTTTTTTGCACTGGATGCCTGGATGCTCTAGTGATAGCTCGATTTCAATTTCAAAAACAGGTTATGAAAGTAGTAGAATAGTACTACAAAACGTATATTCTCATTTTGCGATACAATGGTGAGAAATAAGTGAAAAATGCATGCAAACATGACTGAAAACGGCCGAGCCCGCGTTAGCTGCCGAGTGGCAGGAGAGTCCAGGAGATGAAAGGCATTAATATAATGAACGGGTTACGTGATAATACGCTTCCCCTCGTCTTTCACTCGACCACTTCAACCAGCTCGGCCGTTTTCAGTCATGTTTGCAAGCATTTTTCACCCATTTCGCAGCATTTTAGCGCAAAATGAGAATATACGTTTTGTGGTACTGTACTTCTTCTTTCAAAATCTGTTTTAGAAATTGAAATAGGACTATCACTAGAGCATCCAGACACGCTGCAAGATAGTGCAAAAAAATTCAAATTGCAATTGTGCCAAAACTAATGATCTGTCAGAGCCTGTTGTGTGCACATATAAATTGCACATGATTCAATACTTTCATAAGAAGGGCCAACCCTATTTCGTGAAAAATGGCAGAATTATGAATTTTTTAAAAATCGTAAAATGTTTCGGTTTTTCCGGTTTTCCTCCTTTACTTATGATCCGATCGGGTCGAAAAACATTTCATTTTGTTTGTATTTCAATTATCTACAATTATTTCCGTTGGAGTAACCAGATTGCTCTATTAGTTTTCATTTTACGGGTATAAGCAAAACAATTAAAAAAACACGTTTTTGGTTAATTAAATGTTTACAACAAATTAATAAATGACAGTTGCGAGTCGAAAACATAACAGAATATAACTACGGACTGTCTTCCATGTGATGACATAGTCGGTTTTCTACTAATATTTTTGTTAGGAAAAAATGCTCTATTGATTGGCCTAATAGGATAATTTCACTTACGATTGCTCAACTTTCGATCACTTTACCCGTTCTATCCACTGCAGTTGTCTACTCGAACACTTGGTAGAACACTCGGTGTCCTTTGACTCCATTTCTCCAATGTGATTCGTTTCAGCAGTGAACCCGGCTTCCTTGATTTTTTTCTTGTAGTGATACTCTTCCTATTGAATGATTTGGGCTTCTACTAATTTTTTATGATGGTCCTTCGATATGTAAACGTGGCTGAAGACTTATCAGTGGTCATAGCAAGTTCGTGATATGACTTTGATGAACATTTAATTACATTCATTATGTGGGGAATTACCCCACTTATACAGGGTGGGTCACGGTCGATGGTACCTTTACGGAGAACGGGAATCATTCTGAAAATTTGGTTACTCAAATAATTGCTCTTGATCTATCGATATAAAATATTTTCAGCAATTCAGCGTTGCCGCTTATATCTTCGCTATTCCAAATGGGCCCCCTGTATATTACCACATTTTTCAACTTATCATAACTTTTTGATTATTTCTGTCCCAAACTCTCCTATACCTATCTCTAAAGGTTTTTGAGATAATATTGATTATTTTCCATATTTTTTATCCAAAACATAGCTCAAATTGAATGTTTATTTCTGCGGTATTTGGATTCTTATTTTGAAAATTTATTGTGAACGTTTTTGACAGACGACAGACGAAATCATTTTGTAATCGTACAAACTTCCTTTTGTTCATTCCGGGTACGTTTCATTAAATTTTCTGCACGTTCTCGCTATAATTCCCTCACATTTTCCATGAAGAATGAACAACTTCATCAGAATTTCGTTTATGTCCCTCCATTTCAATTCTTATTGAGTCACTTCCGTTGAGAAAAACTCAAAGGTATTATTAATAATGCACTAATTGTCAAATTTTCATAATGCCTTGTGCCATCATGACATTTAATAGCCACCTTAGATGAATGAGAGAAAAATAATTCGAATTTTTTGAAAATTGCTCTTATCTCGAAATTCTGGCTATTTAGGTATAGGAACATGATACATCAATTCGAAGGGAATTTAGTCATCTTTCAGGATATTTCATAATATACAGGGTGTTCCATTGAAAAAACGCATTCTCAGCCCTTTTTGTGTCTGTAAGATCATGAATTTTGAACGACCCTGTATAACGCAGAACAAACTTTTCTATACAGAGTCAAAATATATGATATTGATGAACCAAACACAAAATTTCAGCTTCCTAAGAATCCAAATACCGCAGAAATAAACATTCAATTCGTGCTGTTTTGGATAAAAACTATGTAAAATGATCAATATCTCAAAAACCGTTATAGGAATAGAAGAGTATGGGGCAGAAGTAATCAGAAAGTAATGACAATTTAAAAAATGCGGCAATATACAGGGTATCCCTTTTGAAATAACAAAGATGTTGCTACTTCCTGGTATAAGCGGCAACGCTGCATTGCTGAAAATATTTTAGATCGATAGATCAAGAGCAATTACTTGAGTAACCAAATTTTCAGAATGATGTCCCGTTCTCCGCAAACGTCTAAGGTACCATCGACCGTGCCCCACCCTGTATATTTATATGTATTTAAATTTCTAGTTTGGTTGAAAGGATGATAGTTGTTATCCACGAAAATATTAATAGGTGATATGATAAACCGGTACCGCCAGATTTATTTCTGTTAATTTTGCTTGCGATGAGATTGCAACATTTCTTTTTCTGGAAAATGGTTGGGTTTACGACAGTCATACCCCTAACATCCTATATAGGTCTGAACATGTCGCATCAAAAATTAAAAGTTGTGGAGATTATTTTGATTGCGTCTATGATTTGACGAGTTTTTTATTAAAACCCACCTTCCAACTAACTATAGCAGTGATTTACCGCATAGGCGAGCTGCAGTAGGAGGATGATTATCACGAATATCCCCGCGGAAACGCGAGTATAACTGTTTCGCGACCAGTTTTCGTAGTGAATATACTCCGCAGGCTTCGTTACGAATTCATTTTTGTTTTTTGAATACATCAAGATGCGAGATAAGAGTTATAAGGAAACAAAGAGTAGATCATTCCTTGCTTTCACCGAGATGATCGAATCGGCGATAAAGCGTTCGAAATAGTGCGAGGGTGTTTTAGCGATGTACGTCACTTATTGTTTCAACAAACAAAAATGATTGTTTATGGCATTTCAGACCGCAGTATACGTTCAGTTTTATTAGACATAAAAACGAAATGACTGTCTTCAATCTACTGTTCGACTATATAAAAATGGGATACCGACGACAAAATAACAAAAGTTGCAATCCGTTCTCTCTGTAATCGGACAAAATATTAGATGATATAAATTTTATGTGATGTTAGCCGCAATTCCACCCACGATTTCTGACATGCAGTGCGTCTAGTTAGGGATGGAGCGCTTTTTATTGGCAGCGTTGCCAGATCTTTCTAAAGACTATAACAAATATCCAGCAACACTTCCTGGCTGAGAATACCCACTGCCGAAATTATTTAAAAAGACAAGAGAAATCTATGGAAATTATGAATCATTTGTATCCCGAATCAAACCTATGGTGTTTGGAAAACTATATCTGGACGCCCACCGAAATGACGAAACAAAATTTATATTGGGAAAATTTCGGATTTCGAAATCTCCAGAAAGAGTTGCGCTGTATATAGATTCTGTAAATTTTTGCTTCTTCCGTATATCACAAGATCGTCAGCATATAGACGTCCTTTCAGTGGGGATTTAAGGTTTTCGAGTATATCATTTATGGCAATGATAAATAGGGTGGGGCTTAAAACCGAACCTTGTGGGATTCCGTTTTCGAAGATCATTTTGCTAGATAATACTCCGTTTGTTTTAACTCTGAAGCTTCGGTTGGATAGAAAGTTTCTTATGAAAAATAAACAGTGTCCTTGTATATTCCATGATTGGAGTATGTGAGTTATACGATTTTGGGAAACTGTATCGAAAGCGCTTTCGATATCAAAGAAAACTGCTAGACATTTTTGTTTCATAGCGAAAGCCTCGTGTATATCACTTTCTAGATCGATGATGTTGTCTGTTGTTGACCGGTGTTGTCTAAAGCCACTTTGTTCTGGAGTAATCAGATTGTTTCGTTCAAGGGTCCATAGTAATCTTTTATTTATAATTTTTTCCATCAGTTTACACATGGCACAGGTGAGCGATATGGGCCTGTAAGAATCTGAAAACAATTTCGGTTTATTCGTCTTCGGGATGGGTATTATGGTTGATTGTAGCCAAATCGTGGGAAACTCGTGATTTATCCATATAATATTAAACAGTCGAAGGAGGTGTTCATGGGCGCTATCTGGTATGTTTTTGAGAAAAATCACTGGAATATTTTCTGGTCCTTGGCTCGTTTCACGAAATGTAAATAGGGCTTCTTTATATTCACTCATACTGAGAGGTAGATTCAGCATGTTGACATCGTCGATTTCAATGTTTTTGTTACCAGGATTTATATTTCTGTCAATAGGTGTATTTGCTGTTTCTTCATTGTGTTCTATGTGAGATCTATCTCTGTAAGTTTTGGCCAACTCTTCTGCGATTTCAAGATCGCCAGATATATTACCTTCTGTTGTTTGAAGTACTTTTATTTTGTTGAGACTGTTCAAACCTGAAATTGTTCTCACTTTTTGCCATATCTCTGTGATGGGGGTCGAGCTGTTTATGGTCGAAACGTATTGTGGCGAAGCTGCGGGCGATGCCGGACCTGAACTCTCACGTATAGCTAGCGACCAACCGCGGGAGACTGTCGATGCGCTTGCACCGAGAAGAATCTGGACGGTTCGGTGAGTCTGGGCGATTCGAAGGAAAATTCTGGAGCATTCAAAGAAGTCAACGTCGGATATAAAAAGAACTACACAGCGGACAGACGAACAGTCAGTGAAGTGAAAGTCGAATATAAATACCTAGTTCCGTAATTGTTATGTAAATTAGAGTATTGTGTTATTGTATCATTGTATTTCGTTAAATAAATTATTTTAGTCAGTTAATTAGAGTATAAATCTATTACAGTGGTGATCAGAAGTGCGATTGTTAGAGATAAAATACAGAGTGTTCGTGTAAGTAGATAGCTTGTGTATTTCGGATAATTGTTTTCGCGAAAATAGACAGTGACTGATAAACATTTTTCGTGAAGTGACACTTCTCGCGTGTGAAGTAGACAATAATAATAATAATAGACTGGTGTCCGGGAAATAGACTGTGTGAAATAGACAATAATAATAATAATAGACTGGTGACCCGTGAAATAGACATAGACTAAGACAAAATGTGTTCAAGGAAAGTTCGCCTGGTTGAATTGAAGGTTGCGGAATTGAAGCAAGAACTGGAGGAGAGGGAACTTGACACAAGTGGTAAAAAGGCTGTGCTTCAAACAAGACTTGCCGATGGATTAGTTCAGGAGGGCGAGGACCCAGAAACATTTCTATTCGAAGTTTCTGGAATGGATATGACTTCCATAATGAGTACTTTGAAGGAAGAACTTCAAGAAAATTCGAAAAGTTTGCAAGAAAAACTTCAAGATAAACTTGTAGAAAACTCGAAAAATCTGGAAGAAAAGCTGCTTGAAAATTCGAATACTCTGAAGGAAGAACTTCAAGCAAAACTTCTAGAAAATTCGAATGGTCTGAAAGAAGAATTTCAAGGAAGTTCGAGGAATTTGGAAGAAAAACTTCAAGAAAAACTCCTAGAAAATTCGAAAAATCTGGAAGAAAAGCTGCTAGAAAATTCCAATAGTCTGAGAGAAGAGCTTCTAGAAATCTCGAAGAACATGAAAGAAGAACTTTGTGGCGTAGCAAACCGATTAGAAGAAAGAATGGGGACTGTCGAGACAGAGATGGAGAAAATCAAGGATGAAATCGAGGAAGAGATGGGAAAATTGAAGGAAACAATCAGCGATGAAATCAGAGGCGGACTCGAGGCGGAAATCATCAAAATAAAGGAGAAACTCAGTAAGTTGGAAAACCAGAATGACACTACCCACACCACAGAATCTGTCAATGAAAATTCAATGCTGGAACTAGATGATGTTCAAAGGGGTTTGAAAGATGTAAAAATCAGTCCAGAAACAGGAAAACTCTCTATGAAACCACCTCAGTTTGATGGAAAAACACCATGGGCAAATTACCGCCGACAATTTGAAGCTGCAGCAAAGGCGAATGGATGGAATGCAGGAGATAGAGCTGTGGCACTAACACTGGCGTTGCGTGGAGAAGCAACGAATATTCTACAAACCCTCACTGCACAAGAGCAAGAGGACTACGAGCAGCTGATTAAACATCTCGAATTACGGTATGGACAGACCCATCTAGAACATGTATACCACTCACAGCTCAAAAACCGCTGCCAGAAATCAAGCGAGTCCCTACAGGAGTATGAAGCAGACATTGCACGCTTGGTTCGCCTTGCATACCCAGCCACACCGGAAAAGGTAATGGAGCGACTAGCAGTTCAGGCATTCTTAGATGGACTTCATGACCAGGAAACCAGACAAGCATTGACACTAGCTCGTCCAACACATCTCGTGGATGCACTGGCACGCGCTTTGGAATTTGAGGCGGCGAAGCAATCCTGCAGAAGCCAAAGTAAAGTCCGAGTTATTGAAGAAGACCCACAGGAGCCTGCTAACCTGGAAGCTGCCATAAGAAAGATCGTGAAGGAAATGTTGCCTGAGAGAAGACTAGTGAGATGCCGGAACTGTAGGAAACTTGGACACGTGCGTAGTCAATGTCCAACCCTCAAGAGGTCGAGACCAACGAAGGTTGTTGAGAAGGGGCAATCGTCGGACTATACTCAGAAAGCCCCGGTGAACAACGCATATGTCGCTGTCCTCCAACGACAGAACAAAGGAGCCTTCGTAGACGGGTTCATCAACAACAAGCCTTGCGCAATGCTGCTGGATACTGGTGCGACTAGGACAATCCTTGGACCTGCTTTTATTAAAACACCAGAGAGAATGGAACCATCATCCTGGAAGCTACGCACAGCAACAGGAGAGCCGGCCACTGTACATGGTGAGCTACCGATTGAACTGATTCTAGGCAGCACAAAAGTGAAACATCGGGCATTAGTAGCGGACATTGAGGACGACGCAATTATTGGAATGGACATCATGAATTCCAGAGGGTTTGAATTGAACTTCAAAGATGGCGTCCTACGTGTGAACGGAGAAGAGCTGGTGCTACATGGAAGAAGTGAAGAGATGATTCGTGTTCTGCTGGTTGAAGATGTAAGTGTACCCGAGAGGGCTGAGACCATACTGGAGGCTCGCTTGGACGGAGGTGCGAGCAATGGAAGCGTGGTGATGTTCGAGCCCAAGCTTCATGATGAGAAAATTGGACGAGGTATTGCACTAGGCAAGACTTTGTTGCGTGCTGATAAATTTGTGCCAGTAAGGGTAATGAATGTCAATTATTACCCAGTGACCTTGAAGAAAGGAACTGTTTTGGGGCACTGTTCGTCAATTTCCTCTGTGATCAGGAGTGTACACGGTACTGTTAGTCAAGACAACAACCTGACAGCGGAACTGGAAAAATTGGTTACCATCTCTTCCAAGGGCATTAAACCAGCCCAACAGCCCAGATTGAGAGAATTAGTCAAGAAGTACCAAGACATCTTCGATACCGGACAAGGAAAAGGGGGTCGAACGAATGTAGTCCAACATAAAATTGATACTGGGGATGCCCGACCAATCCGACAATCAGCTAGAAGACTTCCTCTTGCCAAGAAAGAAGAGGCTGACAAAATAGTCAGTGATATGGGGAAAGATGGAGTTATTGAACCATCCGACAGTCCATGGTCCTCTCCAGTCGTGCTGGTGAAGAAGAAAGACGGATCAACACGCTTTTGCGTAGATTATCGTCAACTGAACAACGTGACGAAGAAAGACAGTTACCCTCTTCCGAGAATAGACGACACCCTAGACACGTTGGTCGGCTCCACGATTTTCTCGACCCTTGATCTGAAGAGTGGATACTGGCAGGTAGAACTGGCTCGAGAAGATAGAGAAAAGACAGCCTTCACCATCGGCTCGGGACTGTGGCATTTCACCGTTATGCCATTCGGACTTTGTAATGCTCCAGCAACATTCGAGAGATTGATGGAGACGGTTCTGAAAGGACTCTCATGGAGGACGTGTCTGGTATATCTCGATGACATTATTGTAGTTGGCAAATTGTTCGAAGACCACGTTAAAAACCTGGAGGAGGTATTCATGCGACTGAGAAACTCTGGATTGAAGCTGAGCCCTAAGAAATGCCACCTGTTCCAAAAAGAAGTACGTTACCTTGGCCATGTTGTCTCTGGGCGCGGAGTAGCAGTGGATGACGAGAAGATTAAAGCAGTGAAGGAGTGGCCTATCCCTAAAGACATACACCAACTACGTAGTTTCCTTGGTTTGTGCACATACTATCGCCGATATGTGCTGGGGTTTGCCAACATCGCTAAACCACTGACCAGGCTCACGGAAGGTCAAACAAAATTCCAATGGTCCGAAGAATGCCAAGACTCGTTCAAGACGCTGAAGAGGGCATTGATCAATGCACCGATTCTAAGTTATCCCCTTCCGAGTGGAAAATTCATTTTGGACACGGATGCCAGCAACGTGGGACTTGGAGCTGTCTTGTCCCAGATCCAGGATGGGCAAGAGAAGGTCATCGGATACTTCAGTAAAACTCTCAGTAAACCGGAGCGTAACTACTGTGTCACCAGACGGGAACTGTTGGCTGTTGTCAAGGGAGTAGAACACTTTTATAAATACGTGTACGGGAGAAGATTCCTGTTAAGAACCGACCACGCAGCCCTTAAGTGGCTTCTACAGTTCAAAAACCCCGAGGGCCAAGTAGCACGTTGGATCGAAAGACTCCAAGAATTCGACTTCGAGATCGAACATCGAGCAGGGAGTGGCCACAAGAACGCAGATGCTCTGTCAAGGAGACCATGCCCAGACGACTGCTCACACTGCCGACGAGCAGAAGAGAAGGAAGCAGCGATTTGTAGAACTACGGCAGTTGACAACAACTGGAATGACAACGAGGTCCAGAAAGACCAAGAAAGCGATCCAGATCTTGGTTTAGTCGTCGGCTGGAAAAAAAGTAATCAAAGACCGACATGGCAGGAAATCGCAAGATATTCCCCAGCAGTCAAATCCTACTGGGCCCAATGGAATTCCCTTACCCTGGACAATGGGGTCCTGAAACGTGTATTGAGTCCGAAGATGGTGGGGAAGACAGACGTCAGATAGTGGTGCCCAAGAACAGAAGGCAGGAAGTACTCCGAGAGATCCATGATGGAGTTGCTGGAGGACATCTGGGTGTGACGAAAACCCTGCAGAAAGTAAGGCAACGGTTTTACTGGGTCAATTGTCAAGTTGATGTCAATGACTGGTGCAGAAAGTGTGCTGTTTGCGCTGCCAGCAATGGACCTCGGACACGACCCAAGGCCCCGATGCGTCAGTATAACGTAGGTAGTCCATTCGAAAGAATCGCCATTGACATCGCCGGCCCGTTCCCCGTATCAGATCACTGAAATAAATACATCCTTGTGGCAATGGACTATTTCAGCAAGTGGGCCGAAGCCTATGCCCTGCCCAACCAGGAAGCCATCACCGTCGCGGACGTCTTGGTGAAAGAGTGGATATGTCGATTCGGCGTTCCCTTGGAGCTGCACTCGGACCAAGGCAGAAATTTTGAATCCAATTTGTTCCAAGAAATGTGCCAGATGCTGAACATCCGAAAGACGAGAACCACAGCTCTACATCCACAGTCCGATGGAATGGTTGAGAGGATGAACAGGACTATCAATCGCCACTTGTCCAAGGTAGTCTCTGACCATCAAAAAGACTGGGACCAGTATCTCCATTTGTTCCTGATGGCCTACCGTTCCGCAGTACACGAGTCGACCGGCCAAACCCCTGCAAGTATCATAATGGGCCGAGAGCTGCGACTTCCCTGTGACCTAAAGTTTGGGATGCCACCAGGACAGGATACCGCGGGAGAGGACTACGTCAGCAAACTCCGGCAGCGAATGGAGGACATCCACGAACGAGTCCGTTTGAACATCCAGAGTGCCAGCGACCGAATGAAAGCGACTTATGACATCAATGCCGATGCTGGAGGATTTCAGGTTGGTGACCTAGTTTGGCTGTACAACCCGATGCGTCGCCGTGGCTTGTCACCAAAATTACGGAATTCATGGGAAGGTCCGTACAAGATCGTCAAGAGGATAAATGACCTGCTTTACCGAATCCATAAACCACCCAGAGGTAAACCCAGGGTCGTGCATTTCAACAGGTTGGCTCCTTACGCTGGGAACCATGACCAAGTCCGCACCCTCAGACCACCAGAGGATGCGATGACGTTCCAGAAATTCATGTCCTTATACTCAAATGGACAGAAAGTGTCACACGGGGTAACTCGAGAGGAGCCACGGGACCTTTTCAAAGTGCCAGTCGATTACGCCCTAGCACACTGCGTCGCAGAAGATCTTCGAATGTCCAGGGGCATCGCTGTAGTGTTCTCCAAGAAATTTGGTCAACTCCAAACACTACGGAAACAGAATCCAGAAATTGGAGGTGTGCTACAGCTGAAGAAGGGCCAGAGGAACATCTACAACCTGGTGACCAAGAAGCGTTCTCAAGATAAACCGTCCTATGAAGATGTCTGGAGGAGCCTCGCCCAACTGAGAGATACGATGGTGGACCAGCATCTGGTGGACTTGGCAATCCCAAAATTATCCTGTGGTATTGATGGGCTGGATTGGAGAGTTATAAGAAGTATGTTGGAGACGATATTCCGATCCAGCGGCATCCAGATTTTGGTTTGCTGTAATCCTATTCCACGACCTAACATGAAGACTGTGGAGTGTTACTTCCATCGAACTTCACGGTGCAGATATGGGGAATCCTGCAAATATCGACACACTCCAAAGATGACATTTCGGGACGAAATATCTCTAAGAAGGGGGCAATGTGGCGAATCTGCGGGCGATGCCGGACCTGAACTCTCACGTATAGCTAGCGACCAACCGCGGGAGACTGTCGATGCGCTTGCACCGAGAAGAATCTGGACGGTTCGGTGAGTCTGGGCGATTCGAAGGAAAATTCTGGAGCATTCAAAGAAGTCAACGTCGGATATAAAAAGAACTACACAGCGGACAGACGAACAGTCAGTGAAGTGAAAGTCGAATATAAATACCTAGTTCCGTAATTGTTATGTAAATTAGAGTATTTCGTTAAATAAATTATTTTAGTCAGTTAATTAGAGTATAAATCTATTACAGTATTTTCTCCAAGACTGGCGTTTTGACTGTCTTACTATAAGTCTTGATTTTGCTCTAAGTTTAACAAATTCTAGGCGACTTTCCATAGTTTTGGTTCGTTTGAATTTATTGAAAGCTCTCTTACTGGATTTAATTGATTCCTCACATTCGGGATTCCACCATGGAACTGCTTTGTGATGCTTGACATACGATGTTTTCCCAATAGATGTTTCAGCAGCTTGTGAAATAATTCTTATCAAATTATCAAGAGACTCATCGATTCTTGGAGATATTAAACAGTTTTTTACATTTGAATCAATAAGCTCTGTGAATTGTTTCCAATTTGCTGATTTGAGATTCCATTTGGGAGTATGAGTATAGCTGTTTGTGTTTGTTTCATGACTTGATATCATGAGAGGATAGTGATCACTACTATAAGTATACTCCATTCTGTCCCAGGTTAATTTTGGCATCAAATCAGGGTTGCATAGTGTTAAATCTAGTGGTGTTGATTCTCCTGATTGAATGTTAAATCTTGTGGGTCTGCCATCATTCATGAGAGATAGATTGAAATGTTCCATGGTTTCCCCGATAATACGTCCTCTAGAATCTATGTGAGGTGAACCCCATAGGTAGTTATAGGCATTGAAGTCACCAGTAATGATCCGTGGTTGGGGAATTTGGTTTATGAGATTTATTAGATCTTGTTTTTCTATCACTTCTCCAGGTGGAAGATATAAACTACATATGTGAATGACTTCTTTACTATGTACAGTTACGGCGACAGCTTCGATGTTACTATTGATACAAATTTGGTTTGCTTCTAGTGATTTATTTGCCATGATGGCAACACCGCCACTTGCTTTCAGTTGGTTTTTTCGATTTTTATAAAAACATTGAAAATTCTTCAATATCTCTTTCTTTTCTTGTTTGAAATGTGTTTCTTGCAAGCAAATTATTTCTGGATTATTTTCTGACATTATTACTCGGAACATTGGAAGGTTGTTATAGTACCCGTTGATATTCCATTGCAGTATAGATGAAAATGAATTCAGAGATACAGGCATTTTGCTGAGAAGAGGAGTATTGAAAGAATTATGTTGTTTAGTACAGTTCTTGTGAAGAGTCACTCTCCAAATCAGAGAGAGGGGTTATTATCTTGTGTTTCCCGTTGTAGGTGTGTTAATAGTTTTTTTTTCAGCTTGGTACATCTTGTTTTGATTGATCTATCCTTGAAATAGGGATATATCTTTGTAAGCATGTCGACTAAGGCTGTAAAATCTGTGGTGTAATTCTTTATTATTTCGATAGGTTCTGGTGATCCGTAGACGTTGTCTAAAAGGTCAGTAATTTGTATGAAATTGAGTAAAAACGGTGGTAATTGTTCGTCTATGAAATGTTTTGCTGGTTCCGCTAGTTTGCAAGCTGGTATGTTACTTTTATCGTTTTTGTGTTTTTTTATGTTGTGTGGTTTTTCTGCTGGCTTGATGAAAGGATCTGGTTGTGTCGTTATAGGAGGGGTGAGAATTTCTTCAATGCTTCTTTTGTTGTTTCCAGTCTGTGATTTTTCAGTTTCTTCTATGGTTGGTTCGTGTATTTCATCAAGTGTTTCTTCTGGTACAAGAGATTCATCTTGACTATTATTTATTGATGGGGTTTGATTAGGCATCCCTAATGAAATGGGTTGGGGAGGGGCGGGAGTGGATGATTTACAATTTGCTGCTGTATGGCCCTGTTTTTTACAAGTGAAACAGATTAGGTTGTCCCGTGACAGAAATATTCGGTAAGATGTTTGATCGTGGGTTATTAATATGGATTCTGGAATTGTGCATTGCTCAGGATTGATGAATATTTGTCGTCTGAAACTCAATATATGATTGAACTCTGGAAGAGAAGAACTGATTCGAAGAAAATTCATTGGGGAGAGGATTTTCAGTCCTAATTCTCCTAGCTCATGGACGAGTATCTCGTGAGGGATTGAAGGACATACATTGGATAAGACAAGCCTTTCGGAAAGTGTTATGTATCTTCGGGAGATCACTCGTTCTCCATTGATTTCAATAGCTCCACTATGTTCAGACATGAAATTTTCTACCAACTCCTTATTCGCTAAATACATACATATACGGTTGTTAGACAGTCTTGATGAGAAAATGATATTTCGTGGCGTTACTATTTCTCCCAAAGGTATGAGGTAATCTTGTAGCCGTGCCCCATCTATTGATGGAAATATTATGGCTTGATCTTTCGATGGATATTGTTGTCGTGCGAGTGCAGCTGAATATGTTTTATTTGTGGTGGCTTCGTGTTGGGAGCTCCTGTAGTCAGAAGTCCCAGCAATGTTTTCTGCCATGATGACTGTTTAAAATTTACCTATGAGGCCTGAGTGCGGACCTGTCCTCTCAAAGGTCATGTCGCTTCACACAGCCTGGTAGTAATAACGTAGCAACGTAGCGTATTGTGAGGTTATACTGATCCAATGTTTTGATATATACTTCCAAGTTTTGTACTTACAGTAATTTACTAAAACCTGATATCACGATAGAATTAAGAGCACTGTTTTATGATTTTTATCGAAAGTTAAACATTTGATTCAAGATCGATTCTAGTTGTCCTGTTCACAGTATCGAAAGCAGAACCGGACTCGAAAAGAGAATTCAATTCTCTTTTCAACCATCTAAATGTGTTCGGATGTCTGTAATATTTTTTTGTCATGTGCACTCGAAATATCAAGTATAAGTGCGGATCTGAATACCTCGATAAATTTGAATGGTATTCCGATACTACTTTTTGAGAGAAGATATTGCAATTACCCAACAGACGGCGGTGGGGCACATCAACTTCAAAATGTCGAAAGGCAAAGAGGTCGAAATTGTGAAAATATGTATTAACGAAAATCGAAAAAATGTAGATAGTTGAAAAGATAATTGAATTACTTCTGGCAATGATGTGCCACTTGGACTGCTATGTCATTTGAAATTTTTAAATTGATGTGTTCTCCCGCGTTCTCTATCGTACAATCACAGTGTCTTTCATTTCAAAAAGTAGTAAGTGTGATACCATTCAAAATGGTTTTTGTTCCATTTCTGTACGTCAAACCGTTTAAAAGTTAACAGGGGGACTTCATATGTATGAGTATTTATTTTTAAGCTCTTGGCATGAAGGAAACAGGGTGTTCCCTTAGAAAAAATGTCGATTGATTGTGGCAATTGAAAACTAACTACCCTGTATATTGGAAGGAGCTTTTGTTTTGATGCTCGCAACTAACCATTTAAGGCTCATAAAATATCTTAACTTCAATCCTGCACAAAAGGTTCAATTTTGTATCAATTCTCATACACATTTTCTTGATTATTCCAATGTTCAGTGAGCATCACAAGATTATCCTTTTCGTATGAACCTTTGACAAAAAAATAACGCATCTTCTCAAAGCTCTTCGATGACGTTGACGTTGGTTCTTCCTTTCATTTCACAGAAACTAGTTCGAGTGATTTTTTCATTTCTGTTTTGATTGCAACTTTATATAAAACGTCACGCTGTATGTATGTACGTTCAGTTTTGTTTATGTGGTTTTAAATGATAGCCAACAGACCGAGTATTTAGCGTCTGCTCTTTCCATTAGAATGCGCTTCATTAGAATACATTTCCATTGCAAGGTACCATTTCTTGAGCGTCCCACCTGCAAGTATATAAGTTATGGTCTTAAGTCACGTACAAATTGATGCTACCAGCTACCGACAAAAATTGAAACGGTCTTCAATACTATCAAACATAACCTTGAAAAAGTGTTTTCTCTTCCATTTTTCCACTGAATTCGAGACCCTCTGAGTGGTAATGAAGAACTTATCAACCAGGTATTCTTTTCTTAAACCATTGTCTGCTACAGTGGCACGATACAAATACAATTTCGCCTGGGCAGTATGTTTTTAAATGAAAATGGCAGATGAAAAACAAAAGAGCGGCGAAAAGGCGGCAATTAATAAAAAGTTCAGTCGTTTGACTACACGCTCATCAAAATGCATTCGCTTGGTAGCAACGCTCACAAACAATTGGAACACAGATTCCTTTATTATCTATTAGTCCGCGAGCCTAAAATATTAAGTGATATTATCTATTCTGTGATATTATCTATTCTGCGACTGGCCATTTGGGGCTGATCAGAGATTTTTTTTTATATATAGTGTTTTTCATTTGTGTGTGGAAAATCATTTCAGATTTGAAAACTGATTGAGAGTCTCTATTTGAGAAGTAGTGTCTATTTATATTATATTAATTTCTTCTTTTTTTTCATTGGAGAATCGCAAGTATCATTTTGAACATCTGTATAACGTATACAGTTTTTGAACGACCATCCTGTTGCTCTGAAAAGTGTGTCAGTTCATAGTAAATATTCTTTTTCAATATATCTGCAACATAGTCCTTGTGAAATACACTGAAAAGCGTCCGAAATCTTCTTTATTAAAAAACACCGTTCTGAAAAGCTTGTTGCTAGGTAACTACTCCAAGATTTCAGTTTTATTATATGAAATGTCAAATAAGCCTCCACCTGAGTGACTTACACGTGACTTTAGACGTCCATTACCCAGTTGAATAGATGTAATAAAATAATTGGGACAGTATCCTGAACTAGAATTCATTTTCAGCATTGTTTTTGATGTCTGGCGTGATAGAATATAGCGTATGATACACGTGTACATGTGCCTTTAAAGCAATCGCTTCGCGTCGTGTCCTTAAACTCGTCGCGCGTATCATTTTACTTATTTATTTGGTTCATTTTTCATTTTCAATACTTCGTGTTCAATATTCTGGTAACAATTCGATTGAAAATTTGACGTGAAGGTATTTAAAAAAATTGCTGAGTTATATTTCTTCATCCTAAATCACTTAAACCCGTATGCACCGTATGTACTTAATTTATATATTAATAGTTGATATCATGGGAGAGACAGAGACATAATAGTCGACTACAATTCGATATTACGGGCGTTAGTCTCATATTTGCTGATGAAAAATCAACACTATTTTGAGGTTATGTTTGATGTGGAAAATTTTAATGTCTCATATTTCGGAAATATTTTATCGATGAGGTCTCCTGATTATCAATACATTTCAATCAGTAGTGATTTCATATTTAATCTATTATGTGACCTTCTATATAGACCAAGCTGTAGAGGTTTTGCCCCCACAAAATAAAAGACACAAATGGCCTATAGGTACTAATTTTAATAAGATAGTTCGTCAATGAAAACCGTTGTGTGGAATTTTTTAAACAAACAATAGTGAAAAAACTCACAACTTTTTTGTTTTTATTTTGGAAATATCTCAAAGATTATTCAAGGAATCGTTTTACAGTCAAGGGAACTTTTGTAGAGATATATAAAAGCTACAAAATGGATTTTCATATGACCGGATCGGTGCATTTTCCACTGAGAAAATCAGGGAAAACCTCGAAAAAGAGACCATTTTTCAAAAATTTATAATTTTTATAAATCTGAAGCTGGACAAACAATATTGCGGAAACTGATAGATTATAACATGACGTTCAACGGTCCGCGGAAGATTATGCGGAAACTGATATACCAGGTGTCCGCGGAAAGTGGCTCGCCCCTTTACCTTTTTGTGCTTTTGTAGAAAATGGAATGAAATTTGGAGGATCTGCATAAGACATAAAACTGCATCTTTTGACAAGTAACTCAACTTCATGCAACTTTTAGTTTCACCGGAAATGACATAAACTTTCTATTTTCAAATTAGACACACGATGGATTTTCAATTATCTTGTCTCCTTATGACATACTGAATTCAACCATGTGTTACTTGTGACATTTTGTATCGAATATCATTTTTGTTTTGAAATTTATTCTTTATTCTAGACGGCTAAGGATATCTTCAAATCACTAATTTCACTAAGGAATTTAAGGAAATTTTGAGAATAATACAACATCAAAATGTATCTGATATACAACATTATATTTTAAAATTTCTTTTACTATTTTTTTTCAAATGGCAACTTAGTGGCTCGTTGGGTTAAGGAAAAAGAGCATTTGATTACGATTAATTTGAAACTGCACATAAGGTTTCAAACAAACTTCCGTTAAAAAACCTTTAACCAACACAATTTATGAAACAAGATCAATAATCTAAAATCATGTTCTTTAAATAAGTACACAATAAATACCTAATTTACCTTTGGAGAAGCGAAGTAAAATGAGAAGTCGACCTCGTTAATGATTTTGATTTATCAGTTGTGTTTGTCACATGTTGCCATTTGAAAAAAAATTTGTAATTTCAATTTCAAAATTAAATTTCATATAGCACATACATTTTGACCGAAAATACTAGAGTTGTATTCTTCCTAACGTTCCTAACGTTTGAACGTATCCATAGCATTCTAGATTAAAAAATAATATTCAGAATTAAAAAAAAAAATTGGTTGCAGAAAGTGACAAATGATACTAGGTTGTATTCGGAATGTCATGTGGAGACAAAAACGGTCAAAATATACTGGGTATCCCTTTTAAAAATCGAAAATTTATGTCACTTCCGGTAAAACCGAAAGTTCCATGAACTCGAGTTACTTGTCAGTAAACGCAGTTTTATATCTTATGCAGATCCTCCAAATTTCATTCCATTATCTTTGCAAACAAAAAAAATTATAGGGGCGAGGGCCATGGTGGTCGGCTGGTAGTGCGTTCGCCTCGCATGCGTGGGGTCGTGGGTTCGATCCACCGGTCCCGTGCATGGCATCACACGTTAAAAGGTAAGGGCTGCTTCTTGCCTAGCTCACACAAGTCTCTCGAAGACTTCTGAGGGTTGCGCGTAGGGGTGCAATCGGTTGACGGAAATAACAATTTCCACAATTTTTTATTAACCTTCCGCGGACCGTTGAACCTCATGTTATTATCTATCAGTTTCTGCAATATTGTTGTCCAGCTTCAGATTTATAAAAATTATTAATTTTTGAAAAATGATCTCTTTTTCGAGGTTTTTCCGGATTTTCTCAGTGAAAAAATTCACCGATCTGGTAGTATAAAAAACCATTTTGTAGGTTTTATAATTCTCTACAAAAGTTCTATCGACTGTGAGACGATTCTCCCAATACTTTTTTCTACAAACGTCAAAAAATGTTTGCGCATTGACAACAATATGCGAAGTGACCCTTTTTTAATTTTCCTTCGTTACCATGACACCGTGCGCGAAGTAGTGTGCGAAATACTTACTCCGCACACTGCATGTTAACTATATGGGATTTTTATATTTTAACCTTTATGGTCCTCAATCAAGCAAAACTGCAAGATATCATTTATTGTCAAATGCCATTTTATTTACAAAGTTGCAGTAATTACTTGATTTGGAAAAAGATTTTAAGTTTAACACTATTTTTTGAATTAAGCTAATCATATTACTTATTTCAGAACAATATGTTTTGACGTTTGGTGAAAAAATTTTGTTCGCCACTCGTGCGCGAAATACTTTGGTGATATTGACTATTTTTTTTAAGTCGGCTGCGCCTCGTTGAAAAAAATCAATTCTCGATCACCAAAGTAGCATTTTACGCACTAGATACAAAAATAACTATTTGAGATATTCACAAAAAAACAAAAAAGTTTTAATTTTTTTCGCTATTTCTTGTCTTAAAAATTCCACCAAGCAATTTTGCTGGGGCGAAAATCGGGGTTTTCATTGACGAACTATCTTAGAAAAAGTAGTATAGGCCGTTTGCGTATTTTATTTTGTGTGAAAAAAACCTCTTATTTTTATCTACATGAATATTTCTAAGAAGTTAAAAACGTGATACTTGAAAAAACGGTTTCGCTCTATGAAGCAGCCCTTATAAAGAGATAACCATGTTCCGTATGGTTAAATACAGTTTCCATTAGATTTGATTGATCTCAAAATCAACTTACGACTAATGTAATGACCAACATACCATAGAAACTATCTATAAGACCAATCATTCTTGGAACAAGTTGAAAAAAGTTTCATGTTTTCATTTACATTTTTTTTTAATTCTCGTTTGTGGAACCTTGCTGGTATTCTATCTACTTAATTTCCCTAAAAATGCATGTCGACTTGGTGAGTATTTTCGAGGGTATGCTTCAGGAACAAGTCACGAGGCGTGTGGAATTCCGGAGCAGCTTCTCGACGGGTTCAGAGTCTTCGAAATCGAACCGTTTGCACAGGCGCGACACTCCACACCACCTCAAGAACAAAAGAATCTTGGCCGGAGCAGTCGACAAAGACAAGATGGCGTCGATTATTGCACAGGTCTCTTTCTTTTTACTCGCATGCTTTGCTTATCGGTCTGGCAACTCAGCTTCTGGATTCAACTCTAGAGATTATTACTATTACGAAGAAGTAGCAGAACTTTAGTTTTGAAAAGTTGAAAGACCGTCGAATTCTGTCCAATCTGGTTAGAATGAAACATTAGGATGAAACAACCAAAAATTTCTTCAACGTATACGATTCAACGATTTTCAACATTTTTAGTTGGAACACCCTATATTTTATTTATTTGAAAATACCCTTACGAGAGCTTTAATAAAATATATAGTTTTATTGGATTTTATAGGGTGGTTCAGGTGTTCTGAGCTTTTTTTTTTGTCGAAAACTGGTCCCTGGACCTTGTAACTGAGGAATCCACAACACTATCGATCCCAAACTTAGGAAAATAATTTCGCAAATAGTTTTCTTGGCAGATTTTGAGTTGAAAAATACCTACATCCGTAGCAATACACAGGGTGAATCAAATGTCGTAATCAACAATTGGTTCGTTGGTTCTAATGGAACACTCTATATATTATTTTATATTCAAATAGCCCTACTGGAGACTTTTTTACCATAATATGATAATGAGGGCCTACACTAGGTGATAAAAATGTAATGTGCATTTTTTTTGGAAGTATTGAATATTAAGACATCCTCTAAAAATTTACAATATTATTGTGTAAAATCAGATCCTACCAGTTTCGAAAACAGACTATTTGGTTTCGATTTTCTAAATAAGGATCGATCAAAAACCCGTTAATCCATGGAACATTGATTGAAGTTGTACCCCATAAAGAATTTGCAAATTCAAATAATTTGTTTTGACACTGGCATGATCTGATTTTAATATTGCGAATTTATAGAGATTGTCTTAAAATCCAATACTTCACAAATAACCATTTTAAACTTTTTATCACCCAGTATAAGACCTCACTATCGTATATTGTTGAGAAGGTCTCCTATAAGGCTATATAAAAATAGGGTGTTACATTTTAAATAACGGACCAAGTGTGCATTACGAGATTCGATTCACGCTGTATACAGTTTTGTAGAGAAGCATTTTTCAACTCAAAATCTACGAAAATCACAATTAGGGATATACATTCGCCAAGACTGGGATCGAAGTGATGTTTATTTCTCAGTTACAGGGTGATGATCGAGACCAGTTTTCCACAAAAAAAAATACCAGAATATCTGAATAACCTTGTAAAAACCAATACAACCAAATACATGATGAAAGCTTTTGTTATAGGGTATTTTCAAATAAACAATTAAATGTAGGGTGCTCCATTTAAAAATGTAAAAAATCAGTTTGTTAGTCCTTGGTAGAGAACCCGGTATACTTTGAAAATATTTTGGGAAGGTAGGTCCCATGTATGCCTCTAACTTTTATCTGAAACTTTTTTTCTAAATCCAATGATAAAGAAGTAATCTTCCGCCACGCACATTTGACACATTTGGCCCACTGTATATGAAAGATTTATTCTGTAAGCCGTACTGAAAATGAAGAATTGGGTTTTTACGGGTTCTGAATCAAATAGTAGGAATTAAAACATGCAGAAATAATTGTGACAGATTTCCAATATAATGAAATTTTGAGAGAGTTTTTTTTCTAGTTTGTGATTTATAATATCATGTTTCATAATTTGACTTTTTATCGAAAAGCAATGTGCAAATATTTCTTGGAAAATTGTATTTTGGATCAGCTAATTATGTCAGCTAAAAATTCAGCCCATTCGAGGCAGAGCAAATTTTTATTTGATTACGTGTACGTGTAATCTGCTAGAACGTAGTATCGGCCCTTTTCTAAAAACCGCTCCCTGCTCTTTTTTAATGTCCAGGGCCAATAGAATACCTTTGATCTCAATAAAAAATACCAAAAGTTCATGAAATAAAAACTCGCGAAGATAGAGTTCAAATTAAATTTCAGAAACCGTATCAGTTATCACTATATTTCATTGTTTCGAGTACAGCAATGTTTGACTTGAGAGCTTTTTGGTTTAGATATAAGAACAGTTTGCAACAGCTAAATGGAATAAATTCATTATTCCAATTATCGTGCATATTTATAAAAAATCCTGATATACTTATGTCAATTTCAAATTATGAAATGAACCCAAAATGTATATACCAACCTGTATAGGAGTTTGTGAAATATCACTTAAAAGGTCTCTTCTTTCTCTATTCAAAAATGTTCGAGGTAATAGGCAAATTTGTAGATAATATAAAAATCGAAAACTTTTCGACATAACCTCAAATTAACCGTCAAAATAGCGACAAACCGATTTTTCAGTATTTCATTTTTTTTCTCGCGTATAAATGATTTAATTTACATGATGATAAGCATGTCTTTTTTGTTGTCGAATGAGCATGCTTTTTTCGTAATTCAGAAGACGACTAGTTCTAGAGTTATGAACATTTTTCAAAACAAATACCACGCAATAGTTCTGTTGTTTTTTTTTTCTATTTTGATGGTCTATAAGTATTCATTATTTTTATTACAAAAAGTAATTTATATTAAATTCTTTAAAATAAAATATTTGAATGCATAATTACACTACAAAGTTAATTCTTCAATTTCATTCTATTATTTTTTTACAACTATTGAAAATCATTGAAAATATTGAGAAAATTGTGATTCAGAGAGACTTGTCGGTTTTTAAGCGGTCTAACGATCAATAAACCACCAAGTTACAAATACAAAAAAACACCAGAACAAATTTTTTCGAAATATTTATGTAACTCGAAAACTAGTCTTCTTCTAATTTGTGAAAAAATCATGCTCATTCGATACCAAAAAAGACATATGCTTACAAATTTTCATGAAATAGAATCATTTATACGCGATAAAAAAATTAAAAACTAAAAAATCGGTTTTTCGCCATTTTGACGATTAATTTGAGATTATGTCGAAAAATGTTAAACACAAAAGTTTTCGATTTTTTTTATCATCTACAACGGTGCCATTGAACACTTTCCGCTAAGAGGGCATGTTTCGCCGCAAATCAGAAAAACCGTTTTCAATCCGTAAACTTCTTCCCAATTTCACCATTTTGGTTTTCTTGTTTAAATATTTCTTTCCTTGAAGTTGGAACCTCAACAACATTTTCCACCTGGTACTTGCATGCTACTTTTTATTTTAAGCGTGTAAATTTCGTTTTGGAACCAGTCTAATTGTGTATTACCGAAAATTAAACTGAAATT
Organism: Chrysolina oricalcia; assembly: GCA_944452925.2. NCBI lineage: Eukaryota > Metazoa > Arthropoda > Insecta > Coleoptera > Chrysomelidae > Chrysolina > Chrysolina oricalcia. Next base: position 28,376,627 of record OX101825.2, on the reverse strand, counting down.
CTCAATTGAAAGAAATTCTTAATTAACAAAACAATCAATAAAATATCATACTTTGAAGCCTTGAGTGTAGAAATAAGAATGATTATTTCTTTCGTCTATTAAATATCAGTCATCAACCAATCATACGTTTGTTTCCTGTTTGACAGGACCAATCAACGCGCTCTATTAGCGACTATTTCCATGATGCACAATAGTCACCGACTATTCAGCATGATACTCATATCAAGGAGCCTGAGCATCTGATAGTACTCTAAATAAATACATATTAAACGTCAAATAAAATCAATCGTGTTGAAGCTGTATAAGAGAATGAATGTGGACCTTCTACGGTTAATACTGCAAGTTCTTCAAAAGCTGAACAAATGTCACAAATTACGCATGGTGGAAATGTCACATACAATAATTGTGTTTTTAATTTCAATTGATAAATTATAAAGATGGTGCTGTTTTTGTTTAGATTTTGTGCTTTGTTCTTGATATTTTGAATAAATTATTCCAAATTGTTTAATTTTCATTCATTCATATGACTGATATAAAGAAGTAGATTCAAGAAATAATCTTCACAAATATAACAAGACCTTGATTAATTGTCGACTATTTTATTGCTGCTAAATTTCTCTTGTATTTATTAATTTTACTCGACATTATTTTGGCATTAATAATCAGAGATGAAAGCCCTCGAGCTTCGCTCTCGGGCTCTCATCAGATTATTAATGCCAAAATAATGTCTCGTTAAATTATTATAAAATACAGTCGAAATTTAGATGCAATAAAAATAGTCGACTATTTATCAAGGTCTTGTTATATTACCCTTGAATATTCTTGAAACCGCAGTAACATCTAGTCCAATTACTTCTTCTCAGATATGAATACACAGGATTGGTTATCCTTATGATGTAGTAACAATATGATGTCACAAGCCTCTATCATATTTTTATCATGTTGCATTTGTTCTCCATTTCCAGAAGCTGAGTTATCAAACTGATTCTTGCTCGGTATCGGACGTATTTATATATTTCCTAAACTTATTTAGGAACCTATGCCTGTCTCTGTTGCATGATTTTTGTGGTGGGTACGACTTGTAGTAGTTGAATGTTGGATCGGAAACCAGGTGAGGAGTTGTTAAGTGGTGATTGTTTTCGTGTTTCGGTTGGAGAATTTTTGTGTTTGGAGTCTGTATTAACAATTAATCCAAATAACTCAATATTTTTTATATCGTGAAATTAGTACAGTGAAGAAGTGTAGTTAACCGTAATCTAGGTAATGAAAAAAATATTTGTATTTTGTTGGCCAAGGAGGCATATTACAGCAACAGTACGTTTCCGGTGATTCGTGGATTCGATACTTTGAGTTAATTACTCACTATTTTTAAAATGATATCCACTAACAACATCACTGGACTGTTTGTTTTGAGAGGTCCATTATCGGTAACCAGAACTATTGCATTTTGGTTCAACATGAACGATGTATTTCGGGTATTATTCAAGTGGTATAGTATATCGAAATGAAAAACCACAATAATATTTTGTGTACCTCCTTACTATTATTTGTTCATTTCAAACTTGTTGCTTGTGTCGGAATGAGGTTATTTTCAATGCTGATTTTCATACAAATTATGGTAACTTCAGCATCCAATTATTGCTCCAAAAATGTGTGGATAACTGTTTGAATTCACCAATCAGTAGAGCATAAAATGAGTGATTTTTAACAAACTAGTACACGGTAAAACAATTTTCTTGTTTCTGTCACATTCTTTTTAATTAAGAGTTTATTGTCGAATGAAGAAAATAACTTGCAGCTGCAGCAAAAACAAGCTTGAATAGATTAGCAGTATTTATTGAGCGAATAAAATATTTTATTCAAATAAACAAACATTACGTTATTATGAGAAAATGTATCCTTCGGTCGAATAGTTTTTTGTGTATCGGGCATGTGTTTCAGAATTGGTTCGACATTTTAATTGAATTGCTATGACTATCACAAATTTTGCGTTTGAAAGATATTATATTCAATGAATTAACTTGTGTATTACCTCAAAATCTAATGAATTGTTTGAATAAATTCAATTCAATTCAATTTATTAGCATCAATCAAGATTACACATCTAGTATAAATATATAAAAAATGTATAAACATATCTGACTAGCCCAGGACATTAAACTAAGTAAAACTAAGAGACAAACTACAAAATAAAATACATATCAATTTAGTATAAATGATGTATGTGGAGATTTCAGAAATTCAAGAATTCCTCTGTGCTATAAAATACATTTTCAATTAAAAACATTTTTAATTCGTTTCTAAAAGACATTTCTGTGGTAGCTTTTAGAATATTCGTTATTTTATTATAATATTTGATTCCGTCGTGATTAGGTGAGTTTTGACCTACTGCTAGCCTAGAGTAAGGTTGGTGTAAATTTAACTCTGAACGTGTATTATACGAGTGTATGTCTTTGTTCTTCAAGAATTTATGTTCATTATTTTTATGTATAGTATCACTTGAAAGAGATAAAGGCTTGGCAAGGTTAATATTTTAGCTTCTTTGAAAAGTTGTCGGCAAGATGATGAAGGAGCAATATTATACATTGCTCTCATTACTTTCTTTTGTGCTATAAATGTCTGTTCTAAATGTGGTGAGGCACCCCAAAGTAGAAGTCCGTATTGAAGTACTGATTGCACTAGTCCAAAATAAAGTAGTCTCAGGACATCAAAGGTAACTGTTTCTCTGATGTTTTTTATAACGTAACAAGTGGTACTTAGTTTCGATACTGTGATGTTTATTTGTGTTTCCCATGTGAGTTTTGGATCAAGAGTGAGTCCCAAGAATTTAAGAGAGTCAGTGCTCTGTATAGATTTACCATCTAAATGTAAATATAAAGCATAGTCTGGTGATTTCGTTTTAGGTAGAAATCTCATGAAATATGTTTTTGAAACATTCATCATTAGTCCATTTTGATTGCAGTATTGTTTTAACTGTCTAGATGCTTCGTTACTACGCTTAACTAGACTTCCAATTTCATCACTTGACATTAAAATATTTGTGTCATCGGCGTATAGTATTTTTTGATCAGGAATAGTGCAGAATGTATCTATATCACTTACAAAAATGATAAAAAATAGTGGCTCCAAAATGGAGCCTTGTGGTACTCCTATATCTGATTTTCCGGGGTTTGATTTTATGCCATTGAGTATTACGGTTTGTGTCCGGTTTGTGAGATACGACTTTGCCCACTCGTGAGGCTTTTCTCGTACCCCCATTCCTTCTAATTTCTGCAGTAACAGGTTTCGATCAATTGTGTCGAACGCACGGCTCAGATCATAAAAAAGTCCCAATGTATTTTTTTATTATTTAAAGCACTATAAATGAATTCTAAACAATCAGAAATAGCTGAAATGGTGGATTTTTGTTTTCTAAAACCATTTTGGGATGAGGGGAGCAGTTTGAACTGTTCCAAATAGTTTGTTAGTCTGTCTGAGTATACGGCCTCAAAGATTTTTCCGATTTGATTTTGAATACATATTAATCTATAGTTTTCAATATCAGAAGAAGATCCTTTGTTTTTAAATATTGGTACACCTCTGGACTCTTTTATGTCTGGAAAAGTACCTGATAGGAATGACTCGTTAACAAGAAATGACAGTGGTTCAGCAATAAATTCTGAGACTGATTTCAGGACGAAACCATTGATACCATCTACTCCTGGGGTATTTTTACGAGTTGTTCTCATTAGCACAGTTTTTATTTCTTCCGGTAGCGTTGGCGTAAGGTAGAAACTTAGATGATATTTATCAATTTTCATGCCATAGTCTGGCGAAGGACAGTTCTTAGTGGACTCTAAAAAGAAGTTGTTGATAGAATTTGCTTTATCAACACTATCTGTTAGGTGACTTCCCTGAAAATTAGGGAGTGTAGTGGATCTTTTGTTGTGAGTTCCATTATTTTCTTTTATTATCTTCCAGCTTTCTTGTACAATGTTATTTGATTTTAAGATTCGGTTATTATTTTTCTGTTTCTGGTGGTTTTTCACAAGATTTTTATATTCCGTTTTGAATTTATATCTCTGGGTGTAATGTGGATCGTTCAATTCTTTTTTCAGTTTTTCCATCTCACATAGTTGATTGTGAATATCTTTAATCTTTGGGGAGTACCATTTCTTTTTCAAGCTCCTGACACTTGTCTTTTTTTATTGGGAAGGCTACATTATAATAGTATAGGAGAGTATTATAAAATATAGAAAACTGATTATGAAAGGATATTGCATTATATAGTTCACACCAACTTTCTTTAGAAATTAGAGTTTGGAAAGTTTCAATATTAGATTTAGACATATTTCTCTGATATTTATGTTCAAATGTGTTTTCCTTTGAGTTTACTACTTTGAAATTACCAATTTGATAGGAATGGTCAGAGAATAATATATTATTTACACTCGTATAATCAACATTCATGTTAGAAAAAATATTATCAATGCAGGTAGCAGAATTATGTGTTATTCTAGTTGGTTCTTCTATATGATGGTATATATTATATTCAGTCAGTAAATTGATTAGTGATTTTTTTTGGTTGCTACTTACTAGAAAGTCCACATTGAAATCTCCACAAATGACATATAAATTATCTCCATCGTAAATATCAAAGCGATTCCAGCTTCGTAACAAATGATTTATAGTTCGATACTTCAGGTGTCCTATACACTGTTAGTATATATAATTATTTTTTATTTGTACCAAAAAGTTTCATTCTTGCCCCACATAATTCAAATTCACTTTCGGCACTTTTCATTGTTAAGGGTATCGGTTCAAAAGTGAGATTGTTATTAATATACACACATACGCCACCTCTCTGTTTATTTTTTCTTGTAAAGTAGGACACTAGTTGAAAGTTTCTCAGGGTAGTTGCTTTCAATTTGTCCTCGCAGAGCCAATGTTCACTGATGCAAAGGACGTTTACATTTTGAGTGTTTAGTATTATACTGAGATAATTGGATTTACTAGCAAGTCCTCCCTATGTTTAGATGCATACATATGAATGGTTTTCCATTGTTATTTTTATTTGTAGCTCTGTTGCCCATTTTCTCTAATTTACACTGCTTTGTTACATTGTGATGTACATGGGGTGGATGTATTTCCGACTGTATTTCAGACTGTATTTCAGCATTGTCGGAGATTATTGTGATTATTTTGGCTGGATGCTCCATATGGTCAGGTTCATTGGAGTTAGATGTGAAGTTCTTCAAAAATCCTTATCATTTCGTTCATGGTTGTGGTATTTTCTGAAATCAAATCTTCTACATGCCATTGACTTTGGCCACGTAGATAGTTTATATATTTCATCCTTGAGCTCGTAGTTGATTCCAAACATGAAGCATTTGTTTTGATATTCTTCTGTCTTTAGTTCCTTAATTACGATATCAGCATTATGAAATATATCTTGATCTCTGATAAATTTAACTATTTTATCAGGAGTGACGTGACGTTTCACTCGATAGAGATACAACCATATTTTGCTTTGGACTCCAAAATCATTCTGCTTATCGTTTTCACCAATATTTCTATGAATTGTTTTATTTCTTTTATTTGTGACTTCTTTGAAACCATTGTTATCTTCTGATACCTCATTTTTTTCCAAATATATGAGTTCAGTCATTTTGGAGGACTGTGCTTCACTCAGTTCTTCAAGGCGTCCAGGTTTGTTCGTTGGTAATTCCATTTTCTTCCCCTGTGTGGAAGGATCTGGTAACATCGGGAGTTCCTTGGAGATGGATATATTCGTCATAGTTGATGATTGTTTTTGCTGATTTATTTCAGTTTGTCTGGGCTGTTTTTGATTGTTATTGACGGAGGTATTTACATGAGTTTTTTTGTTTGGATCATTTTTATTTGAGATTAGTTCTAGTTTTTCCTCAAGTAGTTGGTTTTTTCGGTTCAGAAGTTTAATATTTTCCAACAACAAATTATACTTTTCTTCCTTTTCTATAATCAAATTCTTGAGTGCCTCATTTTCTAGTTTTAGATATGCCTTATTTTCTTCTGTATTTTTTGCCTTACAGCATATTATTCTCGATTCTCAGATCTTAACAAATTTTAATTTATTTTTCACAGCACAAGACACATGAAATACGTCTCCACACTCCACGCAAACTAGGTTTTTCATTGGTTTTGTTTGGCAACATTTAAATTGCTTTTCTTTAAAGTTTTCTTCAATAGTGTCAGAGACCACATTTAAACACTGCAACTCTTTCGCCGCCATATTGAATCTTGAAAAAGAATTGTTTCAGTTTCAGATGCACTGAATAAGTTAACAAAATATTTTGTTGGTTGGAATCAAACTCTAATCAAAATAATGAAAGGTAATGTTGATATATCAAATCAGATTATGATCGACTGAAACATCTGATGTTTTAAGAAGATAAAACGAGATTTTCTATGAACAAAACATCCCAAAGGGAAACAAATTGCATTCAATCTAAAAGGATTGCAGAGATGCAAATCAATGACAATATTTGTTTCATTCGAATTAATATTTAATTGTGGGATACTGACACTTTTATTCATTCGAGATGAATGATATTTTGTTGATTCAACCATGTTTTTTTTCTGCGTGTAGAAAACCTTCTTTGCCATCACATGAAAGACAGCCCGTAGTTATATTCTGTTGTTTTGGACTCGCAATTGTCATTTATTAATTTGTTAAAAACATTGAAATACTAAAAACGTGTTTTTTCAGTGTCTTGCTTATGAAATGGAAACTAATTCAGCAAACTAGTTGGTCGAATTAGAAAAAAAGTAAAGAATTGGAATATGAACAAAATGACATCGGATCATTAGTAACGGAGAAAAACTGGAAAAACCGGAAAATTTTGCGAATTTTTTACGAATTCATTACTCCGCCATTTCTCAAGTTGAAAGGTTGGCCCTTCTCATGAAAGTATTGAATCATGTATGTGTGCGCAAAACAGGCGCTGTCGGACCATCAGTTTTGGCACAATTGCAATTTGAATGTAAAGAGAAACATTCGCAATTGAAAATTGAACCAATACATGACTCCTCCGGAAATGGAAAAAACCTACGATAAAATTGAAGTTACTTTTTTGTAATATCTAACAGAAAACAACTACTTCCCCGGCTGAAGCCACGCTGGACATTGAACTACATCTGATAGATATTGAGAAAGGCCCTATATAACTTGAGAGAAAAAATCTGAAAGTGAAAATTTGCATTTACATTCAGATAGTTGATTATTTATTAAAGGTCCAGTTTCCATTGGAGATTCTTATCTATAAATGAGATAAGGGAGAATGTTATTCAGAAGTATCACTCACAGAAAATCGCTCATTTCATTGATGCGTGAATACATTTTGGTCAACAAAAATCTATTTCACTCTTCGAAGATCATCAGGGAGGTCGGAAGAATTGGAAAACATACTCTTCAGAAGCAATTTCAATCAGTCGCAGATGATTCCACTACTGAGTTTGTGAACATCCTGTTCATAATTTCAATAAAATCAACATGCAATCTGAATATTTTGCAGCGTGTCTGGGTGCTCTAGTGATTTGAATTCCACAAACAGATATTGAAAGTATATTCTCATTTTTAGCTACAATGCTGCGAAATTGGTAAAAAATGCTTGCAAACATGACTGAAAACGGCCGAGCCCGCGTAAGCGGTCAAGTAGTAGAAGAGATCGGGAGATGAGAGGAAGCGTATTATCATGTAACCCGTTCATTAGAAAAATTCTCCTCATCTACCGGTACTACTCGACCGCTTACGCAGTAGTATTTAGGCTGATTATGCCCACTGATTTCAAAAGTTCCCTTACTAATTCCGAACGGAAAGTTTGGCCCCGATCGCTCAGGAAGTATCGAGGAGAACCATGGGTCGTGATTATCTTCTCTAGCATGAATTTGGCTACTGGTCCGGTTTTCCCGTTGCTTAGGGCGGCAGTTTCTGCCCATCGTGTAGCATAGTCTGTTGCTACGATGATCACTGTCTTCCCGTTTCTGCTCCTGCGAAATGTCCTGCTAGCGATTCTGAATGGTGAGATACTAAAATTTCAGCTACCAGGTGTTTGGGAATGACCATTAGGTCTTTTCCTCCAGTAAATGGGTTGACCTCATATAATACTCCATCTTTTACCCTAAAGTTTTTTGCTCTCCTCCGCCGTAGTCCTATTGACAGGTTGTCGTCCTCGGGGTTATGAAGTGTCTTGAGGTGCTCCACTAATTCTGCGTCCTTTCCTTGTTCCTTATTGTTGAAAAGTGGAAACTTCTTCCATATCCACTTTTTATGCCCTTTGGTCCTCTGCTATGGGGTTCCTTGACAAGCAATCCACGTCGCTATGTTGGTTTTATTATCTTCTCCTACAGTTTTCATTGGTCAGATAGACTTCTGTTGATTATAGTGTTAGGAAGAATTTTAATAATTCAGTCTTCCTTCATTCAGTAATTATCAAACTTGAGTGATTTTTCGACTTTTTTCGTCATAGAAACGCAAATTTCATGCCATGCTACCAAAATTAAGTGTAATTTCATCAATATATTTAAGTGGTAATATCTGTGAATAACAACAACAATAGACAAAAATAAATCATGTTTTCAAAATCAATCTTGAAACTGAACTGAGCTGAATTTTTTTTTTTTATTCTGCTAGTAGTACTGATGATGTCATAATATCCAGTAGTTTATATAACTATTTGTGAAGACAACACTAATTGTGCAACATTTTCAAGAAATTATAGGTATTAATACAAATACATCATACAGTTGATGGTGGCCGTATTTTGCAGTTAGTCAGCAGAACACAAAGAACTGTCCGGAATGCAAATACATGACTTAAGCCGGTCACAGATACATCGCGAATATTCGCAAATGCGATGTGTGTGGGAGGAGATACTCGCGAATATTTGCTAATCGCACTAGCACTTGCCTACACTTGCCCATACCCGCGGACTGTCGGTAAATTTGTACCGAGTCAAAGGGCTTACTCGTTATTACTTGGATATCCAATGGACGCGCTGCTCCCACACGCATCGTGTTCAATTGCGAGTCTATATAAGTATATTTTTAATTTGTAAAAATGGAGTGGTCGTCAGTCGTCCGACCACATATTTGACATCTCTTGCGTCTTTTAGTTTTTCGAAGTAGTAGATATCTGGCAAATAGCAGAACGTACGCAGCACTGTTTGCCAGATAATTTTCGTCCATGATTTTGGCGTTATAATATTGTTATCGTTCAAGTCTTGTCGATAGTAAACAACTGACCAATCTACTCGGGAAGGGGCTTGTGAGTGCCACTCACGATTTTTATCGAATACAAAGTGCAAGTCGTGTGGGAGCTCCGATGGCTCGTTGCTCGTACTCGGAAATGGTTGTACTCCGTTTTTACTCGCGATGTGTCTGGGACCGGCTTAAGGTATCAGTGACGTTACGAGCGAAAACATGGATGAATTCTTTCATGTTTAAGCTGATTTTTAAGGGATAGTGTTAACGAACAATGCCTAGATAATATGTAGTGGAGTTGCGGTAACTTTTATTTCGGAACCGATTTTGTTTTTTTTTATGGAATGAAAAAAACCTTGTTTGAAAGTGGTTGACAATGTATTATTGTTAGTAGAATTCTTCTGGACTTCCATTGTCAAGAAACAAAGAAAATAAATTATTTGCATGTGTTTGAGTCAAGACGTTTCAACAATTAACATCTACTGTCGTTATCAAGTGTGTGAATGCGACAAGATATCTCGGATACTTATTATCTCTCAGGTCATCAATGTTAATTAATATTAATGTGATACAAAGACCTTTTTTGGTGAGTGTTATTATTGATGACCGATTTTGATAGGTCTTGACACAGAGTTTTTATTGAAATCTCAATCGATCTAGCTTAGTGATAAGTGGCTTCCACACATTCCGAATCTCTATGCTCGGCTGACTGAACACGTCATTATTCTGAATATAAGCCGACTGTTCTGAAAGCACAATATGTGGATTTCATGAATGAATATGTGATATTAGGGCATATGTCAGAGGTGAATCCTTCTGAAAAAACATTATGTAAACCATTTTATTTGCCACATCACGGAGTTTTGTAGTTAGATGGGTAGGCTTCAAAACCCCGTGATGTGGCAAATAAAATGGTTTACATAATGTTTTTTCAGAAGGATTCACCTCTGACATATGCCCTAATGTCACATATTCATTCATGAAATCCACATATTGTGCTTTCAGAACAACATTTCTTCCCAACTTTTGTTCGAGGATATTAAACCTACTTAATGCAAATTTGAACGATTCCCCAAGTTCATCGATATTTTTTTTTGTTGGTAAGTGTACTATAAATCGACCTTCCTTATTTCTTGTAGTGGTGTTTGTAAAAAGATCCTCACACTCTTGTCATTCCCTGCTTATACTTGGCTTTTCCAAAAAATCCTCAATTATCCAAAATTTTTCCAATTGTTTGTGTAAATCTGCATTGGCAATGAAATTGCAGACCTTCACTTTACGTTTAATATCCTCAATAGGAACAGTCCCAGATAAAATCCAACCCAGCTTTGTTTTTTGTGCGATTGGCTGTCCAATACCTAACTTTAATTGTCCAGCGCAAAGAATATCGAAAAATATTCCAGCTCCTAGTAAAACTTCTATTTTCCCTAGAATATGAAAATCTGGATCCGCTAACTGGCAAGTATTAGGAATATTCAAGGAATTTATTCTAACCTTAGAGAAAGGTAACCTTTCTGAAATAGAATCGAGCACCAAAAAAGAAGCTTGAAATTTGAAGCTATTGAATCTAGAATATACCGTGGCATTTGTTAACTGTTTTATGTCAGTTGAAGTCTGATTGATACCAGAGATGGGTTGATTTATAACCATCTTTGGTAACCCCAATTTGTTCACCAGCTACTTGACTATAAAATTGCTTTGACTTCCACTATCTAGCAGCGCTCTGCATCTGTGGAAGTTTCCTTGATGATCCGAAATCAAAATAATTGCTGTAGACAAAAGTACTTCAGTATTTTGTTCATCAGCACAATGACCAACAACCATAGGAATCTGACTATTTGAGAACATAGATACCGCCCCATTTTCTTGTGTTGTTGAATCACTATTTAGAAATTGCTCAGTTGCAGTTTCGTAAATTTGACCTTGAACTTGACCCCCATTACCTGACTGATGACTCTTAGTGTTACGTTCATGCTCGTGAAGTAGAGTATGATGCTTATTATTACAATTTCGACATCGAATTGAAACACAGTGTTGACTAAAATGGCCAATTTTTAAACAATTCCAACAAACCTTCAAAGACTTAACCTCACTTCGACGTTTTTCCACAGAAAGATTCAACAATTTTTCGCACCTAAACAAAGGATGAGATTCCCCACACAAAGGACATTTATCCTGTGTCATAACCGCAAAAGATTTGGTGGATGACTTGTTTTGATTCCATTTATTTTGACTATTACCAATCGAGTCCCTTTGTATACATTTCGAATCCAATGTTTCCAGAATTTGACATCTGATTGTCAAAAATTCTAAAAATGTTGACATAGTGGGCATTTCTCCAGAAGAACTTTTGGTTTCCCACTCTCGTTTTGTTGCCGTGTCCAATTTAGTTGATATTAAATAAATCAAAATTGTATCCCATTGTTCAACCGGTTGTTTCAACACCCCAAGTGCCCTAATAGTTGTTTTAATATCATCTAGAAGTTTTCTCAAACTAGAAAATGATTCTTTTCCAATAGGTTGCATATCAAATAAATGTTTCAGATAATTGTGTATAATCAACCGTTTATTTTCAAATCTGTCCGTTATCAATTTCCAAGCTGTTTCATAATTATCAGATGTAACCTCTAACGCTTGAATAACACCCGCTGCTTCCCCTTTCAAAGCAGATTTAAGATAGAAAAACTTTTCAATATTGCTAATATCAGATTTTTCGTGTACCAATGTTTTAAAAATGTCATGAAAATGTAACCACTGATCATAAGAGCCACTAAAGCTTGGTAGATTGATGATAGGTAACCTTACAACAGTATGATTATTGCCATTATTATTAGAAATTTCACTATTGTTGTTACGGCTTTCATTTCTAACAACTTCCCGGTCCAATACGACCTTTTTAGCTCTAGAAATTGTTTTGTAATAGAAATTCTCAAACATTACCTGCTCATCCATATTTACTTCTGTTTCATCAATGGTTTCAATTTGCAATTGAATCTCCTCAAACTCTCCCAAGATCCCCTCACAACTTGTGATGCGCTGTGGTAATTCCACATAATTTTCATCATTCAAAGTAGTTAAAGAAGCATCTAACCTTGAAATTTCTGCCATCAAAACCCCCCTTTTGCTTATAAGTTTTTTCAATTCACGTCTACTCATTGCGATTTATAAAACAGCTTGGTCAACCAGACAGAAATTCTACCTCAAATGCAATGGAAGGATAAAAAGGAACGAACTCACTCTTTTAGTCTGCAACTACTGGTTAGAAATTTCCACCGCCGCGCCGTAATCTTTACTCCTGCCCTTACTTGTTGCCCTTGCTGGCCTTGCTGCCACTGTTGTGTTCAAAATGTCCCAAGTTTTTTACTGTAACTGACTGCACAAACTGCACCTTTTCAATATGAATTCCGGCTCGTAGGACCAATAATGATTGAGGAACGTCCTCTAATATTCTGTTCATTCAATAATTAATAAAATCCCAAAAAGAAAGTGTTTCATAAACCCTTTTACTTTTCTGTTCAAATTGACAAATTGACAAAAAAATAGTAATGTCATAAAAAAACGTCTCTTGGCAACAAATAAATGAAAGTTATAGACGGAGCGCATCTCTGATCCAGTCTGCGCAAATCGGAATGTAGCAATAGAGTTCAGTGTACATACGCAACACAGTGGCGTAGAGTTTTTGAAGTAAACACCGACTCTATAAACTTTCTCTTACATCAATGCTGTTCTTTGTGGATAACTTCGGATTCCGACCATGCGATGCTGTGCTGATTAGTCCATACTAACAAAAACGAGTCCACCCAACGAGAATAGTGACTCCTGATACTGCATTTACCGTGCTCCTTGTGAATGTGGGATGGATTATGTTGGAGAAACTAAGAGGCCACTAAATGTGAGAATCGGTGAACACAAGAGAAATACTCAGCGAGGAGAGACAGCGAAGTCGGGAATAGCAGATCACGTATAGACTAATCAGCACAGCATCGCATGGTCGGAAGCCGAAGTTATCCACAAAGAACAGTATTGGTATAAGAGAAAGTTTATAGAGTCGGCTTATATTCAGAATAATGACGTGTTCAGTCAGCCGAGCGTAGAGATTCGGAATGTGTGGCCACTTATCACTCAGCTAGATCGATTGAGATTTCAATAAAAACTCTGTGTCAAGACCTATCAAAATCGGTCATCAATAATAACACTCACCAAAAAAGGTCTTTGTATCACATTAATTAACATTGATGACCTGAGAAAGACCCCACGAAGATAATAATTACCTTTATAGCAGGTACATCAGTTGCAGGCTATATAATAAGTATCCGAGATATCTTGTCGAATTCACACACTTGATAACGACAGTAGATGTTAACTGTTGAAACGTCGTGACTCAAACACATGCAAAGATTTTATTTTCTTTGTTTCTAGACAATGGAAGTCCAGAAGAATTCTACTGAAAAAAACCTTATTCTTTATAGTTTAAAAATTGACGCTTACTTTTTTTTATCTTAAAACTGGCTTTCAGCAAAATTTGATAATTTTTTGATATTTTGTTAGGTTTCATACTCTACACAATTGTGACAAGTTATAAGAGGATCGAATGATTAGGAGAGCCGCAGCAAAGGGCAGCAAATTTGAATAATGCAAATAGCATTCCTATGGTATCTTCCATAGAAAAATCATGATTTATTCGATTGCGGTGTATTTACACCGCAATCAAATAAAAAAGCAAAAATCTGTTGAAAGTAATATTCACATGTGTACAGTGAACAATAAAACTTAGTGGTTTAAGTATAATTACAAGTAGGGGGATGAAATGATAAAGAAAACAATAAAACAGTGGTAGTTTATAACAGGAATGAAAATATATCAGACTGGTAACTCGTTCACCAGTTCAAACCATATCGCTAATAATTAGAAAATTGAAAAGTCATTCGTTGAAGTAAGTTCAAGGAAGTGAAACTGCTCATTTTGAAAATATATTAATTTATACTCTAAATTGACAAGATTAGACAGTTATAAGAAGTGAAAGAATGCACTCGTATTCGCAAACAGGCCATACACAAAAGTTGTATCAATTATTATACAGGGTGCCCAACATCGAAAAATCATGTGAAATTCAAAAACTCGACTTGAAGAGAAGGATATCGTCAAGATTTTGATACCGAAAAACGGTAATTTCATTTGGGTATATGATTATGTCTCTTACTTGAACTATTTGATTATATCCATATGCCACATTATTCCAGATATCGAATTAAGATTCAAGTGCTATGAATCTCAAGTGGATTTCATTTTCTTTCTTTCCAAAAAAAGTTTATTTACTAGACCAATCGTGGCTAAGTAATTGTTTTCACCATCTGAACCAGAGCAGAGTAGATATTAAAATAATATTCTGCAAATGAACAAATACTTTCAAAATGTTTTTTGTTTTTAATAACTACTTAAACCGAACTGAAACAGTCATATTAATTTAAATCTTACCTAGGAAAAAAATCATCAAAATCATAGATAGCAAACACACTTTATTTGTCTAACATTTCTCCACTAGTGTGAAAATATCAATACTGTCTGTTCGAATGAAACTTTTGTAGTTTTTGATCACAAGGTTGTTCCCTATTGAATTAAATATACATAAAGTAGTTCTATTTTTCAACGTATCTATAAGAAGACGTGTGAAACTTTGTGTCATTCGTTTTGGTGCGTTTTTTTATTAGGATCCGTTTCGTCCATTTTGCAATTAGGGACTAATGTAGATATTGTAGCCAACTTTAGGAGGACATTTGTCATATTTTTGAACGAAAGAGAAACCATAGATGCCATGGAATTTACTCTCTTGATCATTCCATTTCAGCCCTTTGATTAATAAAACCGAATCGTTAAAGAAACATAAAATTATATTTTGGATATTTTAAAGTAGTTTGAAAATGGTATGTGGCATGTTGTTATAATCAATGAGAGATGGATCCGAATTATTTGAAACGTTTTTTTTTCCTAAAAAGAGACTAGCAGTCCTCTTGTACCACAGTAAATCTCAGATATAGACCCATATAGACAGATATTGGCCCATGACACTAGGGGTGTTGATTATTTACAAAGGTATGCCCTTCAGGGGTTATGAAGATTAAGTTAGATTATCTGGAAACAAGTGGTTTGTTAGATAGGTACCCGGTCGCCCCCCTCCTTGTTCAATCAACTTCCGTTCGAAAGCAATGTTGAAAATGTTATTATAGAAGCAGGTGTACAAATGTATTGAAATAGTCGGGTCTAGCTAAATTAACCAGGCTCTAGCCGATTTGCATACGTCTAGGTTGGTCCCCAAGGGCGGCAAACGGACCGGAAGTTACCCATTACCTTCAGTTTTCTCAGATTATTAACAATATTGGTTAAACCTTACATTTTGACCCATCATTCAATGTTATAACATTTGCATACAATTTGGTTTGGCGAATTTAGCCGTAATCGAAGGACAGGTGACGTCATTGACGTCAGGGAGGGGGGCGACCGGGTACCGACTCAACAAACCACTTTTTACCGATAATCCAGCTAAATCTTCATGTTCCTTGAAGGACATACCTTCGTAGATAATCGACCCCGCTAGTGTCATGGGCCAACGGGGTCTACTATGTTCTAATCACTTCGCACATATGACAAGGAGTGGGAAGACTGAACTCGTGTGGACAATTTTGATAACAGTGTCATTGGTGGAATGATTGATATTTCAGATGTATAAATAGCCATTGAAGTAAGCGTGTATACGTAAGCGAGGTATCACCGATGGGGTGAATTGATTTTTTAGGGACATACCGGATCTGTGCCTTATGAATCTTAAAATAATAACTGACTACAAGCGAAAGTGCTAATGGCCTAAACAGAAAACAGAATTCTATCAAAAGGCATTGAGTATATTCCAAAGACTCCGCGCGGCTCCATCGCAGATTTTTTCTGCAAGTGATGTTAAAAGTGAAATATTTTTCCACTCTGCTCTCCCATTGAAATTCCTTATTGCCATTGCCTCCATCTTTAAGTATAATCTCTCCTTCATTGTACATTCCTCTGGCGTGTTACAGAACGTTATTCACCAGAGAAATGCGCATTAGATTGGCTGGTTGAAGATAATAAATCAAACAGTTCTAATGAACAGTTGTCTCGCATTGTAAAAAATCATTCAATAGTTGAGATGAAGAAAAATCGAACATAATAGGACAGTTATCGCATTGAAGCTATAATGAGATCTCTATGATGACCACGTTTGAAGTATCGCTATTCATGCTCTCTGAGAGTAACGAGAAGCAGCGTGGCGTATCTGGCCATTCAAATTTTCTCGAATGATAATAATAGTGGATGATAGGAGTGTAGTTTATTAGTCGTTATTCGGTTCACCAGAGATTGAATTGGGTCGAATAGAAGTTATCTGTTTTTTTTTTAACTAGATTTGATCTAATGAAATGTTCTTTGGAGAATCTTCGTTATTAAAAAAAGTATGGCTATGAGAGTGATAATGAAACCTAACACACTTTGGGAATCTATACAGAGTTCCTCCATCGGTCAATATATAGAAAACTGTGAGTATGTCGAATTTGAAAATTATATAGTTTACTATTGCTGATTGAGGCTATCCGGCTAAAATATATTTTCAAGAATGTGGAACTTCCGGATGTACCGGAAGTGGACCCAGTATACATTATTACATTTTTAGATTCAACGCAATATTCTGACTACATTTCATATAAAATAAATATCCTATACCCAATCTTTTTCGAAGTATTTCAAATTTTAAGTTGAAAATTGCGTAGGTATTTAAAAATATTTTTGTTTTATTTCTGCGCCGGTTTCTTTTTTTTTTGTGTATCGATGTATTCGTAGAAGAGGACACAATTCAGCAGAATTCTGAAATCAATTCGATATAAGTTGTACAGGGTGTTCGCCAGACAATGATGAAGATATTTCGAAAACCGTTCAATGCAGGCATATATAACCTTATTCAAAGTTATCCTCATTTTCGATACTGAATTGAATGTGGGAGGTTTCCATTTGGAAAAATAGACGTTCAATTGATGTTTGATATATGTATCTAATTTATATTTTCTAAATGTTTAATGGTAGTTAACCTGAAACATAATGGTATATGTTATTATTACACTATTTTTTATGTTTGGATTCTCGCGAAGAGGAAAATTCTGTAATGTTGATAAAACATAGTGAGAGCCGAGGTAGGAATTGGTGTTCTTCTTGAATTTCTGCAGGCTGTATGACTCAGGGAACATCTCCCGAGGCAGTGAATTCCACAGCTTTGCCGTTCGTGGAAAGCGATGTTCGGCATATCTCCAAAGTGACGATAAAGGAATGTGATGCTTGACTTCAATGAGTCAGTTTCGATGGTACCGCTAACGGTGGAACGATTAATGATATTTCAGAAGAGCATCGTCCATGAAAATATCTGTAAAACAGAGACAGATCGGCAATATTTCTGCGGTGTTCCAGAGAAGAGAGTGAGCATATAAGATCAGAATCACAGACGAGACGAATGGCTCTTTTTTGACAGAATCTAAAGGTTTCAGTGTGTGTGTTTAGAAGCTGCACTCCATATGGGAACGGTATTCCAGAACAGGTCAGATCTGCACCTTATAAATCATAATAAACTGATGACATAGCTCTTGGCACGAAACAGAAAACCAAGTTTTTCAGATGAGCTTTCGGCAATGGACAATGGACCTCACATGGTTTTTCCATAACAGGGTACTGCTGAAGGTAATACCAAGCATCGAAATGGAGGATTTCATTGTTATGGACACTTGGGACATAATTACGTTGGCCACTGCAGATCGACCTTTCTAAATAAAAGACAAGCTTGGGTTTTATTCGCAGTGAATTCTACCAAGTTGTTGGATTATGAAATATCTGCTAGGTCCTTATTTGACTCGTTCGCGTTAATTTCACGTTCTCTCTTAGTTTTACGGGATGATCTCGAAACGTTGGAAGAGAATGCGGTATGAAGGGCACTATCACCAGCAACCACCACGTGGAGAGATCTGTCTGAGAGAAAGCTTGATAGCAAAGAACACTACCAGGGGAGGGGAGGGGTGGGCAAACCATACGATGGGGAAGCTTGGCGAGGAGTCCGTGGTGCCAAACGCGATCAAACGCCTTGATGATATCTAATGCCACAGGCAGATTTTCACCATATTCTTCAATGGATAGATGTCATAAATGAGAGACATGAGCAAGCAGTTTGTTTGAAAGTGGTTGACAATGTTTCACGATGAGTAAGGTTATTCTGGACTATCATTGTCTAAAAAAGAACAAAGAAAAATTCAATTCTCTGCAATTTTTATTCACGACGTTTCAACTGTTAAAATCTACATTCGTTATCAAGTGTATTAATACGACAATCTCAAGGATACTTCTTATATATGCTATGGCTAATTTTGTGTCATTAGCCTAGGGGTAATTTGCCGGTGTTCAGGTAAGCTTGTTAATTACAGTGCCGGGCCTCTCCGGTACAGCATTGTTAATTCTTATCGCAATTTCAATTGATCCATGCCACTAATTGAGGATATCCTCATATTACGGATTTCTATGCTAGCTTGACTGAATATTTTGTTGTTCATAATATATTTACTCTCTTTAAACTTCCTTCTATACCAGCCCTCTTCTTTATGGATGACTTCGGCTCCAGTCCATTTGATATTGTGTTGGGTCGTCCAGACATGATCCGCTATCCCTGACTTTGATGTTGTTGTTGTTGATGAGAATTAAGATAAAAGGTCTATTGGCCTATTGGAAAAAGAGCCACATCTGAAAAACAATATCAGCCTGGAAGAACAGAGAGCACTGAACAATCTGAAGAAAGACAACACAATAAAGATTCTGCCTGCGGACAAAGGAAACGCAACGGTCGTCATGGAAAGCGACCTCTATGAGAGAAAAATCGAGGAGATACTCGGTTAAGGTGAATACAAACGATTGGCTAAAGATCCCACTGCAACAATAGAAAGAAAGGTGTACCAGGCGCTAAAAAAGTACGAACAATTTTTCTCAGACAGAGAAAGATCAATGCTGCTGACACCACACCACAGCAAGCCACCGCACCTTTATGGACTACCAAAAATCCACAAGGCAGAAGTTCCTTTGAGACCAATAACCAGCTCTAGAGACTCAGCTACTTACTAACCTCCCGGTAGAAGAGGCCTTACAAATTATTCGAAAAAATCTGCAAGAAGATACAGAGCTGAAGAACAGGACGAACCTACCAGTACTGGGCATTATGGACTTGCTAGAATGCTGCCTGCCAAATTGCTACTTTCAAGAAAAAGACCGCTTTTTCTCCCAGGAGGACGGACTACCGATGGGATCCCCATTATCGCCCTTAGTAGCAAACATCTATATGAAATGGTTTGAAGCTTTTGCCACAGAGACAGCCTATAAGAAACCTCAGATGTTTAAAAAATTGTTTTTTCCGTTACCCAGCTGTCGTCCCCTTACGAACGGCAGCCCTCAAATGTCGAAACTTGTGCGAGCCAAGGATTAACGAGGTCTTACCTTTTTACGTGGTTGAGATATGTTGACGACACGTTTGTCATATGGAACCACGGAGACGAGGAACTTGACGTCTTTCTGGAACATCTGAATAACATCAGAAAGTCCATAAACTTCAGGATGGAAAAGGAGACCCAAGACGGTTTACCTTTTCTAGACGTGAAAGTTCAAAAGGGCAATGATATGTGCCAAACATCAGTGTACAGAAGGCCGACTCACACTGGACAATACCTGAACTTCGAATCGAACCATCATGGTGTTACAAAGAGAGGAGTTGTTCGATCGCTGGTGGACCGTGCCTACAACCTGTGTATACAGAAAAAAGTCTTACAATCGAATTGGACAATATCAAGGAAGATCTGCGACGAAATGGGTACCCAAAAAAACATATAGAAGAGGTTTTAGCCCGCAAGGGGGATAAGAACAAGAAACCAGACGAGCCGACACAAGCCACCCTGTGCGTTCCGTATGTTAGAGGTCTATCGGAAAGAATAAAGCGAATTGGGTCGAAATACAAAATACGGACATGTTTCAAGTCAGGTAAAACTATTCGCAGCCATTTCACAAAGACGAGACCACGTAACGCAGACATTGACTCCAAAAACTGCATCTACCGCATCCCTTGTGAATGCTGTGAAGCTTATCTTGGAGAAACTGAGACCACTTAGCGTTAGACTCGCTGAACACAAGAGAAACACTCAACGAGGAGAAACATCAAAGTCACGGATAGCGGATCATGTCTGGACGACCCAACACAATATCAAATGAACTGAAGCCGAAGTCATCCATAAAGAAGAGGGCTGGTATAGAAGGAAGTTTAAAGAGAGTGCATATATTATGAACAACAAAGTCTTCATGTGTGGAAACCCTTAATTAGTGGCTTGGATCAATTGAAATTGCGATAAGAATTAACAATGCTGCACCGGAGGGGCCCGGCACTGTAATTAACAAACTTACCTGAACACCAGCAAATTTCCCCTAGGCTAATGACACAAAATTAGCCATAGCATATATAAGAAGTATCCTTGAGATTGTCGCATTTATACACTTGATAACGACTGTAGATTCTAACAGTCGAAACGTCGTGAATAAAAATTGCAGAGAATGGAATTTTTTTTTGTTCTTTTTTAGACAATGAGAGTCCAGAATAACCTTACTCATGAGCAAGCAGGTCACCAGTTGTTGATCTTTTATGGCGGAAACCATATTGTCGATCATTCCCAATTTCTTATCGTACATTTTTAATGTTGCAAATATTTTGATACAAACAAATTCTTGTCATGTTGAGGTGGTGTCAGCGTACTGTCTATTTTACTCGACCATCAACAATCAAAATAAATGATTTATATTAATGTATTATTGAAGGACATTGAGATGCATTCATTCCTTTTCTGGGACTTCCTGTCTTCATTACCGCAATTTGTAACACGAAGCATTCATACAGGCGCGTAAAAGAAACAGATTCCATCGGAATGAGAGCAATGTAATCGCGATTCTCTTGAGAATAATACTGTATAGCTCTCAATCATTCAATATCTGATTACACCAATGGAATTAGACGAATACAGGTCAAAAAAATACCAGTGGGAAACACGAGATCCTTTCTATCGTGGGTACCGAAGGTGGAGAGTGTATTAAGTCTGATCTTTTTTTTCTTTTTCTTACGATGATATTTCTCCGACGTTTCAGCTCTCGAAGCAAATGGTCAATTAATTTTATTGTAAATGGAAGATTTAACGGAATCCAAATCATATGAATTATAAATTCAGAACATTGTAGCACGTGGGATGTTAATTAAGGAAATATGTTCACTTCCGCATTGATAAAATCCTGATTATACCGTTCTAATCTTCACGTTAGGCGATCTGATTGATTTTATATCAGTTCATATTCTCTCGTCGTAAAGGCGTAAATCACTTTATATACTGGAAAAATGGTATTTTTGGCAAGCTAGTCAATTTTCCACCTGAATAGGAAATAGGCGGTCATTTGCTTCAACGCAAAAAACGATTGTCGAGTAACATGAAATTTACACAGCCAGCTTTAGAGAGTTTCATGATGACAATATTCTCATATACATAATAATTATAAAATTTGAAATTTTGACGGAAAAATCAGAGCTCTGAGACCATATCAGAATATGTTGAAGCTAGAAACATGTGTAAGGTGACAATCGAATCCTCGAAAGAGGTTTACAACGATCACGTCGAGTGTCCTAACGGATCCCGCTCGTTTTATTCTTTTACCAAAGCTGTGGGGAAAACTTCTCATCGAGCTCGTTACCTCCTCTAACCAAAGAAGTTGGAACACTAACCACGAACGCCCAGGAAAAAGCCAATATTTTTGCTTAAAATTCTGGTCCTGATTCACTGGGAAAACAACACCAGAACATCAATCCCATTGACAGTCATATGCCTGAGATTACCTTTCGCCAATGAAATACCAGATGCAATTTGCTAGGACTTAACACCAACAAAGCTAGTATATCTGATGGAATTTCGCCAATCGTTCTCATAAAATGTGCACCCGAACTAACACCAGTTACAAGTACACAAAAAATAGTATAGCTTAATCAATGAGTATCAGACACAACAGATAATATGGGTATGAGTTTGGGGATGCCAGTGGTGTTTTTTCTTTGCTACGAACCTTTACTCAATTCCTAGAAGTACATTTCGATAACTATTCCATCTTTATCAGTAGATTACACCACAGTTCGTTCTTATACAGTGAGGCCAAGATGAGGTTGTCCACTACGGGGAGATCTGAAACGGTATGATAGATACAATTTCGGTTGCATGGGAAAAAATTGCATGAGAGACGGGTCATCAGGGTGTCCCATAATGAAGAGGACAAACTGCGTTGGTAGAATCTTCACTTCACTTTAAGTTTCAAAGTAATCGTATCCTTTAAGATGAGTATTAGTTGACCTACAGGGTGTTGAAAATGATTATAACGGCTTTATAACGGCTCAAAAGTAGTTTGGTAAGTCATTCGACAGCATATAGCTCCACATTTCAAAGCCATTCACATGTTTGTAACTTCAAACAGTGGCGAACGGCAGATGGGTACCCTAATCGCTCCAATCCAACTTTCAATCCATTGGATTGGTAATGATAATGTCTTCTTTTTCTGATTTCCTTCATTCAATATTTTCTATGCAAGAAAAGTATTAGTTTTGTTATCAAAAATGTCATTGGCTTTCAAGATATTGGAAGATGAATAAGTGTAAGTGATTTTTGTAGAAGTTGCTGTACTTTGTTTTGAATGTCGGAGATTTTTTATGAAAATTACTCTTCCATCATAAATGCCAGAGATATTAGATTTTGAGTGGTGTGAAAACTCTTTGTTTTATGAATATATAGGTACACATTTCTTTCAGAATCTGGTATATTTTGGTAACATTGATTTTTTTTTGCTCAGTACTGCACTTTTGCACAATTTCAGATGTTGAAAAACCTAAACAAAAAATATAATATTTCTCTCAAGGGTAGTACTCAATTTTCATAAAAACTACTTCAATAATTCTGTTTCAGAAAAACACGCAGGATGATAAATTGCTAGCCCTATAAGTAACACTATTCTCTGAAATTCAACCAGTGTCATAGGTACGACTGTGAACACGGTCCATTGGAAATATGATCAAAGTACAAAATTTTTAAAACAAAACTTCTAATAAAATAATCAACAGAAAGTCTCCAAATTACTTACGCACTCACTCATTCAACCTCAAACAGCTGACATTTTCAATAATGAAACCTATCCCCTTTTCGGACATAAAATATTGAGAATTAGGACAAAGAAGACAAAATCTATACTAATCCAGTGGCGTGAAAATTTGGGAGGGGCAATTAGGGGTACCGATCTGCCGTAAGTACTTGTTTGAAGTTACAAACACCTATTTTGCATTGAAATTTTAATCAAGAAAAGTTGGGGCGTCATGGAGTTATTCTGCAAATGAGAATGTTTAATCTGGACTAACACTTCTTTCTACCTAACTAAAAATACACAAAATAAACATTTCTCAAGTAACGCGAAACC
The DNA here is from genome assembly GCA_944452925.2 of Chrysolina oricalcia. Lineage (NCBI taxonomy): Eukaryota > Metazoa > Arthropoda > Insecta > Coleoptera > Chrysomelidae > Chrysolina > Chrysolina oricalcia. The sequence continues at coordinate 28,352,837 of OX101825.2, read as the reverse complement.
CATACTGCCTGAACGAGGGTACTCTTCATCGAGAGGAAAATAATTCGGGCCCACGCTATCGGTTACCGAGGGTAGGTACTTATCCCTTGACAACCAGACACAGACAATTATACAGGGGCGTAACAGTGTTTATGAAACTGAAAATGAATTTTTATTTATATTCCCAACATGACACATCCAAAATCTTTTAACCCACTTGATCTTGGAGGATATGTGATATTGAAGTGAGGATTCTACCATCGGAGTTTGTCCTCTCTATTCTGGGACACCCTGTATATGCAAAAACTGAAATTATTGACAAAATAAACAATACTTCTTCACGGAATCTGTTCATAAGCATTTTTGTAATGATATCAGTTTAACTGCCGGACTTTTCGTTATCGAACAACCAACATCAACACATGTTTTCAAAATTCGAGATGATCTGACACATATAAAACCATGTGTAAAACATTATTGAACTTAGATAAAAAAAATGCAGTTGATGATGGTTGATCGATACGGCAGAAAATAAAACTGAAAGTTTACGAAGGCGTTGAAGGGCGTCCGTCTATTATCAAAAAAAAAAGATTTTTGCTAATTCCGAGATACCAAGTCAGAATTCCAACTTACTCAGAATTAGCTAATTCCGAGATATAAGTCACAAACTAAATCAGAATTCTGAATTATCATCTCAAAATCAGCTTAATCCGAAATGTCAGGTCAGAATTCCTACTTACTATCCCAGAATTAAATTAATCTTGGAATCAGCTAATTCTGAGATACCATGTCGGAATTTTGACTTAGCATCTCGGAATTGGCTAATTCTGAGATACTGGACTATCATGGACACACTATATATATTCTTCCAAAGGAAATTCAGTAGCTGCTAGCGACTAGTATAATATATATTCTGAATGGGTCTTGGGATGGGGCACAACAATTGGAATTGTAATGGGCCGGCCATTCACCGCTATTGAGCAGGAGGCTATGGGAATGTTTGTATTGTAATAAAAATAGTAGAACTCTAACATCTCTGCCCTCTATGAAATCGGCTGTCTATTTATATCCAAGAAGGGCACTTTTCGAGATTGTTCTCGAGATCTGAGAGTCTTGGCTAGCTGTTCGACTGCTCGATTCTAGATTGCTCGGCCTGTTCTAGAAAATACCAGCTGGCATTCCGACATACGTGAGTGGTGACATCATCTCTGTCTACGGGCGAACGCCGATGGAGCGTTCTATGCAAATAAGGCGACAGGTCCGTCCTCAATTCGTTACAGTGTAGATGACGGTTCCCAAAATATCTTATTTTCTGTCACTATTAACCTGTTTCACCAAATAAAAATATTTTGATATTTTATTGATTGTTTGAAAGTGGTTGACAATGTATTAGTGTTAGTAGAATTCTTCTGGACAGTGGAAGTCCAGAAGAATTCTACTAATTTTACTGATTATATGGTGTGTTTCCATCAAATGATGATACTACAGTAGTCTGTTTTCTCTCGAGTATTCAGCATGGGCTAAATATTCTGTTTCACTACGAAATAATTTAATACAATTATTTTGTCAGATAATTACGAAATTCTGGTTCTATCAAAAGTTGAAATTTTGTCTTTCCGTTTGCCCTGTAGCATTTGTAAATTGTAATTATAATGCTACTATCCGCGTGTCCGGTAAATGCAAATATGACAGATCGATTCAATCTGTAGGCGTGGTTTCCCTATACTTGTAATGGAAACTGGAGCAGACAGATTGAATCGAGCTGTCAGATCTGCATTTACCGAAAGCGCCTGTAGACAAACTGGAGACTTGCATCTGAAAAGTAATTGAGACCGTTCCTAAACCGTGGATCGTCTGGAACTTTGACGAATCTTTGATTATCTTTGGATAATTCCAGAATGGTTGTTTGCCATAAAGAAATTTTGAATTGCTTTTTATTGAGCAAACTTTTGATTGTATTTGAAGATTGCCCATTATTAGATGCTATTTATTATTAGATGGCGGGGCTGGCCAGTGGCTGAAATGCAGGCCGTATAGAACCTTTCTGCACCCCGCTATCAGGTCTATCTCGTGAGTACTCCGAATCTTTTAATGAACTCCTGAAGATTCCTCACAAAGTTTTCCTGCGGGATGATATTTTCTGCACCGCAGTGTCCGAAGATATACATCCTCATGCGAGCCAGAGCATCGCATTCAAACATTATGTGAGAGGCTGTTTCGTCCTCCTCATCACAAAATCTGCATTGTGTGGACTCTTTTAATGTATCCCAACAGTTGCAGGTGTTTTCTCAGGTGGCAGTCGCCTGAGAGAGTCTCGGCTTAGTTCAAGGTGTCTTGATAGACGGTCGGTTGGCCCTATCATCATCATATTTCCGTGAGTATTGCCTGAGGCACTCTCCCAGAGATATTGATGATAGTTTTTAACCCATTTCTTTGTTCCTGCTTAATATCCCCTAACAGGATTCCGCAGGCTGGTTCTGGTCCAGTGAGAGTTGTTGCTCCCCCCGCTCTTGCTAGGGCATCCATTTCCCTGGATGCCCTTATGACCTGGTACCCAGACAAGTTTTACTCTGTTCTGTGCTCCCAGGTCGTTAAGGTGTTGGTGCGCCTCCCAAACCAGTTTGTTGGAAGTGAACCTGCATGAACGCAGGGCTTTAATCGCCGCCTGACTATCGGAGAGAATCGCTATGGGTTGGTTAGGACCCCTCCTTAGAATCTCTCTCGTGCAGACGGAGATTGCCGTTACCTCGGCTTGGAATATAGAGGTTTGAGTACCGAGGCTTAGACTGATGTCTTGCCTCGGTCTCTCCCCGTATATTCCAGGCTAGTTGATGGTTTTTATTTCCCTATTCTGAAATCGTTCATCATTCAGTGAAAAGTTCAAAGCTCTGTGAACAAAATAATTGAAACTTACCATCTTGACATCGAACGAAACTACCACCCTCTAGCGCAGCAAAATTTTGTATTCTATCGACTAACTCGTACGAATTTACAATAGAAATTTTAGCCTAATTGCTAGACAAGAGGTTGAACTCATTCGATAGTTACATTTTTTAATTGGTGTTGTATACCGTACACGTTGTCGGTCCCATACTAGTGCCAGTTTTGAGTCATTCTGATACTTTTAGTTTAACTACTGTTGGATTTGAAATAAATCAAATTTTGATTCAAAGAATCTTTAATGAGAGGTTTACGATTGTCTATTGTGGGGTTGTTGATACATACCATTTATGGCAATGGTGAATTATAGTCCAAGATCTCATATCAGAAAAGTATACCCTCATTTGTTAATTAATGAAATTATCAAAAGTGACCTGACCATATTTTCAATGAATGAATTTCCTTCCTTTGTGAAGCTTTTCCATTCTGTAATTTCTGTAAATTGTACCTCGGTTGTTATGGTAGTTATTTTCTTCAGGTTAACTAGGAGGTTTCGTCTTCTGCATATTTTCTATTCGGAATCATATACCTAGCAATAAACATTTTGTTTGTTTTTTTACATGTTCCGGCAATTCTCCTGTATTTGAAAGTCACTTTGAGTATACATCAAACTGTTAATTAACTATACCACTAGATATAATATCTACATATCATTGTTTACATAGTGAAATGTAAACGCGCTCCTAGCGTTGTTATTTAATCATTCTGTCAAGTTAGTACCCTTGATGCAAAAATCCCTATCCAAAATGATTTAGTTTAATTTTCGTTCCCATGAAAATGATAGATTAACAAACTGCAGTTCATATCTCTTCTGATGCTGAATAATACGACTGAGGAACTTTTTACCGTTACGATAATTAGTTCTGGTTGAACTTGTAATCAAAATTTCAGTGAAATAAATTGCATATCTTCAAGAATATCATCGCACATCAATAGAGATAAATGAGCCGATATTACCTGACAGCCTGACTCGAATTACTCTTTCATTAAATAAACGTTACAAAAATGTCAACCTATTTTTTCCGTTAAAGGTTGAAAATTACCCAACTATTTACCGGTGCTATAAATAGATATTTGTTAGAAAGTGAAAGTAAGTCCAATAAGCTTGAATATCAACCTGTGCACGTTTAGATAAAAAGCCGAGGCATATCTTGAAAATGTAAGAACGATGTACTTTCGGCAGTAGCGTGCTTGGGAGGAGGGATTGGGACCAGAGCCATCACGAGACATAAAAAATGGAAAGATTTTATGACAAAATTAAATTATATGAATCACCATGTTTTTATGTAGAGACTACCAATATAACTATTTGTATGAAGACCATTGAAAGTTCTTTGTTGACAACTAAGGCAATACGGGATGGCAAAGCATTAAAATAAATCAACACCACTCGAGCAAGCTCTCGTGGTGTTTCTAAGCAACACAGTTTTCGTGACAGTAAGGTGAAAGTATTTTTTGAAAATTCAGCATTTTGTCGGGATATTACTACTGAAAATCCTGCGGGTAACAACTCTTCAGTCAGAATGCATCCTATTGAAAAAAAGTGAATCGTCAAAAATATTTCATCTATGTTGATTTTATTGAAAAAATATGAACAGGATTGTTCATAAATTCAGTTGTGGAATCATCTGCGACTGAAAGTGTGAATTTAGTCGCTATTTTCCTCTCTCTTGAAAGGGATTCATGTTGTAAACAGAAACATTCTCAATTGAAAATTGAACCAATACAAATTAAAGTTACTTATTTGTAATATCAAACAGAAAACAACTACTTCCCCGGCTAAAGCCACGCTGGACATTGAACTACATCTGATAGATATTGAGAAAGACCCTATATAACTTGAGAGAAAAAATCTGAAAGTGAAAATTCATAGGTAAGAATCTCCAATGGAAACTGGACATTTAATAAATAATCAACTATCTGAATGAAAATGCAAATACCCATGACAGGTTTTATGTTAGAAAAATATTTTCAAAGTTTCATCGCACAAGAAATAGTCCAATAATTCCTCAGTACAGTCTGAAATTGCTTCTGAAGAGTATGCTTTCCAATTCTTCCGACCTCCCTGATGATCTTAGAAGAGTGAAATAGATTTTTGTCGACCAAAATGTATGGAGGCCTAGCAAAAGAGATGCAATTCACGCATCAATGAAATGACCGATTTTCTGTGAGTGATACTTATGAATTACATTCTCCCTTATCTCATTTATAGATGAGAATCTCCAATGGAAACTGGACATTTGATACATAATCAACTATCTGAATGAAAATGCAAATTTTCAATTTCAGATTTTTTCTCTCAAGTTATATAGGTTCTTTCTCAATATCTATCAGATGTAATTCAATGTCCAGCGTGGCTTTAGCCAGGGAAGTACTTGTTTTCTGTTTGATATTACAAAAAAGTAACTTCAATTTTATCGTAGGTTTTTTCCATTTCCAGAGGAGTCATGTATTGGTTCAATTTTCAATTGAGAATGTTTCTCTTTACAACTTTCATCTATGTTCCTTCACTTCACTGTTGATTGATTCATTTACTTGTATTGACATTTCTCTACTTGGTTGGTAGGCAAATATTTTTCGTATTCAACATGCCTTCTGCGGCAATTGGCTACATTAGAATTCAAACGCAAATCCACGATCAGATTCAGAAGTAAAACGAACAATGGGAAAAAAACTACGCATTCAACTCAAGATTAAATGTATATCCCCCCTTCGATCGGATATGATTCATTTTCTTTCCTTGTTAAACAAATAGCTATTGGTTTACTTCCATTGCACACTTCACCAAACTGGTCTATTTTCCATGATGTTGTAAGCTTAAAATCCCATAATTTCTTCCATTCACGACCCAGTATGAATTGGAAAACACTTTATGAACTCGTCGCCTCAGAGACAAAAAATTCACTTTAAAATTCAAAGAAATAGTCAGTCACTAAATATCTCAGTGTGTAATATTGGGCGAGTGAATCCAACTTACCGTTCTAGTACCAAAACGAATATCTGCAGTCAATCTACCGTAATGTCTTTATAATTAATTGACTCGAAAGTATTATTTAAAATAAATATCTGAAACCGAAAAACCGAACAATTTCGGTTAATAAAAATATTTGAATTTGAATGAATATATCGTCAAAGATTCAGATATTCTAAGTACTCAGAATTTGACTTTGAATAGTTCGGAATGTTTTTTAAAATAAATTGAATAAAAAAACATTGCAACAACACTGGTGCTGAAGCATTCTGTTATGAAAAGTAAATACATCTAAACACCGGATTAAGAGAACGGTAACTACAAAAAAATATTAAACATGACTATGAGGCCACAAGTGACATTAGGATTATTAATAACATTTTTTATGTTACTTCACAGTTGGAATTTCTACTTGTTTTTACTGTTATAACATTCCATCTGGTGAAGCATATTGGATATGCGAGAATATGCGTATAGCAAGTGATTTTCAGAAGGAAATACTTGAATCAGACGAACATTAACATTCTATGACTTCTTTCGGATTTGTGTATTGAAATGGTTTAACATTTTGATTTCTAAGATAATGCGATCAAGTAGTGAAATCCTCGAGGTATACAGAGTGTTAGGGGTAAATAGTGTTATACGTTTTCGGGTTGTAAATAAGTGAAACGCTGCTGTACAACTGCTTTTATTAGCTCAACTTGACAAGACTGTACTATATTTGTCACTTCAAATATTTATTAATCATAAACAGTCAGTTACTGAACTACTACTCAACTGAACTGAATCTCACAATTGCACGACTTATATAGGAAAATGTAGTTCTCGAACCATAAAGAATATCATATAATACGATAAGAAAATTCGAAGTTGATCTGTTTTTTTTATGTTTACCAGCTTTTCCTGTGAAATGCTTCTGAATTCAACAATAAGTACGATTGGTTTGATGTAATCTGCATATTTTCCTTCCCAATTGTTCTACAGTCACATCAGTAACCCCCAATTGAGACTCAACTGTTTTGAATACGGGCTTCAGATTTGTGTCATTATCCTCTGTAATTCCATAGACTCGCAGATTATGCAGTTTATTTCTTTGATCCAAGTAATCCTGTCTCAATTTCATCTCACCTTTTTTACCCTGTTTTAGATTTATTTTATCTTCCATATCTGAAATATTTGCATCTTGGTTAATCCATTACCTTGTTTGCGTTAACGACCAAGAAATAATCATTTGCCAGAATTTCTTTCTACATTTTTTGCTACATTTCTTTGCTGATGACTATTGTGATACTATTTTTTTGTCTTTTCGTAAAGTCCTTATCTGATCATCATGCACTGATTTCTATTAATAAAACATAATATTTATCTAAACGCACTTGTGTTGATATTTTTCGCTTGAACTGGTAAAATATTCAGAAAAATTATCACATTGACTAATGTGTCTTTTTATTATCGTTCAGGATAACATTGAATTAAATTTCCTCCTTGTGAAAAAATTGTAAAAATAAAATCTTGTATTATTCGTATAATACTATATTTTCTACTACTATGGACAGCTCTCAGCATCGTATTTGGAATCCTTAGTAGGCGAAATAATCGATCTTCCAATTTCATAGAAATGGAAATAGACAGTGAGCAATGATAAAGCGTTCTTCGTCTCGTATGCACCCAGTCCGTTTCCGAAAGAAGCGCAACATCATTCATCTACAGTAATTACAGCGTTCGAGTTTAAAAAAAGTTCGACAGTATCACACACGATGCGGTAATGTTCTAAAATTAGATCTTTTGTCATTTCCCAACAGGTAAAGGAAATAAATGTGCGCGGAACAATGAACAACATTAGGGATTTAAATTACGAATCCTTTGAAATAATTGACTACTTCTTTTTTTCAGTTTTCAACTGTTTATATGATGTTTATCAGTCCCACTTGCTTGGAGTGTCTATTGTTTATTCAGAGAAATGTCTATTATACACTAAATTGAACAAAAATTGCATAAATTATATAATGAACATTAGGTAAATTCTAAAAAAAGTTTTATGTTGGAAGTAAAAGTATACCAAAGAAACCGAGGCGTGTGCCACATCAAAAGTAGGTGAACAAAACGCCGAAATGTAATTCAAGTACGTGGAAATATTAGAAAAAAAATGTATCAAAGGAAATTGCGAATAAGTACTAAATAGTATAAAAAAAGTGTGAGGAAGTACAAAAAACTATGAAGTACAAAAAAGTCTGAAAAAGTATGCTGGAGTTGAAAAAATAGAAGAGTAACTGAAAATACACGAATTTACCTTTTCCCGCATACATATACAGGGTGTCCGTTAAACATTGTACAATATTGAAACTGGTGGTAGACCAGGTCATGACTGTTCAGAATATCGGAATTTCACCTCAGTAAAAATATCACCGTTTTCGAGATAATAGGCATTTTAGGAATTTCTGGAAAATCGCTACCTCGCCTTGGATATTTGAGTGCCATGTTTACAAATTGAGACAAATTAAAATATCTTTGCTGCTGAAGATTACTGATGAGTGATGCTTTTAGACGTACAGAACAGTTTTTCAGAAAGTGAAAAAAAAATTCAAGAAATGAGGGTAAAATGACAGATTTGAGTTTCATCAATTTTTTTTTTAAAAGTTTGACATTATTGTCTGAAAGAAACACAACCAATTGGAAGTGGACATTCATTTCAAAAGAATGCTCATTTTGTCCATACTCTACCATGGTATAAAACAATCTATAATTATTTTTGGAGGAAGTGATTTCCATTGAATTAGGCGTGGTTTTATTCTAGGCTTCCATCAACTTTTATACTTACTCCCAAAAATTATTTTATTTCGATTTTATCAAGATAAAATGTGAAAATGATTATTGATAATAGATGTAAATAAAATTACCTTTTCATGTAATTAAGCCTAATAAAATTATCGAAATGAAATGTCGATTATCCGACATGGCACCGATTGATACGAATTCTTGTGATAAATGTCGCAATTGTCCAACATCCAGGTTCCAACGAAGTTTCAGAGACCGACAGATATACAGGGTGTAACCAAATAAGAGCAAAATTTTTTAGGGGGTGAATCCTTGTCGAAAATTAAAAACTTTTCTAAGTCCTGTGTTGTGTCTGTAGAAGCAATAGTTTCCTATTGAAAAAATGAAATACAGCATTGTGCATGAACGGATCTTCTTTAAATAGAGTTGAAGAAATCTAGTGGGTGGCTGTCACATTTTGTTTGAACAACTTGTGACTTCTGTTGTAGTTTTTTTAATCATTCCGCTTGTTTCATTCAGTGGTATTTATTTCTTTGTCATGCCGTACACACGTTATACTATCCGAGAATATGCGCATATGCACTACATTTATGGTGGATGTGGAGGTAGTGCTACTGCTGCAGCAGCTCTTCATACAGAACGATATCCAATTGCACAATGCCACTCAGAGAATCGCTGATTCGGGGGCTATTACCTATGGCATTTGAAAAGATTCTTCTTGAGAAGATGTCGTCTCTGCATACGAGTGGGTGGAAAATAATATTTTTGTAATATTATTCAGAGTGATGTTGAATAATCGTTATTGTGGTTCATAGTGTATGTTGATTCAAAAAAACGTTGAATTATTATTTACTTCTTTACATCTCATTGAATGCTTCTAAGCTGTTGATTCGTTATTACTCATAATTATTTAATCATTTCATCTTGATTGGATAAAAATAAAAGATATTACTGACAAAGTCTAATGGTAATCATTTTAGCTCAGAATAATAACACACTCTAATATAATCGAAATTGTACTCCTTCCAAAAATAATTATCGTATGTTTTATACCATGGTAGAGTCTGGACAAAATGGGCATTCTTTTGTAATGAAGATCCACTTCCACTTGGTTATGTTTTTTTCAAACATTAATGTCAAAGTGTTGTTAAAAAAATTGGTGAAACTCAAATCTGGCTTTTTACCCTCATTTCTTGAAAAATTGTATCGTTTTCTGAAAAACTGTTTTGTACGTCTGAAAGCATCACTCATCAGTAATCTTCAGCAGCAAAGATATTTGAATTGGTCTCAATTTGTAGACATGGCACTCAAAAATCCAAGGTGAGGTAGTGATTTTCTAGAAATTTAAAAAATGCTCATTATCTCGAAAACGATGAGATTTTTACTGAGGTGAAATTCCGATATTCTGAACAGTCCTGACCTGGTCTATCACCAGTTTCAATATTGTACAAGGTTTACCGGACACCCTGTATATAGTTAATGCGAACAAAACATATCTTGTCTTTTTTCTCAAAAGGCCGATCTCACAGTGGACAGTCTAATTATGTCTGGAGTATACCCATACGAATGAAGTACTGCATTTCAATCCCCTTTTGGAAAAACTGTGATGTCCATTGCCAAAAGTGCCTCTCAAAAACTTAGTTTCGTTTCAAGAGCTATTTTACTACCCGTCAACTGATTATGATTTATAAGGTACAGATCCGACATGTCTTGGAATACTGTTCGTCTATATAGAGTGCAGCTTCTAAAGTATAAACACACACTGAAACTTTTATATTATGTCCAAAAAAGAGCTATACGTCCCGTCGGTGATGCGACGCTTATAAGCTCGCTCATTTCTCTGGAACACCACAGAAGTATTGGCAATCTGCCTTTCAATATGTTCATGTTCGATGCTCTTCTGAAATATTATCAGTCGTTCCACCGTTAGCGGTCGCATTGAGATTAATTAGTCGAGCTCAGGAAGTGTTTCTTGCGTCATACAGCCTGCAAAAATTGGTATAGAACACCAATTCTTATCTAGTTTCCTTCGGTTCTCACGATGTTCTCTGAACATTACAGGACATTCCTTTTCGTTTTTATTACTCCTGCATAATTTTTCATACTTTTACGTACTTCTTCATAGTTTTCTGTACTTATTCATACTTTTTAGTACTTTTTCGTGATTTCCTTTGACGAAAACTACCTTTTTCTAATATTTGTACTCATATGTAAGTACTTGAATTACATCTCGACGATTTATACACCTAATTTTGAAGTGGCATACCCTCGGAAAAAATACAGAAGATTAAAAAATACTAATAATAATAACTCTAACATAATATCACCATAAAATAAATAGCATACTTATGAAGATGTTTCAACAAATGATGGGCTTTTTTAATTTCAAAATAATTTAGATTAAATTAGCTAAGTTTGAGCAGTATAACAGTTATGATATTATAAATACAAAAGAGTATGACAAAGTAAAAAGGGGTATGAAAACAATGGAATATGATTTGGAAAAGAACAAAAACATTTAAAAGTGGAAAAAAGTTAAATAACTGTCAAAGAGTAAAATAAAATATGTAAAATCATTTTGTGAGTACAAATTGTATCTGAATTTCAATACAATTTTATTGAATTGTTCAATACACTCTTGCCGTTCCCACTTGTGAAACATAGATTTAAGAAAATTCTTGTAACTGTTCGTCTTTTCAAAAGGAGGAAAACCCCCCTAAATATATCGTTTTCTTATACAAACCTCCAGCGACTTGGTATTTCGAAGGTATTTTCAGAACCCTCATGAAGGTGGTATACCAAACTCCGCCTCAACTACAACAAATCTAGGGTACTCTCAACGATAAGACAAGAGAAAAAGATATTGCGAAATTTCAAACCATTGTTTGTTGTTTGTTCTTTTCGTCATCCGGCTGCATCCTTTCGTGCAACCCTCAGAAGTCTTCGAGAGACTTGTGCGATCTAGGGAAGGCGAGGCCCTTCGAACTATTTTGACAGTATGAAATGGAAATGGAAATACAGCCCATTATTCAAAATCGCAGTACATCAATGAAGAATTCTCCTCAATATGACTAATTGATCAGTCATTAATTTATCATTAAGCCAGGATTCACACTGATCGATCAGGATCGACCAGGACCGACCGTCCACGACCGTCCACCTATGACCAAAAATTGACCAAAAACTGCTAGAATAATTTTGTAAATTTTACATTGATCTGACATTCAAAAGGTTATGTGAATTATCTACTTATTGATGAAAAAAAGTTAAAATAATAATTTCAATGCTTTTGTTGAAAATAAAGACTAGGAGTGATAGTGAAGAAGAAAGAATTATGATAGTGTCTTATTTTTATAAACGTTTAATAAAGAAAAGTAAAAAGGTGTGTGGAATAGAGAACTTGATTTACATCTGGAAGAAGAGGGTGAATTTTGAACCAGTTATCCTAAATTACTAAAAAATCAATAAAGTGCTAAACATTTGGGTACATGATTATGAGTCTATCACTTGAACTGTTTGATAATCACCATATAGTCGACTTGCTTTGATTTTTATACAGAAGCCGTATTGTAAACTATAGTATTCATTTCCTTGTACTACTTCAACAAACTTTATTATTATAAACTTCATTATTATTATTATTATTTATAATGTACACTAAGTAAATCACGATCAAATTAGAGTTAAGTTTGGGATACTTCAAGAGATAACAACCACTACAGTGTTCTTACGTTTTTTACGGAGACTGTGTATGGTTGTAGTATTCCATTTCTTGCTTATAGATGTTACGTATATGATATTGAGAAGAACTGACCGAGAGAAGATGAAAAAAAAATCATAACCGTTACTTGTAGATGCTCTCTAGGTAGACACGAGGAAGAAATTAACAATAATATTCGGGTATGTCTGAATTGATTCACATCAACCGAAAAGAATCAATCATTTGAAACAAAACGCTACTCATATATCCAAATCGAACAGTCTCTATTCAACTCGTAACAAAAATTTTGTCTATAGTTACTAGTCATCTGGCTAGAAGCACATCAGGTTTTCAAGTTCGGTTTTTTATTTTCAAATGTTTTTTTCGATGTTGGACACCGTGTATGAAAATGGATATTACTTTTTTGTAATTCATGCGTTTATGTATACGAGTGCATTAATTCCCCCACTTCTAATAACTTTCAATACAATTTCGAGAAGAAATTCATGTATTTCCAGAATGAGCAGTTTTGCTTCCTTGAACGTTCTTCAACGAATGACTTTGCAATTTTCTAATTTTCAACGATATGCTTCGGAAACTCTGATAACGAGACACCTGTCCGTTATATTCCGATATTTCATTCATGTTATTACACTGCGAAACTCATTGTTATTGATTTGAGCATTTTGATTTCGAACAATTTTTAAAAATTTTATCCTTTTCACTACTTGCAATTACTCAATTTACTGAGTTTTGGTATTCACTGTGCATATGAGAATATTACTGATCCTTGATTTGATTGAATATTTGCAATAGAAATGCATCGCAATAAAGAAATCATGATTTTTCTATGGAATATACCATAAAAATGCATTTTGAATTATTCAACTTTGCCGCCCTCTATAGCGGCTCTCCTAATCAAACGATCCTCCTATAACTTGTAAAAAGTATATATGGTCTTGGACCAAACAACATATCAAAAAAGTTTCAAATATTTCTGAAAGCCATTTTCATAGGGTTTTGTGCCAGCTCCGAAACAACTGTATTTTTTAGGACAGTGCGTATATTAAAGTTTTAGGCGCTCTTCTCAGTGCCTAAAGTGATACTTTTCAGCACAAGTGCGTAAAAAAGTCAACTATGCTTAAATATATTCAACTTTGCGTAAAGTAATATTTTATGCACTCTTCATATATTTTTCAAAAACACCGTATTTTGCGGAGATTACACGCGGAAGTTATCATTTGATACTACGATTAAAATTGAGATCTTCATAAGATAAAACATTCAACGAAAGCTACAATTTGTCAATATAATAACTGTCTTGCAAAAAAAATTGTATGGGATATTTTCGTAAAGGGCTTTTTTGTACTCGCTCTTTTTCACGCTCATTAAAAAAAAGTCCCACTTTACGAACTTGTATCATAAATAACCTTACTGCGCCACTGGCACTGTGCTGTCGCCTCTCAATCATATTGAAGAGTGAGATGTATTGCATCGATCGACACTCGATAGTGTGATCATATAACAGATGGAGTTTTAAATATCCGTATCCTTTATTTATATATCAAACCCGCATTCATATAATCATTATTATTCAAAACAGCTATAATCAAAGTGTGCTATCGAGGAAGCTCCTACACAATTTTCTTCCAATTATAATGTTTTCGACCTGACATCATCCTCTAACGGTGAAACGTAATGTAACTAATATATCGGCCCTGTTTAACTTTTTTCCATCCTCTTCGTTCACTTATAGCGGAACTGGTCGATTAAATTACGATATTTCATTTGTTCATTTTAGGTAGGATACACGGTGATTCGAAGCCGACAATCATCGTGACCATCTCGAAAAAGCTGATAGTTATTAGAATGTTAACGATTGACTTCACATTTCAGAAAGCTAATTTTCTTGAAAGAAATTCTGCTTCTCCCTTGAACCATTTTCTTACTTACTCTTGAAGACTAGGAGAATAATTTTGAGGAGGCACAACTTTATAAAGTTATGTCTGAGAGACGTCGTCGACTTTTTTGAGATGTGGAATCATGAATCATGTTAATAATCATATCTACTAATACTCTTTGAACACATGAACAATATTGGTCCCATCACATTTACCATGGAAAATGCAACACTACGATGTTCCAAACTCTACAATTGAAGGATTTGTCTATACATTGATGGATAATGCCCAGAATATATTGTTAAGTTTTTGGGTTATATGAATTATTATCGGATTTGCTGTGAAGTGACGTATAAGATGCCTAAACACCATGGTGTGTCGAGTGAAGATTTTGTTTTAATTATTCAGAAGACAAAACAAATGAAATAGTGGTGTGCTTCTGTATTCGGTTCCAGAGATGGCGACCTTACAGAATTTCATTTTGGTCAATATTCCAGGGATATGGTGATTGGTGATTGTTGTCAATTGAATTTTATTGAATTTCAATGAACTTCAAATATCATTTAAAAGTGAATGGTTGTGGCGAAATCTAAATTTCCTTATATTATTGACTATTATTGATGTGTTTCTTCATTTTGTTTTATTTTCAGTAGTAATACCACGAGTGATTGAATTTCGCGATAAGTCATCGATTCATTTTCGAACGAAACTAAATTGCTTCCAGAAAACACCACGAGTCTGTAGCACGAGTGGTGTTTTCTCGAAGCAATTCTGTTGAGTTCAGAAATAGAAGAGGTAAATTCTAATAGATTATTAAATTCACTCAAGGCTGCACCAGTAAAATTTCATGATTGATGTCACATGATGTGTGATATTAGCGGCCATTTAGGTAAACAAGCGTCTATTTAGCTGAACAGGGCTATTCATATAAAAAAATAAATATTAGAGGCTCTCTTTTGTTTGTATGAGTGTCAAAGTTTGACATAACTCAGTCACTCAAAATTGAAATGTCTCGTTTTGAGTTATCTTCTACTACAGAATGGTTCTCAAAATACGGGTTGAATTAAATGTTGAAACGTATATGAACGAATATATGGACGATTTTATACTGTTTATGAAATAATCTTCCTGACAAATAGCAACTATTATTTTCTTTAATTCATCTCGAGTAAATTGTATTTTGTGACAATTCAATTCAACCATATGAACATTGATAATCAAAGAATAACTCCCTGGAGCTCAAGCTCTCGGGAGTTATTCAGATTATTAATGTTCATATGGTCTCATTAAATTGTCGAAATACAAGGTACTCTCGATAGAATTATGAAAAAAATAATAGTAGGCTATTTGTCATGGTCTAGGGATATTACCTATTTCACAAAGTGAAAGGTAAAAAATCTTAAATTTGGCAGAATTAGAAGAAATAAGCAAAAAGTTAAGAAGTTGATCTGAGAAATTGATGAAGTTCAATAAACAGGAAACACCAGGCGGTGTGTTTCCAAATGCATTGTTGGAAGAGATGAAACAGGAAGAAGATCTTACAGGGTTTAGTTAATGCAGGTCTACACGCGAGGCATACTTATAAATATTTAGCCAATCTGTAATTATTTTTATGAAATATATGGATATTCGAAAATTTTTTTTGTAACCATTCCCCTTCAAAATTACCGATCATAAATATATTAAATCTTAGTTGAACCATTCATTTAAGTGGTTAATATGGAAAATATAAATAACTTTGTATAAACAACTCTGCTCGATTCCTCTTTCAGATAATTGTTGATTTTAAGAATAATCTGAGGTGAATCACCTCACTACTACTTATCTAAGAGATGTGTGTATGAAGTGTCACTCACCAATCATGTAAACCATCATGAAAAAACCGACATTCCGACGTTACCTAGTTTTTTTATCTTCTAGAAAATCTTTTATACTAGGATGTATTGAAAAATTCTCAGATCTGGTAAATTGGGGGGTGTTCGAGTAATTTGAACCCCAAATTACGATTTATCATGGCAACATGCGATTCATATGCATAGGCATTGCACTGGAAAAACAAAATGCCTTTTGACACCTTCCACGTCTTTTCTCTTTAATTTTATCTCATAGTCGAATACTAAGTCCCAGTTATTGTTCTACCCTTATCCAGATAATCAGTCATGATTACTTCACACCAGAGTGTGTCCACTCCATCGATTGCTACTTTGTTTCTAGGTGATAGAAATGTACCCAAGTTTCATCTATAGTGACACTGCTCAAGATGTCTGCTTTTTCAAACCGAGCAGAGATCAAACACGATACTTCTTCCCTTGCATGCTTCTGGTCAACATTCTGACATTTGTGTATCTATTTTGCAGAGAGTGTTGTCATGCCCATATCGACGATGAACGCGTCCATATGAAATATTCAGTGCCTCAAATATTCGTTTTAGCCCAATTCGACGGTCTGATAAAATCATGTCATGAACTGCATCGATATTTTCTGGGACGGACACAGAATCTGGCCATCCTCATCACCCTTCATCATCAATGAAAAAATTACCTCTTTTTCGCTTGCAATCTCATTTTCTGCCTATCTAGTGAGTCTGCCTATACGTCATAACCCCTTGAAATACAGGTACTTGATGATAGTTCGATACTCCAATTTTTCTATTTTTATAATTTTGATCGACTTCTTTTTTATCAGATTTAAGGCTAAAAACTGGTTGGACTTTTTGACTTGAAACTTTACACTGGCACTTCTAATAAGTTATTGATCATTGCTATGGAAACGGTCTAGGGTAACTAGGATAACATTTTTAATCAGCATACTTTTAACAACAATGAAGAAATACATTCAAATAGCACGAAACAAAAAATCAGTGATTTAATATGTTAAGAGTTTATGTTTCGTGTATTAACGGCTAAGCCAATATTATAATTTGTCCGCTTGTTTGTTTCTCTTAATTTCAATTATATTTTTCTTGAATGCGATTACATCAAAGAGACATATTTATTCCTCTACTCCGAAAAAAACACCCTTTTCTGTTTTGTGATTACATTGTGAATTTCAAATTTACTTTTTGTAAACTTGAGATTTCACTTTAAAGATGTGGAAGAGAGACAAGAATGCATGACGCTGCTCACAGACAATATGTTATATGTTCCTATGTTCCTTTGTTCCTGTCTCTTTTTTCTTTTGAAAAATTCGACGCATAATCTCAAATATTAACAAGATTACCACAACTGTATTCATGAAAATACTAGTTCTCAGTAGGTATATATTGCCAATAATATAATATAGGAATGCAGGTTTGAAGGAGGTTTTAATCAAACACAGGTGTTTGTAAGTTTATGGAACAAAAGTCACTTTAAGGTTTTTTAATACCTTTCAAACGAGGTTTGACTTGCCACAGAATCACATCTATGATGATTACGTTACCAGTTAACACTAGAAAATAGGTTTATCTGTTTATTTTCACCCAATTTTCTTCTAAGTATAACCGTTAATAATACGGATGGGATACTTTTGGATAGCATTGTAGGTATACTTGTTTCTATAGCTGGATGTTATACTGTAAGGTCAGGGTCTTCTAACTGAAGGCACAAATGTGCAGCTGGTTTTCTGTATCTGCGACTTCTTGGGATTATGAAAAATTATAAACTTTTGCGAAAATTTTTAAATAGCTTCGTTTGATAAATCTTATGAGGTAAAGTTAAACAAACAGAAATTGATTCGTTGTTTCTTCTCAAAAGTTCAAATTCATTTAAAATCTTTTTATTAACCTATAAATTTTTACAGTAATGAATTTGAGTCAAAATGTTCTGAAATTGTCAAATTGTTGTTGTTTTGTTGTTGAAAATGTGCTGTTATGGAATTTTGTTTATCATAGAATGTTGAACTACATTTTCAATTGTTGAAATATCCTGTGCAAATTTCTATAGTTTTTTTATCTTTTTTATTTCTAGTGTATGTGAACAAACTTCAGAGACAGTTCATTTTGTAATTGCAGAAACAGTAGAAATATAGTGGAAAATAAACAAATACCAGTTATTTAGGATGATGTCGAAAAAAAATAATTAATACTTTATAGTATAATATAAGTTATGGAAGGCATACACCACCACTTTTCTTACAAGAAGAAACTTTCAGGTTAACCTCAAAGCTAGTTTTTTTTTGTTTTCGTTGAACACTATATTCGTTCGTAGTTGTTCTCAGAATTGTTTCTTTTTAGGGAATAATAACAGATATTCAGATGGTAAAATTATATTACAAGGAAAATGAAATTGTACATTTCTGTAGAAAAATGACAAATCGAACATATTTTAGAGTACTTCATCGTACATCACATTTACTCTTTCTTGGTAGTTTTTGCCGTAGTCTTCTTTGAAGCACCTCGTGCAATAATATTGTGACTGCCAATTCCTGACCAGCTGCTTGGAATGTTGCTACTAATTCCGCTGGAGTAGCTAGAGAAAGCTGGGCTTGCCGCAATACCTGAACTCCAGGAACCTGAGTGCAAACCACCTGAGCTGAGACCACTTACGCCCAAATCTCCTGAGTTAAAACTGCTTGCTCCCAAAACTCCTGAGCTCAAACCGCTGGAACCCAAAACTCCTGAGCTGAAACCACTTGCACCCAAGTCTCCTGAGCTGAAACTGCTTGTTCCCAAAACTCCGGAGCTCAAACCGCTGGAACCCAAAACTCCTGAGCTGAAACCGCTTGAACCAAAGTCTCCTGAGCTAAAACTGCTTGATCCCAAAACTCCTGAGGTCAAACCAACAGTTTCGACACCGGAAACAACTGGGGTACTAACATGATGAACTTGATGGCTGACAACTGGAGTAACGACTTGGGCTCTATGAACAGCATGTTGGATGTTGACGACTTCAGGTACTTTGACAACAACGGGTTCTGGAACGGCCACGGGAACAGGTTTGCGTACATGTACTGGGTAAGGTTGGGCAACTGGAACCTGAACTGGTTCTGTTACTTTAACATATACTGGTCTTTCCACTCGGATAGGTACGGTTCTGGTTACGGTAACTGGGTATGGTCTCTCGACTGGGTATGGTACGTTAACTCTCACTTGGTATGGAACTGGGTGTGATACTGGAACTGGATAAGGCCTGTCTACTGGAACTGGAACATTCACACGTACTTGAACTGGTACTGGTTTGTCTACTCGTACTGGGTAAGGTTGAGGTACCTGTACGGTTTTGGTAACTGGAACTGGGTAGGGTTGTGGGTATGCTACTGGGATCCTGTTAACAACTTTGTGTATGGTATGCCTGGCAACTTCTTGGCTAACAGCAGCTCCAACAATAGGAATTCCGGCGCTAGCAGAAGTGCTGTAACCCAGTCCATTTCCGTAAGAGCTGACTCCCAATCCACTTCCGTAAGAGCTGACTCCCAATCCACTTCCGTAAGAGCTGACTCCCAATCCGCTTCCGTAGGAGCTGACTCCCAATCCACTTCCGAGAGAGCTGACTCCCAATCCGCTTCCGTAGGAGCTGACTCCCAATCCACTTCCGAGAGAGCTGACTCCCAATCCGCTTCCGTAAGAGCTGACTCCCAATCCGCTTCCATAAGAGCTGACTCCCAATCCACTTCCGTATCCAGAAGCGTATCCCAATCCACTACCATATGAGCTGACACCTAATCCATGTCCGGAATTGAGTCCCAATCCGCTTCCATAGGAGCTGTAACCTAGTCCATTTCCATAAGAGCTTATGCCCAATCCACTTCCGGAAGAGTAGCCCAATCCGCTACCGTATGTGTTGTAACCTAATCCGGACGAGAGGCTGGATTCTAGTCCATGTGATGATAATCCATGAATCAAGCTGCGCTTTGTCTTTTCTTCTTTTTTGTTTGAAGAAGAGGCGGCAGCGGTAATGGCCAAAAGAGCTACACACTGAAACCAAAATTTCCATCAGATAACACCTAACTTTCCATTGTTGGAAAAGAAAAACTTTTCAGCGTCGAATATTGATGAACAAAGTCGTTCATCAACCACCGAATTAAGAATTATCGAAAGGAAAAACAACTTTTTAGAAATGATTATCAGTAACAGATCCATCTGAATCACAAAGTTTCCAAATATTTTTTAAAATGAAAACAACTTAGTATTGATCACAGATAACAGTTTCACATGGCCCGTTCAATTGGGTGTAAAAACAAACAATCAAGCTTTTTTTACCATGTTAGTCTAGTCTATGATTTCATGGGGCACTATTTAATTTGCATCGTGCTCTTTTTAGGTTTCTGAAAGGATAACCTGTAATGTTTGTAGCAGAATATCGTAAAAGCCTGATGAAGTTGAGAAATTTCATAAATTACTACGCAATGTGTTCCAACTTATTCAACCAGAATTTACATATTTACTTTTCAAGTTTGCAATCTGTGGTATTTTTCTGTTTTCTTTCCTATATTATATTACGAAGCATTTTATTCAGGATTCATATCAATCATTATATTCCTAAGTCAAGAAGAAAATAAAAAAATTAATGTAAATAGTAACCCTGTAATTGATGGACCTATTGAGTTGCCAGTGCTGAGGTGTTAGCCTGGCCTAACGGAGATAGAGATACAGATTGGTGGATATTCTTTTGGGTTTTCCTCACTGCAAATACTGAATGAACGTTGAAAAGTGAATGCCATGGGGGCCAAGAGGAATATGAAGTAGATATTCTGTAATCACAGGTGAATTATTGCAATATAAAGTCATGAGGATAAACGATTGATTGTGAAGATAATTTTTTGTTCATTTTCTAATTTCAATTATTATTGATCATGTAGAAACTATACAAATCATTTAATTTTCGCAATTGATGAAGAGTTGAAAAAAAAGTATTTAACGTTCAAATATAATTTTTTTCTAAAATCTGAGAAGACATTCAACCAGTGAAATTTTATTGAAAAATCACAATAAAAGGCAGGATATTGTCAACAACTATGATGAAAAAATTGTCGAACTTTTGTGATCACTGTGTATCTCATTGAATAGTTTTTGTTGAAAAGAAAAAATCATTTGTACCATGTGTGACGAAAATTATTACTCCGTGTTTAAACGTAATTTGCTACGGAGATCTGCCTTAGGCAGATAATGTTACATTTTAATTTATTGACAATGGCCGCTCTTTATTTTGCAGATTGAAACTATAGGTTTGCAAAAATGAAATAATAATAATTCATTTTCATTCAAAAATCCTAAAAAAATTAAATTCAACTGATCGTTGATAACATATTGTGAAAGCAATAAAAGAGTTTTTCAAAGTCACTCAGTTTAGAAATTGGAAGAACTTCATTATCAATATACGAAATTCAAAAAGTCCATTTTCATCGAAAAAATTTTGAGAACAGTATAATGATTGCGAGGTTTACTACATGAAGTTTTACTTACCAGAAACACCTTCATTGTGTGTGTTATTCTAATAAAGCACTCAACACAAGTGATGCCTCAATCCTGAGATTTCTGTCTTTTATATCAATATTATTTAATTAACGAAGGACAGTATCAACCTGTTCTATAAGTTACCAATATAGATCGCTGTTTAATATTCTTCTTATGCATAATGCAAGAAATTTAAAATACCATCTTTACGTAAAGATGATGATGACATTGGCCTTTTCAATAAATTTCTGTTTTTATTGCCAAAACGGTGGGATTGATCGATTCACCTAATTTAAGAGTCGATTAAGATTACGTTTTCAGACAATGTTGTCACTATAGTCCTCATAATTTTTCATTAGGTAACGCGGTGGTCTTCAGGTAGAAGAACAAAAAGTAGTTCCGCTCAAATTGAATTTATTACACAATCTCGCTGATATGTATGGAAATGGTCAATTATTTCTAAAAGTAAACGTGAAATGTTATGCATAAAGTTTAATAGTTTTTTTTTTTTAATCTGTAACAATAAATAAAAATTTGTAGTACTGGGTCAGTCATTGCTAGAGTGTTCTCCTTTCGTCAAGACGATTCGGGTGCAATCCTTTCGTCTTCAACGGACCATCTAGAGTGGCTCGGAATGCACTCTTACGTACACTCTCACGTATGTACAAGCTCTTAGATGAACGTGTAACCCTGTACTCTTTCCTTTATAGTTTACTAGATACTTACTATCTTTACCAATTCAGCGATATCAGGTTTGATGGGATTATATCAAACGGTTGCAAAGACATGGATCAAAAACGTCTCCATTAGTACAATGAGTGTAACAAAAGATGTATAATCTTCCGATATCTGTCCAGTCCAGTCATACTAATTGGACATAGGGCAAAACGTTGTATTCATATCTTTGCATCCATGTGACATAATGAAACGCAGTACCTACCTATAACTGGTACAGATCACTTGTTCCAGCAAGAATATCGGTTTTCATTGCTGGGCAAAGAACATAAGACGAGATAGCTGCAATTTTAATCTTATACAAGGGTAACTCTGAGAACGTCCATAAGCTGTAAGAAAATATTGTCGTGAGAAATTCCAGGACCATCCATAGAATTGTCGAGAAAAGTGTTGCTTTATATGGGTTGAACTCTTTCACCATCCCAGCGATATTGTCATCTGCAACGACCCTCTCCACCAGTTGCTAGTCCCTTTGGGGGATCAGCTGCATTGGCAGAACCCTTTGATCGTCACCGATATCACAAGGGTAGTTTGTTTCTGGTACATGTCTGATTTCCAAGTCCCATCTGACAGCTTCAAGGTTGTTATAGGACCTTGGTTGCTCAGAATTCCCATGAGGCTGACTAATTCCGTAAACGAAATGCTCTAATAAAATTTGTAAGTGATCCCTGAGCGCCACGGACAATAATAATAGTCTCCCCACCCGCACAGGCCATGCCTTTGGTTAAACGAAAGAGTTTATGAATAGAATATTTTAATTACTTTTCCTTTAGAAAATTTGTCATTCCTCATGACAAATTCCGTATTTCCGGATAAATTCCGAATTTCCGGACACATTCCGTATTTCCGAATCGTAAGGCAGCACAGACTCATTCAGAAGAAAAGTGTTTTCTTCTTCTTTCACCATCCCAGCGATATTGTCATCTGCAACGACCCTCTCCACCAGTTGCTAGTACCTTTGGGAGATCAGCTGCATTGGCAGAACCCTTTGATTGTCGCCGATATCACAAGGGAAGTTTGTTTCTGGTACATGTCTGATTTCCAAGTCCCATCTGACAGCTTCAAGGTTGTTATAGGACCTTGGTTGCTCAGAATTCCCATGAGCCTGACTAATTCCGTAAACGAAATGCTCTAATAAAATTTGTAAGTGATCCCTGAGCGCCACGGACATTAATAATAGTCTCCCCACCCGCACAGGCCATGCCTTTGGGTAAACGAAAGAGTTTATGAGTGGAATATTTTAATTACTTTTCCTTTAGAAAATTTGGCATTCCTCACGGCAAATTCCGTATTTCCGGATAAATTCTGTATTTCCGGACACATTCCGTATTTCCGGATCGTAAGGCAACACAAACTCATTCAGAAAAGATGTAATGTTATTCAATTTAGTAAACTTGTAGTTAGATTATTTTAATAGTAATTGTGTTTTTTAGCGGTAACTGGCATACGTGGGATATTGACATTATTAACGGACGCATTGTGAAAAATTGTCCCACTAGACCGTTTTCAGAATACGAGAATAAAATAATGACCTGCGTAGTCTAACAAAATATCCGACACCATTATTAGACATTATGTTTTTTACTTATTTTACTCCAACGAAGAGAAAAGTAATCAAAAGTTTTCATTTGTAATAAAAGAAGTATGATGGCTGGAACTAGATGGAAACACTATACAGTGTCACCGTTAGAGTCCGTATCAAATGTTTTTTTTTTAATTATTCAGATATTGCAATTTTAGAGATCATCGGTTTTCTGTCCACCTAACAAATTTGAACCAGTTTGAACAACTTTGTTTTTTTTCGCACTTTTATTAACCTTTAATTTTTCGACTAATTCAAATTTGGTAAAATCTGAAAAGACCAGTTGAAATGTAATACACTCATCTGCAGGACGGACGTTCTCTAGTTTACTATGTATCTAATTGGATATTTTCAAAAAATCACAAATATGGTAAAACAATAATTATGACTTGATGCAAAGTCGCTATTCTAAATTTTCGAATCCATTTTCAAATCAATAGATCTAAATAATATTTTTTCTGAATCATGTTTGTAATGTGATAAAAATTACTAAAACGAATTTTGCTACGGAATATTGAAACTAAAGCCACTTTGCATCAAGTACCTCATTTTTTTAATTCAAATTTCAATAAGAAAAGTTCTTAAACTGAAAAGTTCCTCCAGCATTTGAGTGTATTACATCTCAACTGGTCTTTACAGATTTACAAAATTTGTTGTGCTCAACTGTTTTACCATATTTCAAATAAAAACATGAAAGAAACAAAATAAATTTCAAAGATATACTTGTGTGCAGTTTAACTCTTTTGAAATGATAAAACATATATTCTTCAGCCGGTTGAAATGATTATTTTGTCCATTGGGAAGACATTCAAAAGTCTTCATTTTCAGCGACAACTATTCTTATTGTCCAAGGTAAAAAATCTAAAAAAAAATATAAGCGATTTTTTTTAATTGACGACACCTCGGAATTTAAATATGTCGTTTAATGCACTTTTAGCAAAATTCTGTTGAGGCTAATTCAATTTTCGTTCCTATATCGAACCTTATCAATAAATCCGTTTATGATAACAAACTCAACTATCACTAATTTCAAATCAATTAACAAAAAACTACCTGTACTAATTTCTAGTTGCTGCAAACTAGCGGAAACCTCCATCAAACCTGCAATCAAGTCAATGAATGCATTTTTCTAAGATTTTTAGTGGTCCAATAGCGAATGATTTGTAATGAAACCATTGAATTTTTTGTGAAACTATAGCTATATCACTAAATACAATATTTTTTAAAAATTGTGTCATTAAGGGTAGAAATTTAAATGGCTTCACTTTGTTTTTCCTTCTGAATCCCCTAATATTTCCCTAGATAAGTTTTAATCTAAGCTGGCTACCCTTAAACTTATTTGGGTTATTTCTCTTTAAAGTTTCAGATTATTTCCATTCCTTCTTCGTGCATTATTCTTCATAATATGTGTGCTCCAGTCTGATTGAATACTTGCTTTATTTTACATACCATGTGCTGTTATTTATGGCTGGACGATTTGGGTGTCATTAGATATATATTCTAGTAAACTTCTCTTTTACTTCGGTAATTATCGGAAATACGAATAATTTCGATTTTTTCTTGATTTCGAAAATTATAATATGACCTAAAACTGTTCAATAATGATAACCATGTCACTGAATATTAGAATTTGAAGTGTATCCGTTCATCAAATACTATTAAGCTGGTGCCAAAACGAATTCTAAACGCTTGAAATGAGAAAAAAAGTAACAGGCAAGGACCAGGTGGAGAATGTTGTTGAGGTTCCAATTTTGAGGAAAAACAAAAATTGAATACGAATACATTCAAAATGGTGAAATGGGGATGCAGTTGAAAAAAAAATTTTTTTTTCTATTTGCGGCGAAACGTGACGATAAACCAAAGAACCCCGCACCATTCTTATGGAAAATGGGTCCCGGTGAAATTCGATGAATTTTTGATAAGATGTAGTTCAAGTCAAGCTGATCAAAAGTGTCCGTGGGCCCAACTCAATCCTATGGCTAGTTTTCGAGATACAGGGCGTCAAAGTTGGTAAGTGGCCATTTCTTTAAAGTATTATTGCTTTCAGGAAAACATCTAAAATAAAAATGTATTTCGCGACAGATATTGCTTACCCATACAGCAATACTTCTAGACTGGTTTTTGATGAAAAATATTGTTGGATACAGGGTGAGTCCAGTATTATTCAAAATGAAATTCACAATCAACCCTACGAAGTGAAGATGTGACCAAACCAAGTATCACAATGATATGCTCATTATTTGAATATGTCAAAATTGATAAATTCAACATTTTGTACGAGGTGAGTCAAGATGTGACAGTTTTTATGGTGACATTTTGTATATTTGTATTTTATATTTTGAGCTTTAGGGATACTTGACCACCAACCATTCAACATTTTTCTTGAACAAAATTGATATACAGTATAAGACAAACACTAGGTGATGACAAAAATTGCGAAAATGAGATTTTTTTATAACTCATCATCCTGTAATTGATTTGCTGAATTTTTGATACGATGAAGTTCAAGTCAAGCTGTTCAATAGTGTTCATGGGCCCAACCTTGAAAAACAGTTTTTTCTCTACCAGGTGTTGAAGGTTTATAGATAAGACTAACTCAGTTATCCACATATTCCACCGAGCTTATAATCATATTTTTTGTTTTCAATTCTCACTTCAAGAGTTTGGTAAAGGATGTTCATTATGTATAGGGTGAATCATTTTCAATGACTTACTTACCGACTGACCCTTCGATCATTACTAATTGAAAAAAAGTTGTACAAAAAATATTAAAAAATCTGATATATTTTAAGCATTTATACTGATATTTCAATGCAGGAATATTTAAGAAAAAAGAAAATACTAACATAACATACATTTATAATAACATTTCAATTCCAAAGAAAACATCACCACCAATAGTTGAAAGAAAAATAGAATAGGAAACACTGAATATACAAAAAGAATGAAAATAACAATAAGCAAAGTAGACCTGAAGCAGGGAGATCAATTGTTGGATAGCCAACTTGTCTTTTTGTAATAACCCGTATTGACTAAAGGAGGGGTTTTGAATTTGCGTTATTTGCTGTACCCACCATTGTAATTCAAATTATGGAAACATGTTTAAAGATCAACAGAAAATATTTCATAATTAGGTTTGATGTAGAATTTCTCTAACTCGCAAGAGTCAATGACGTTCAAGATGCCATTCCCATGAAATCGATGAATTAATTCAAAATTGCTAGTTCTGAAATTCGACATATATTCTTTCACCATTTTAGTGGGTATTCTTTATGAACTTATCCTCTAATTGCCATAAAAATAAGATATTGTTCAATGAAACACATTATATCTGAAATAGTAATAAATGGCGAATTGACATTCAACAACTTGCAGAAAAAACCTGTATACCATGAAATTGATACAACATATTGAGAATCATATAAATAATTAAGAGATTATTACTGAAATCCATATCAAATGATTCAATATATGTACTTTTTCTTCGGAAATCGAAGTTTTCATAGTTGTCATAGCCTTAAGTGGATCACTTGCAACACTGAAAAAAAAAATTAGAAGTTATTCTCGTATTGTTGGTTTCCTCTATTAATACTATTCTATGGGTATTTCCCCGGACGTTGCTAATATTATTATTAGTAATAATACTCCCTCATGAACACTCGTAGAGCGTACCCTGATCGGGCAGAGGACGGTTATTATTATTAATTTAGCCGTGGCGCTCCGGGATGACGTACTGATTTTTGGTAGCTTATTCACTTTTCAGCTGAAGGAATACCCGGAAAACCTTCAGCTCCACCTCGGGTGGTCGGTGTGCACTCCAAGCTAGCACTACACGGAATTGGCATCTAGACAACTCACAATACACTTGATTTCCAACGAGACATGTGGTCGTCTATCGATAGTTTCGTTGCGATAACATGAAAAATACACTTTTCCCACCACTTTGTTGGAAGTCTGAAGATCCACAGTACCACCACACCCTCTAACCCTCTCTCCCTTTCTCTTCTCCTTTCCTCTTACTCTCGCTCTCTCTTATATTTTATTTACCGAGATATTTGTTCCCTGAGAATTGAAATGTTCAAAAATTAAAAATCAATAAGATTTTTTTTGCTTCCCTGGACGTAACAGGAATTTTCCTTTTGTGAGAAGCTGGAAATGAAAAATGTAAAAATATTTTAATATAAATGAAACGAATCGACAAATATAGATCAAAGTGTTTGAAACGGTACCCTTTACCACCTTGTAGAGAAAAAGCTGTTTATTTTCCAAGGTTGGGCCCATGAACACTATTGATCAGCTTGACTTGAACTTCATCGTATCAAAAATTCAGCAAATCAATTACAGTATGTGTTATAAAAAAATCTCCTTTTCGCAATTTTTGTCATCACCTAGTGTTTGTCTCATACTGTATATCAATTTTGTTCAAGAAATATGTTGAATGGTTGGTGGTCAAGTATCCCTAAAGCTCAAAATATAAAATAAAAATATACAAAATGTCACCATAAAAACTGTCACTTCTTGACTCACCCTGTACAAAATGTTGAATTTACCAATTTTGACATATTCAAATGATGAGCATATCAGTGTGATACTTGGTTTGGTCACATCTTCACTTCGTTGGGTTGATTGAGAATTTCATTTTGAATAATGCTGAACTCACCCTGTATCCAACAATATTTTTTATCAAAATCCAGTCTAGAAGTATTGCTGTATGGGTAAGCAATATCTGTCGCGAAATACATTTTTATTTTAGATGTTTTCCTGAAAGCAATACAACTTTAAAGAAATGGCCACTTACCAACTTTGACGCCCTGTATATCGAAAACTAGCCATAGGATTGAGTTGGGCCCATGAACAGTTTTGATCAGCTTGACTTGAACTACATCTTATCAAAAATTTATCGAATTTCACCGGGACCAATTTTCCATAAGAATGGTGCGGGGTTCTTTTCAGTATTTAATTTTTTTTATAGACACCAGTCTATATGTTAACAAATAATCCCAGGAGCCGATAACAGCATGGCTTGTGATAACAGTGTGCTGATAATAGCCCCATTTCTTGTAACGCTGGTTCCTAATAACCTTAGCCTCCTCCAAAACTTATGTAAATGGCCTTCAATGTGATCTATTATTATGATCTTCATTGTGAGAGACATTCACCATCACTTTGAAATAGTTTCATTTTGTATTTGTTAGTGAACAGAATAGCTTGACCTTTCCAGAGGAATAGTATAACTTTCTAAATTGTAACATACCTTAATTTCAATTTGGATCATTATTTCAATACGATGAGATGTTCTTATTAATTTTAGGAATGAAAATGAATGTAGTTTTAGACCTATATAATGTCGCATATGAAATGTTGATTAACAATCTGCAAATGTTCTCATATTAACCGGCGTCCCCAAACCCAATCCTGCTTGTTCCGCTTCGGATTTGAATCTAATTCGAAATTAAATTCACGCGAAGGAAACCTTATAAGAGTTCTGTTTTAAAGCGGGATTATTAGATGCATTTTTAGCCTGGGTCCAATTTTTCCGTTTTATTATATGCAATTTCATAGTTCTACAAATGTCGGGGCGTGGCGCAGTGGTTAGAGCGTCCGACCCTGGGGCGAAAGGTCCGGAGTTCGAGCCCCAGTTACGGCTGGGACTTTTTTAATTTAATTTGACCGATTAAATTATCAAAATCGCGTGGCTGGATTTAGGTGAGTCCTGCACGATTCACTGTTGCGTTCCAATTGGCAGTGCTGCTCCTGAGGTGGTTCATGCAGTTAGTAACAAGGCCTATCCACCAATGAAAAGTCATATTATCAAATACATGAAGAAAAATAAATAAATTTAATAAAAATAAAAATATTAGGCGTAGATACCTAATTGACAACGGGGATAAGGATTGAACACGTTTAGTCTTACAAGTCTATTCACTAACTTTTAACGATATCGTTAGCAGTCGTTACCTAGCAATAAGCCGTTAAATACACAGAATCGTATTGATTTTATCGTTATTTGATGACTCATCGCTTGGTAACGACTGCTAACGATATCGTTAAAAGTTAGTGAATAGACCTGTTAGTTTGTAAATGCACTTAGGGAATAAAAACAATTCACCTATTAATATTCTTTGAGGGATGTTTTGAAGGCTTTTCCATAGGGCAATGTTTGATTTGATCAGGGAGTTCGTTGAAGTGGTCTGCCCCAGTATAGAAGGGAGACTTTATATTGTTGTAAGTTGTAATTGTTTTGAAAATGGATATCATTTCTCTGTAGTAGTAGTTATGATTATTATGATTTCAAATGAATTTGAAATAAATAAATACTTGTGACAGTGAGGATTTTGTTCTCTGTTTTGGAATATATGAATGCGTAATAAACATTATCTGTCAAAGCTTGATTTAATTGTGATGAAACAAATATAGGTGGAAATTACCAGGATTTACATTTCCTTTCCACAGATACACCAAAAGATCAGAATTAACTGGGTTCCGTGATTTCTTGAATCATACCATATTTTCGCTGTATGGGACTTTCGTTGTATTAATTATCTCGGAAACACTTCAAAATATACCTATTGAAAACCTGTTGAATTCCTCCACTAAGTCTGGTTTTAAACAGATATGATTATTTAATTAGATTTTTGTGTTTCAACTCACTCAAATTTTGATACCTTGGGAATTCCCAACAAAAGCTGAAATAATTTTCCGATTTAATTGGGTGAACTAGCATTCGCTGATTAGTGGCGTGAATTGAAACATAATTTCAGAAAACATTGCAAAGTAGTTCTTGCAGAAAATTTGCCAAAAATCTAACAGATGTGTAATTCATCGGTCGAGGGCAATAGGTGTTTTCTGTTGGATATTTTCCGACGAAAATACCTATTGAATAGGTTTATGCGGAAGATTGGATAACTTGATCTATTTTTGATAGTAAGATTTTGTTAATGAAAACCAAAATCAGGGGTGATATTTGTTGGGTATTGACTTTCCAGCAAGAGTGCACACATCAGTAACCTCTGTTTCAGTCTACAAATTTATGTTGAAGTGGAATTGACAAGTGTATTTGTTCTGGCACACATTGAATAAATGAAAACAGTATTGAAATAAATACCTTTTATTGCGAAACTAGTTTTTTCGAAATAATTATTTTCTTTAAGAAATAAAATACATCATACGCCAATGATTCATTGAATCAAAAACAGAATAACGTTGGTGGTCTGAACAATATAATAATGCTGAGATCGAAATTCATTGATCTTCAGCTTTAACAAGTCCTTAGAGTTACTAACATAACTATTGTCGCAAATCGGGTATATTTAGTTTCTATTTCAAAGACTCGCTGTGGTAATGTCCAATGGAACTAGGACTGTATGAGTTGTGAACACTGCTGCTCCAGCCACCGTTAACTCCTGAGTTCCATCCGTGACCGTAGGCTGAGGCACCACTTATCAATCCTTGGCTGGCTAGTCCACTGCTGGACCATCCACCGCTGGTTAATCCACCGCTGATCAATCCTTGGTCGGCCAATCCACCGTGGGACCATCCTCCGGTAGATAATCCACCACTGACCAAACCACCGCTAACCAAACTACCGCTAGACAAACCACCGCTGGTAAAACCACCGCTGACTAATCCATCGCTAGCTAATCCACCGTTGATCAATCCAGAAGTGGCCAGTCCAGTACCAACTACTCCATTGTTCAACACACCGTGGTCAACATTTTTGTAGGTGTGGACGTATTTGCGTTCTTTAACGTATACAGGAGTGGGTACTCTCACTTGTACGGGAGTGGGTACTTGGACTGTGTAGGGTCTTGGTACTGATACAGGGACAGAGACTGGTACCTGAAAATACAATAGAATCAGTCTCAGCATAAATGAATATATCTATACCATATTTATCTCATTGGTGAATAGAAATAACTTCCTCCAAGTCGGAAGGTTAAACTTCTAGCTTCATCCTCTAGCCATATGCTTCACAGCGTTTGCTGTTTTTTTATCAATTCATTTTCAGTAATATTCACCTTAACCACGACACGTCTCTCTACATCAACTGGTACTGGTCTGGTAACCTCGACACGGTATGGCCTAGGTACTTCTACGGGAACCCTCACATGTACTGGTACTGCTACAGGTCTTGGTACACTGACTTGGTATGGCCTAGGTACTTCAACTGGAACTCTCACTTGAACAGGTACTGAGTAGGGCCTTGGTACTTCTACGGGTACGGGGTGTGGCACAGGTACGGTCTTGGTGACAGTTACAGGGTAGGGTTGAGGTACTGTTATCGGTACGTG
The DNA here is from genome assembly GCA_944452925.2 of Chrysolina oricalcia. Lineage (NCBI taxonomy): Eukaryota > Metazoa > Arthropoda > Insecta > Coleoptera > Chrysomelidae > Chrysolina > Chrysolina oricalcia. The sequence continues at coordinate 28,320,591 of OX101825.2, read as the reverse complement.
TTGAGATGTTTGACGGTATTCGTGGGAATGGGGGATTGGGTGTTGTTGGTAAGCAGCAGCACCAAGTCCGTAGCTGGATGCGCCACCAAGTCCGTAGCTGGATGCGCCACCGAGTCCGTAGCTGGATACGCCACCAAGTCCGTAGCTGGATACGCCACCAAGTCCGTAGCTGGATACGCCACCAAGTCCATAACTGGATGCGCCACCAAGTCCATAGCTGGAAACGCCTCCAAGTCCATAGCTTGCTGTGAATTTGTATAAATTTTCATATTGATACTAATATTTTGCAGAAATAACATTCTAACTACATTGTTGTGAGTAATAATGGTGAGGTTAAGCGCTCGCCTGGTAATCGAGAGATTGCTGGTTCGATTCCCAGACGGTGCGATCTTTTTTCATTTTCAGATGTGAAAGTCTGAATGACTGAGGCTCGTGTCGGCTGGGAATAATCCTCCACGATTCACTGTTGCGTTAAAAATTAACAGTGCTGCTCCTAAAGTGGCGTATGGAGTTAGTAACAAGGCCTATCCAGAACACATGGCTAATGACCATAGCAGTCGATGCCAAAAACACCAAGGCAAAAAAAAAAAAAAAAAAATAATGGTGAGATGATGTTTTTTGGAAAAACTGATTGATTAAGTTTCAGAAATATAAAAGTACATTATTTTGAAAGGATAGTAGACAAACTACTTTTCTGAAATATATCGGTTCGAAAATTATTTACAAATCTTTTGTTATAAGTCAATATATTTTGAGTCTGTTCAATTTGTGTTAATTTAATCATAAATATGGTTTCGGCGATGATAGATTATAGATATGGAAATAATATTTTTGGTCCAAACGTAAAACCCATAAATGGAAAGTAAACGAATGAATATTGTAGAAAATGAATGTTTGAATCAGAAAAGCAACTGAGTGATCTACTAACCTCCACTTCCGTAAATTCCGCTTACTTCACCAATTGAGCCAATTCCGTCAGAAGCGCCAATACTATGTCCACTGATTCCACTAATTCCGCTGATTCCGCTGACTACACTGACTCCGCTTATTCCCCCAATTCCGTTATAGAGGCCGCTGTATTCGTGCCCAAGACTACGTTTGGGTTTTTCCGGTGACTTGAGTCCAGCTTTTGCATCTTTAGCAGCATTTACTGCCGACAAAGCGAGAAGTGCGAAACACTGTAAGAAATAGAATCATTAATTAGGGAAAGACCTTTAATTTTTGGGTTTACTTGATATAGAAGGGATATAATTCCACTTTCAGTAATTATCATTTCATTACTTTTATTCAATTCATGTGAGCGTTTGAAAATAAATCATTGAAAATGAGAGCTGTTATTTTGAATCTCAACATGATTGCTTCAAACCTGCTTCTCTATTGCTTGTTTTTAATATTCTTGAATGTGATTTCAAAAAAGTTCAGTCAGTCTTTCCTTTCTCAATTTTACCTTCATCTCATTCAGTTATTTTGAAAAATACCGATTATTTTTATAGATATTAAGGCGTTTCATTCGTAATGCAAGAAATTAAATGATCATTTTTGGATTTTCTTTTCCTCAAGCTCTATAAGTAGAAATTGATGGAATCACGAATTATCATTCATCATTGAATTTTATATAATGAGTCTGAGGTTGAAACTAAAACAGCTACTATTGATAAAAAACATGTGAGGCCAAATATGAAAAAAAATCACACCGATGATAGAATTGCGAAATACCTAAAGTTACACCGCGGTGGCCGTGCTGGTAGAACTTTCGCCTTTGGAGCGAAGGGTCGAGGGTTCAAAGCCTCGCATGGCATCACACGTTAAAAGGTAAGGGCTCCGTCTTCCCTAACTAACACAAGTATCTCGAAGACTTCCAAGGGTTGCGCGTAGGGGTGCAATCGGTTGACGGCAATAACAATTTTAAGAAATTTTTAAAACCTCTTTTATGAGTACTATCATTATCTCATGTCTATTGGAGTACAATTCAGAAATCGTGATATTATTTAGAAAAATTAAATGTAGTTTATTTTTTTCGAAAAATAAAAAAGAAAAACTACTTTGAATAAGAAACCTGAGGGGATATTTAGTAAAATAAGTAAGATTAAATTCACTAAATGAAAGAAGTATGTGACAATAGTTTTAAAGTAATTTTTCCTAAAGGAATCAATTAAACAAAATGTAGTACTGTGTAAATAAATTCTGAGAAAAATCCAATTTACCGGGTACATTTTCCAAAATTATAATATTAATGTTATCCGCTATTACTAATATCGATGCAATTTAATTTTTTTGAAAGACCCCATTCATTATATTTGAAGTTTCTAACAAAAAATTATCTTTATTCCTCTTGGTTTTCATTTTTTTTGAACTGGTTATTAGTTTTATTGTTTATATATTTCATGGTTTTGTGGATGACTATAAACTCAAAATGATTTTTGAAAAAAGGACATCATGAATGTACCAAGGAATTATAACTTATTAATTATGAATTGTCGATTTTTTTTAATATGTCGAAGCAATATTCAAACAGTGAAAAGCTTCGTTTGAAGTTTTGGGTAATATTTGATAATTGTTACAATAGTTCACATTTTTCTACTTACCAAGAAGACCTTCATTTCTAGTCAGTCGAATCAACTACTGATGTTTCCAACGACCAGTGTTCTTTTATATGGTGTATCTCGAATATTTGGAGAGATTTTGAAGGACGGTCGCTACCGAATGAAGATTACCTTATTAAATAATTCAGATCATCTGCATATATCAACATTCTCAGATATCTTTTATGTAAGTAATATGTTAAATTATGCAATTTTCACACATTTAGTTTTTTGTGACCTGAAATATTTTATAAACCATAAGAATTTTGATAGAGGTTCGACCCTACAATGAATGTCTCTTCATTTTGTCAAAAACTTTGTACAAGCCAGATTAATGTACCGTTAAATTCATTTTAAATACACTTCAACTGTTGCAAGCATTTTTCTTTCAAACGATAAATAGTGCAGAAGCCGTTTTTTCTTAACTTTTGGCATAATGATTATAAAATGCATCAAGGGCGTTAGGTACTAACATAATTACGCCCGAAGAGCAATCTGAGATGAATGTGATAATTAAGCTGTCTCTTCAAAGATCTGAATTTTTCCTGGTGAAGTAACGTAGAGAACACCAAAGTAGCGTGTATTTCTCTGATCATCATTTATATTCATTTAGGGCGCTTAAAATGTTACGTTCATTTCCTTCCAATTCGATTTAAGTCTATGCGATTTCTTCAGATAGAACTCCCTGTATATCAGTTTGTCTTCGCATTCTACATTAAATTACCTTTCTGAGGATACCAACATCTCTAACAGTTCTTCGATTATTTGTATTTTTCAAATTATTTTTACAATATTAAAGAAATATCTGCCGAATTTTTTCAATTTCAAACATAAAGATAGATAGATAGATAGATCTTTATTCTTTATTCAATTAGGCATCCTAATAAACGACGATAATAATCACTTGTAAATGTTTTCACACTGTTCAATACATTTTCTGGTATGAGCTATTAGATATATTTTCCGCCTACCTTGTATTAACAGGTCTGTTTAATGTTCTTCAATGCAAATCGACCATTAATGACCCCTATTAATGAACGAACTGTTATTAACGGATGTTTTGGAGAAATCGATTAATGCCCCTATTAATGGTCGATTTCTCTATGAATGCATGATTGTTGCATAGACAACCAAACATACACGAATTCAGATGTTATGGACGCTAAAATGGATATTGACGATAAATTTATGTTGCCAAATGTTGCGGAAACTGCTAAAGTAGTATCTTTAACTTTATTGCCAAAAAAAAATTATAATTCCTTTATTTCAACAAGAGAGAGGTGACAAAAGTATTAAAATGCGATTATTGATCTCGAAAATTAACGCGTTCACTTCGCACACGCGTTAAAATGTCTCGATCATTAATCACCTTCATTAATACTTTAGTTGATCAAATGAATATTAATAAATCGCGCTTTTTTTGGAAAAACTAAAGTTGACTATGATTTTTAATATCGCCAAAAAAAAACGAAATCATAAATTGTGATATTTCTTGACAGCCGGCTGTGTAATTTACTTGAAAACTGATTATTCATTATGAATTATACAAAGGAAGAGTTAATTGGAATGGTATATGCTTTGGGCAATGCTGAAGAAAATTGTTTGTTGGCTTCCCGTTTGCAAGTGAAAAGTTTTGAAATATTGAAGAATCGATTTGAGAACAAGCCGCATTGAATACAAAAAAACGAGTCGTGCTAAAACAATATTGACTGATGAAAGCCAATTAGTTATTAGTCTCGCAGTAGTAGAAAATCCTGAGTTGAGAGTTAGGGAAATAAACAGAGATTTAGAGATATCGAAATCTTCAGTTGCTAGGAGTTTGAAATCTAGCAAATTTCACCCTTACCACGTGCAACTTCACTAGAAGTTGATAGAAGTACATTTTTTGAAGAGAGTGCAGTTTTGTCGGACGATGCAAATATAATTACGGAAAATGCAAGATTTCTGAAGAGCATTATGTTCACCGACGAAAGGACCTTCCACAGGAACGGGTTCGTAGTACGCACCACTATCATTAATATGGCACCAAAAATCCACATAAACTTCATGTTAACGATTATCAACATGAATGGAGCCCTAAAGAATCAGGCGGTACTGTGGATAATTATGTTGTCGGACCATATTTTTTTCTAACGAAAATTGAATGAATAAGATTTTCTTCGATTTCTCAGAAAAATTTTTCCCATGTTAATCGAATACCTTCCTAGTCAAATCAAAAAAGAAATGTGGATTCAGCACTTTTTTGCGAGAAGAACGAAAAGAGTTGGATGTAATGTAATGTGCAAACGGTCGTTAACCATCAGTTAATGAATCTGGAGTTTAACTGGAACCTGAAAAACTGGCCCTCAAACGTTTAACCTCAGGTTTAATATTCAAAACAATGCGAATATTGTACAATCAATTCGGATGATTCTTCATAAATTCCTTTATCCATAAAAATAATGAAGATGAGAAATAAATCCAAAAGTACGTTTGATACAATCTTTAGCGTATTCATGTTCGGTATATCTTTACCCCAACTAACTAGGCTCACCCTCCCAATTTTCATAAATGGAACACCCTGTATATTTTTAAATGCTTAGATTCTCCTTCGCAAGCTGAATCCAAAAATTGCATGATACTCAGGATCTATTTATAGTGAATCGAGAAATTGATTAACATTAGTATCAGAATAGCTATTTATATAACAAGTTGTCAAATGAGCTGTTTTTTGCATTAGACGTGAATATTGGAACACGAGCGTAGGAGTGGTCCAACACACTGCCATTTTGTAATGTGTTAAACCTACATACAAGGCTTTTTGTAATTTCCTTGGAAATTCCATTCATATAAAATAATAGATTACATCGAATACATTCATGGGGCAATAGCTTTATTTTTATTTCATTGTATGGCACGAGTCTCGAATTATGATTGATTTTGTTTGATTTGTTGCTGAGCAGCTATTGGCATTGTCTTATATGGAACGACGCAACCCTAGAAAAATGTCGTTACTGGGCTGGACATTCTCTTCTATGTTAGGACAACACTGTAAAATTCAACAGGGACGAGCTTTCTGAATTTTGGATGAGTAGTCGTTATTCGTATTCTGTTTACAAAAGCTTATTCAGATTAGAGTAGGTTAGCTAATAATTTACGCCTTTTCCACTCAATTTGCATGCAGCTGCCCTGTTCTTCAGACGCTTGAATATTCAGCACGTGTGTTCCTAACGCAGGAGAGAATGTCCAGTCTGTAGTAACGGCAAATCGTGGGACATTGTCTTCCTTGATTCGGAATACATTTTTCTAGGGTTGCGCCGTGCCTTAGAAGACAATGCCTTGCAATCATGATGCCAATACACTGCTGGGACAGTCCCTTGACAAGTTGTCACGAATACACACAAATTCAGTTAAATCTGTCGGACTGCCATTCATATAAAAATTTTAAGTATGCCAAGCTATAGATAAAAATAAGAGACTCTTTTCACACAAAATAAAAGACGCAAACGGCTTATACGACTTTTTATAAGATAGTTCGTAAATGAAAACCCCGGTTTTCGCCCCAGCAAAATCGCTTTGTGAAATTTTTTAAACAAGAAATAGTGAAAAAATTTATAACTTTTTTGTTTTTTTGTAAATATCTCAAAGATTATTCAAGGAATCGTTTTAGAGTCAACGGAACTTTTGCAGAAATTTATAAAACCTACAAAATGGTTTTTCATCCTCCCAGATCGGTGCATTTTTCACTGACAAAATCCGAGAAAACCTCGAAAAAGAGACCATTTTTCAAAAATTCGTAATTTGTATAAATCTGAAGGTGAACAAACAATATTGCGGAAACTGAGAGATAACATGTGGTTTAACTGTGCGCAAGATGGTTTCTGTGCGATGTGTAGTTTTTGCACAATCGCGTTATAAACAATTTAAGAGAAAATCTTTCTAAATGCGCTGATTCAGTGAAATCATCTTATTCAAATTCTGTGAACGGCATATGAAAGTAGAGATCAATATCTACAATTTGCATATTTTGGATGTTCATGTTGAAAATGTCACTGGAAGTTACTCTAAATGCTTCAAAGTGCACCCGACGTCGCTCGTATTAACTTCAGTTCCACTTCGGGTGAGCCTCACTTTGAAGCGTTTTGATCAACTTTCAGTGACATTTTCAACACATTTCTCACCTCTCAGGTAAAAATCCAAAATACACAAATTGTAGATATTGATCTCCACTTCCAGATGCCGTCTACAGAATTTGAATGCGAAGATTTCCCTTAAATCGGCGCATCTTGCAAGATGTGCCCTTAAATTGTTTACAACGCGATTGTGCCAAAACTACACATCGGCCAGAAAACATATTGCGTTCAGTTGAATATTATCTATCAGTTTCTGCAATATTGTTTGTCCAACTTCAGATTTATAAAAATAAAAAAATGAAAAATGGTCTCTTTTTCGAGTTTTTTCCGGATTTCCTCGGCGAAAAATGCACCGATCCGGTCGTATGAGAATCCATTTTGTAGATTTTATAAATCTCTATAAAAGTTCCATTGACTGTAAAACGATTCCTTCAATAATCTTTGAGATATTTCCAAAAAACTTATTTAAAAAATTCCCCACAAAGCTATTTTGCTGTGGCGAAACTGCGGTTTTCGTTAACGAACTATCTTATAATAACTAGTTCAGGCCATTTGCGTCTTTTATTTTGTGGGGGAAAACACCTCTATAGCTTGGTCTAAAGCTATAGCTAGTTATCATTCCAAATTCTGCAGCAAAAACAAAATGACCGATTCTGTATACAGAAATTGTTCCTAATTATATTGAAGCTTGCCGTAGACGAGGTAATTATGAATTGCGGAAGAAATTTAGGGCAATTTATTAATCGAATTGACAATGATTTTCATGTATTCACACTAGTGCAAATATGATTGTCAATATGACATTCAATACATAAACAAAAAGTTGCCATATTGAAACGAAAAAATAAAAAATTGTTTAATTCTTTCAAGGGCAATATGCAAATGAAAAATTACCAATGTGGGCAGGAAAAAATATTTTTAATTTGATTTTTTTTAATGAACCTATGCATTACAAACTTAGTTTTGAACATTCATGAACAAATTTGAGAAAAAAATATTGTTTTTTTTTAAACAATGGTGGTACATTCAGTGAACCACTGTCCAGATCAGTGAGTATGATAAATCTGGAAACAGTCCTTATCTTTTTCCATACAGAGCTGTACTGAACATGTTTAACACATCCAATTTGTTCGTATTTGTTTTCTACTTGTGCTGCACAATGCACACCTCTGGTGCTATAATGTTGGCTGGTGTTTTGCCTCAGAAAGCCTTGTATCTGCCACGAATGGTTTATGTTTTGTTAATTTCAATTGTAGGAGAACTGTTTTCTGATTGTCTTCTCTTCAGTGGCGCATGTATAAGCCATTCGAATACTGATAGTCTGAAATCTTTCATTGTTAATTTTTCATGGTAAAGCTGCTCATATACAGGGTGGGGCACCGAAAACGAAACAGATCGAATATCTTCAAAACGCATAAGTTGTGAATAAAATGCAAAAACACTCAATTTTTAATCCAAGGGGGACATCTTCCTATCATAACCTCAACTGGCATACCTTTCCCCCCACCCCTTGGGCACTATAACCCAAACAATTTGAATAGGGAAAGTAGTAAATGTGATACATCGTTGAAATGGTAATTTCATAAGGAATTCAGCCATGTCAATTTTTGCCACCTAACTTTTTATTTTGGTGCCTTCTTGCGGGAAAAACAACTGTTACATATATTCCACATTATGATAATGCATTTGCAAGCTATTTTGACATCAATTCGGTGAAAATGTTACCTCTCGTAGTGAGTAGACATGCCAACAAGAGCGTGTTGATGGTTCACATTTGAAATAAAATACTGGTTCATTTTATCCCCGTTTTTCGTTGTTTTTATCAGAGAACTAATCAGAACTCCACGAAGAAAACTCTGATCACTTCATGTCTCATACGTAACATATTCATTCACCTGCATAACTTGGAAGAAGCAGGAACAACCAAGCTGAGACTAACCGCATATAGCGAATATCACCCACACGACATCGTGAGGCCTGTCTAGGACAGGTTTGTCTGCCCGCTGGAAGAAGGGGTGGAGCGAACCCCAACTCCGGATCAGTCAAAACTCCCTCCTTTACCTCTACCCTGTGGCGGTATCGGATAGTTTTAGCTGTTTTTATTTATACCTTCATTATATGTGTACACTTTTTATAGGGTCAATTAAATGGGAATATATTTTTTTTAGATTATTTGGAATTTTGGTTCATTTTATGAACCGCCACCCACCAATGTACTTTTATTAATGGTTCATATTTTGTACCAGTGCGCCGAAAGAGTTAACGAGGCATTCAAACGGACGACCATCCAACTCCGTACAATATAATGAAACCCTATTTAGGCTAATAAGACGGCTGGTACCATTAAGCCGGTCTTTTCACCTATAGATAAGTCCCAGATAACTCTATCTATCAGATAAGGATATGTAAACCTGTGAAGTTTATCCGATAGATAGTTATCAGAGACTTTATTGTGAGGTGAAAAGACCGGCCCTAAATATAAGGCCAAGCGCTTATATTGGAACACATTAAGTTTTAATTATAAATCAATTATCCCGTTGCGAGACCAACTCAACTAAAATCAGTTTATTGAAGGAAATTAAAAGATATTTACGTTATTAAACTATTCAAAATTTATGATTTTCACTAAAGTATCATAGGGATAATTATTCAGAACAGATCAGTTACCGGAAAAGATTACATTATTGCCAAACTACCAACTCTCTCAAAATCTAAGACAAGACTGCCTTTGGGCGCGTAAGTAATCTGTCTTTAAGCTGGCCATGGTCCCCATATTTCCAATCTCTATTTAGGCCTGGTTTGTTTGTCTCTTGAATTGCTTCCAATGTACATATGCTTATGCATTAAATATTTTATAAAACTCAGATATTCCGACATTACGCGAAAAGAAAAACATGACGGAATTCAAGTGCATTATGAAAAAACCTCTTTATATCTAAACTTTATATGTAAATAATGATTCTTATTTCTACTTATCCTACGTCATAGATCTTTCTGTGCACTCAGTTATGGTTTAAATCAGTTCTCTCAATGGAAATATGACGTTGAATTCAAAATGAAACTGGCTAGTTGATACAAAATATTCCATTTGAATTATTGAATTCCCCTCGTATAATTCTCGAGGGTATATGGAAACAAAGGTTCCCGATCCCGAATGTGTATAGGGCTAGACGTTTCTCAGAGTTATGAAACTGAATATTGAATAGAATATATTTCAGATGTGAACTAAATAGATACCTAACTGAGCAACTATTTTAAATAAATTCCCAAACAACAATCATACAGTCTAGCATATAATGCCTTGGGAATTATCTGAAGTCCCGGTAAAATCCCAACTCCATCTAGTTAATTTATTCATGTTGTAACGCCAAGTATTCGACTCCGGCCATACTCGAGTGGAGATGGGAATGGGTGGATAAATTTTTTTTTTATAGGGCGCCAGGTGACTTCTCCCTTCGAATACTCTTACCGCTCTAAACCACAAATCACCTAAATTGAATTAGTGCAGGTATGTCAGGTTATACATCCAATAAATCAGGAAAGCAAAGGAAAGCAAAAATATAACCTCACAAAATTAACCTTATATTAACTTCAAAATTACACAAAATTATTTGTCATATAAGGTGCTTCCATGCACAATTATCATTTAAGGAAAATTTACCAAATTAAAATGAGTAGAAATTAAAGTTTTCAAATAAATCTAATCACCCGGAATACCAAATTAACCGTTGGCATAAAAAGATACTTTTACTCTCAGTATTTAAGCTTGGGCCCAAACCTAATAACCGGTGTATTGTTAAACGAAAATGTCGGGACAACTTAATTTCCACTATACAGTATCAAGAAAACAAAAATATATACGTTCAAGAAAAAGCCAAATTTCAAAATTTTCTGTTCAAAACAAAAACTACTTGCGTAACCAGGATAACTTTTTTGGTTCACAGTCTGGGCTTCGACGATCCAGAACAACGTTGTACTCGAATCACCAACGTAGAATAAGGCGTATCCTCGCTGCCGTCGTTTAAAACCAGGCGTAGAATAAAACGTATCCTTCAGGCCGTGGAATAAAACCAGATGTAGTATAAGACGTATCTTTCCTGACGTGGAATAAAACCCTTTAAAGAAATAAATCCCAATCAGCCTCAAAGCTACCATTTGAAAATCAATCCTGAAGTTCACGGACTTCGTGTACATCTTGGCAACATTGTATTTCGAAAAAGCGTGTAGAACAATAGATATAATATAGTTGTACCATGTGAAAAGGAATTCCAAAATTTACAGATTTTTTGTACAACTTGGCAACATTGCATTACTAAAAATCGTATAGAACTATGAAAATAATATAGATCACCTATGTGAAAGTTATTTTGAAATTTACGGATTTCCTGTACAACTTGGCAACATTGCATTGAAAAAAAATCATATCGATCAATAAAAACAATATAGGTGTACCATGTGTAAATGAATTATGAAATTTACAGATTTCCTGTACAACTTGGCAACATTGCATCACTAAAAATCGTATCGAACAACGAAAATAATATAGATCACTCATGTGAAAGTTATTTTGTACTGATCGACAAGCGTAAGGATGCCTCCGAGAATTGGTTGCGCAGTAGACAAAACCCTGGAGTGGGGCAGAAGCTCAATAGCTCTGTCTTATTAAACAGCAGTCGATCTTTGTCGCACATCTACTCACGCGTTCTATCGTTTGCGCATCTCAGAGGCATCCTTACGCTTGTCGATCTGTAAGTCTTGGACTTTTTGTACACTTGGCAACATTGTACAAAAAAAAAATGGATGCAAAAAAAACAAAACAATGAAATGTAAGTTGAACATTTCCAAAATGATGAGTATTCCCCAACATTAATAGTTCTGAGAACAAAAAGACAACACCGTACCACTATCGTGAAATGTAGCATTGAATAGTCAATCAAATTCCACCCAAAACTCGACAAGTTGTTGCCGAATGAACCACAAAATGAAATTGACCAACTTATTCAACATTGTTCAAAAAGAAGAATTGATTGAGCTAGAAGTTATGTGAGCCGTACTCGCAAAATCGAATGGCTCACGTTTACACCAGAGTGTATAAAAGATACACTACTGTCTCCCAATAATCATCGCGGTAATTAATAATTATAGAAAATCAAAAATTGCTTACCTTCGATCCTCGAAGGGTTTCAGAGATAAAAATGTCTACAATCAGTGAGTTCTATTCACGTGTTCTTATTTCAAGAAGGGTGACGTACAACGCAAAAATTCTCAAAATTCCAACAGTATTGCGCTTCGTGCGTAACTTCTACAATGAACAAAAATTAGATTCGCTATTGAATCACTAGTTAAGAGACTTTGATGGAATGTATCTAATGAACGAACTACTCACGGGGAAGTCGTCGATGATCCTCTAACGAGTTTGAACTGACCTGCCCTAGACCAACAGATTCAACAACATACGACTAGGTACAGTTCCATATATTGGAATTATTTGGATTAATCCTCTTATGAGGTGTTATTTTCTCAACACGGCTCCACAAAAATTCCTTTACGACGACCTTTTTTTTTACCAAGACATGACATTGTTAACATAGATACGATTCGCGGTTATTATTTAATTTTTTCTAGTAAAATCTCGAATCTTCTAGAAGTATTGAAGGTTTGACACATATTTGTCATCCTTCTTCTCATCTGTCACTTTCACGTAAAAAAAAACTAAATGTCAAAATGACAGCTGTACATCTTTACTTCCGGAAACATGACACAAAAAGGAAATGACAAATGGCGACAAACTGGATTGAAAAATTAATCAATAAGTTCAATTCACAGGGTGTTGCAGCTGATTTAGTGGTAGAAATTTATTCATCCTTGCGTTAGTCGATACTGTGATTTTGGAAACAAAAAATTGAGCGTTACTGGGATCAGAAATTCGTCACCTACATTCACAGCAAGCGTCATCCGTTGTGTCTACTTTTACAGATCACAATCGATTATTTTCAACTACCTTTTTGTGGAACTGCCACTAAAACTATCACTAGGTGACGAAATGTGACTTTTTTGCGAACTTGCCTTTCTGTATTTTTATTTCGTACACTCGTAATCTTTATTCTTACACTCAATAACACAAACAGAAGGAACTGAAAGATGCAAAGAGTCTTTTTTTGAACATCGGATCGGTATACTAGGTAATACGAATGATCATCAGATATTCCTACACGTTGTTTGCATTTGCACAGTTTCTGTTATTTCTTTGCAAAATCTGACGTTGTAGACCAGAAATAGTTCTCATGGAAGACTGTCCAATTTCCCAGACTTGATGAATGACAAAATTATTGTCTAGTCCAACCGTTTTTCTTTTTCCCCAACGATATCGGATCTCATTTGATTGGAACCCGAATCTACATCTTGGGGAAAAACAAACCCATATGAATTTATCTTACTGATTAGTAATATAATTAAAGAAGCTTCGATTTGAGGTATCATAAATAACATCTACTAACCACTTTTTGAAATGAAGAAAGAGTTATATAATATTTACTTTGAATAATATTTATATAAATTGTTCATTCAACCACTACACGCCCTTCCTTTTTTTCAAATGCTGAACTGAACAAATTCAAAAGTTCGTAATTCTCAACCAAATGACATAATTTCATAAACGAGTAGTCATTGGATATAGATGATTCACACCTTCTGGACTGATTACCTCATGTTTTTGCTGGAATGAGTTTTTTTATTCGAAGTTAACTGAATCAGTAATTACTTTTTCGAACGGCGGCATGTGTCACACCTTATTTGAAAGAATATTGTAATCTCCATTTCAATACCTACTCGTTTTCTTCTGTAAATCCATCGATAATGGCGTTGTATCCATTTACATGTTCATCACAAACTGAGTAAGTTTAAAAATAGATGTTTGCTTGCTGTTTGTTAGTCTGTGTTTTTGTTGTGACTTGTGTTCATGTTCATTAGCTCTTTGCATCAGCTAACCCATGGAATCATTTCTCATTTCAGGCCCTCAAAAGAAAAGAAGACGAAAGCGATAGAACGAGTGCTTCCACACCCCCAGAGTCCGCAGGGGAACAAAGTTGTTCCTCCAGTCAAGGTATGCGTTTTTTTTTCCTTAGACTTTATCAAAGATCTCATAATTTGTTGTGTGTTGAGGATAAACAATACAAATATTGTTTGAAAATCGTTTTGTGTGGAGGAATAACTTGATAGGCCGATTTCTGATATTTTTTCCCTTTTTTCCAACTGAAAAAATTTAATATCATTTTAATGAAATCTACGATTGTTTTGTCATGAAAAGTTACTGCGTTCAGCAAAATATTACCCATTAGGAAAAACTAAATAAAGTGACAGCTGGCAGCTAGTAACCTATTATGCAAATGTATGTTCGTATCTTACATTATGATTTTCATCATATTATATTAAAACCTTTTTGAATAGTGTCCCATTGTGAAAATTTCAGAAAAACCATTGAAGAACTAACTGAAATTGCTTTTTTTTCACGACTCTGAAGAAAAATGTTCATTTCAATTGCGTCTTCGATTAATATAAACCTACAACGTTGTTATACAGATTTTTATTGGGTTAGCTGTATCGAATTGTTCATTTCCTACGACTTTTACGAGCTACTCATTTTATGTACGAATTTTATGAACATAAGTGAGATCTAATAATTTTTTTTAATGTCTGTAATAATTTGACATATCACAGTTTCCATAATATTCGTTAAAAAAAATTATTAATCCAAAATGAGTAGTGATAGTGAAGATAATTTGATATTGACACGGCCTAATATTCACCTCACTTAATTTATTCCGAAAATTGTCAAAGAAAAAATATGAAACAGCCGTCAAATCTTTTATGCATTGGCACGCTAGCAGCATACATCATCTTTCTCCGAAATTCTCCTTATGGTATATTTTGCCTATATATCGAAGAAATTCAGATCCTCGGCCCTTTGAAGTCAATATTCCATATTGAAAATGATGCTAAGTATTAATTAAGCTTAGAAGATATCGAATTATGAAAATTTGAAAGCATTTCTTGAGAAAAAGTCCGACGGGTATCAATAAAAAATTCCCAAAACGTTTTCTACAAATTAAATCAATTTACATTGGAAGTTCCTCATAATAAATATCTGCTGACAAAGATATGAGTCACTTTTCTTAAAGGCATATTGAGTTCAATATAACATTTAATGACAATCGAATTCTATATTTTCAAATATTTGTATAGCAGTTAGATTTAACAATTCATTATTGATTGTCGTGGCAGGGTGTGTTGCTTCAGAGTCAGTCAAGTTTGTCGGATGGGAGGCTTGGGTTCAAATCCTAAACTGCCTAAAGTCAAATCGATTAGTGTTCGATTGTGGCATTTAATAATTTGGCATCTGAAAGCTACTATAGTTTTTGTAGTCCTACAAAATTCACTAGAAAAACTGTAGAAAACCGCAAAAGGGCTTGAGTCATTTGTCAGAAATATTGCTTAGTCATATTTTGAACATACAAGGTTTGTAAAACCAATGAGGAATTTGTTCAAAATTAAAAGAATTCACAATAACAGGACAGTTTTACGAAATTGTTAAGAAGTACATAGACCTTCGGCCTTCATAAACTAAGCATGCAATTTTTTTATTATAAAAAGGGAAAGTGCACCATTCAAAAAGGAATTTATAAATTTGAGAGCATGAGAAAACAAATTGCAGCCTTTCTAAAGCTTTCTAATCTCAATATGAACTGATTGGGGCCACTGCTTTAGAATGACATCTGCCACTATCCTGGTAGATTTAGTGTGATATTTCTTCTTTAAAGAAAAACGGTTGCTGGAAATCTACCACCGTTGCAGATTAATATACAGGGTGTCAATTTGAAAACTTCCCTCCCTTAATATCTTCCTTCCAGTAAACAATATGAGTAATCGAAAAAACAGGTCAATTTTATTGTCAAGGGGGACACTTTCAAGGACTATTTGTAGCCCTCGTGGTTTAACCCCCTAGGAGGGGTAGATGTTACCCTTAGAATTTTAAATGGGAAGGGGGATCAAGTGGCACATCATTTTGATGGGCGTTCAATTCTTGTTCCAATGGTACCCTGACTTATTATTTTTTGATGAGCATTTTCCGAAAAATTGCGTTCTAAACTAACAGAAGTAATTATTAGAACGCCTATACTGAGATGCATGGTTTGGCCAGAACTGGTTAGAATATTAGGTGGTACCGTTCCAACCCTTTATTAGGGGTAACATTAGCCATTAGCTCCAAACACTTTACATAAAAAAGTAGTCTAATAGTAAAACGTAGATGGTAGTAAAGTTGTGTTTATTAAATGCTGAATTTTTAAGTGTTATCGCAGAAATTGTACAGATACTTCTGCTGTAAAAAGTTTCTGTTTTCCGGCAAAAAATTGGTTAGCAAATTTGAACTATGTGGTAGTATTGTGAATACCGTTGTACCTGTTGGACTGTTTAGGAATTACTTTAATAAGTGTATAAAAGTGTAAAAATGGTTTACATTCTTCAAGACAGAATTGAAATGATTGTAATTTATGGCGAAGTTGGAAAGTGCGCACGAAGGGCGGCATGTCTTTTTAACGAAAGACATCCAAATTGTAATGTAAGTCACCGGTGTGTGCTTGATTTGGTGAATAAGTTTTACGAAACTGGTTCAGTGACAAATAAAAAAAGAAATTACCCCAGAGTACTAAATGAAGCAGCTCAAATTGAAGTTTTGGGAACATTTGCTGCAGAGCCCATGAGCTCCTTACGATCAGTATCAGAACTGACGGGAATGCCACGCGAGACTATAAGAAAAGCATTGAAAATGCATAAATTTCATCCATATAAAATGCAGATTCTTCAAGAGCTCCACGAGGATGATTATGATAGAAGAATAGAGTTTTGTGAAATCATGTCTCATCGAGTCAATACCATCCCTAATCTTCTGTTAAACATCTGTTTCAGCGATGAGTGTTCATTTTTTCTGAATGGCAATGTTAATAGACAAAATTGTCGCTATTGGAGTGACGAAAACCCACATATTTTTCGGGAAGGGCATACACAACACCCACAAAAAGTTAATGTTTGGGCTGGTATTCTTGGAAATGCCATTCTTGGTCCATTATTTCTGGAAGAAAACTTGACTGGCAATCTGTACCTTGATATGCTTGAAGAGACTATCGATCCTCTCATAACTCACGAGCTAGAAACTCAAATTGATGCAGAAGGTAATGAACTTTTGCAGGAGGATCTGTTACATTTCCAGCAGGACGGTGCTCCACCTCATTATTTTCTTCCCGTCCGACAGTGGTTAAACGAGAGATTTCCAGGTAGATGGATTGGCAGAAGGGGAGCAGTTGAATGGCCTCCGAGATCACCGGATTTAACACCCTTAGATTTATTTCTTTGGGGGCATCTTAAATCCGTTGTTTATAAAACACAACCTTCTGATATTGACGAACTTAAAAGATGAATTACAGCAGCATGCCGGTCAATTCCTAGTGAAGTTTTCCGTAATGTTAGAGGGGAGTTCGAAAACAGACTGTATTACTGTTTAGAGCAAAATGGACAACATTTCGAACAGCTAATAAGATAAGCGTAAGTAGATTTTATGTTGGAAATGTTTTTCTCGCAAATTAAATTTTATTTTGTAGAAGGAAAATAACCACCAAATAAAAAATCCCATGCGTAATAAATTTATTCCTGTCATTCAAGGGTTGGAGCGGTGCCACCTACTCTTCTAACCATTTTTATTAAAGGGAGTCAATACAATAATGCATCTCAGTATAGGCGTTCTAATAATTACTTCTGTTAGTTTAGAACGCAATTTTTCGGAAAATGCTCATCACAAAATAATATAAGTCAGGGTACCATTGGAACAAGAATTGAACGCCCATCAAATGATGTGCCCCTCCTAGGGGGTTGAACCACGAAGGCTTCAAATAGTCCGTGAAAGTGTCCCCCTTGAAATAAAATTGACCTGTTTTTTCGATTACTCATATTGTTTACTGATAGGAAGATATTAAGGGTGGGAAGTTTTCAAATTGACACCCTGTATAGATGACTCCATAACACATAAATTAGATGTTGCCGATAAAATTGTCAATGCCTAAAATTGTCAATGCCATTGGATGATACTTCCTTCTTCCCGCAGCTAAACTTTCTGTATTAATGACGTAAATTTCAACGCAAAAACAAACCTTCCCCAAATAGTATTGAATAACTGCACTACTTTTACTTAATCTGAATAGCAGTGCTGACAGTACTTCTCAAAATGTTTCTGATAGTTAATAAATAATATTTCGCAGATGAAATTGAATTATAATGTTTTTTCTGCATATAGTATTTTCATTTCCGAGTTGACGAAATTTTAAAATTCTCAATGAGATGTTAAAAATAAAAATAAATGGTTTATTCAACTGGTTTTGAACTCTAGTTAATAATTTCATAGAAAACCATGCAACAATTACGACAGGAAAGTTTATAATACAAACTGTTATGAAAAAATGAACACAGTTTTATTTTATGATTCAAATAGCCTTAGAAAAACTATAAAACCGGCCATTTCATGCTCATTGTAGAATATAATATCGTGGCATTTAATAATTTGGCATCTGAAAGCTACTTTTTGGAAAACTTCAAAATTCACTTGAAAAACTGTAGAAAACCGCAAACGGGCTGGAGTCATTTGTCAGAAATATTGTTGAGTCTAATGGTGTAAATCGCCTAGCACTAGAAAGATTAAAGCTAACGTGAAAAATACCTGCATTTAATTTACAATTGTCAAAAAATAGCTATTTAGAGCGCAAAATGACAGATTGCTGCTCGACAAAGAAAGTTACTACTCGAAGCGGAGCGCGGTAATCCATGAAGAGCGGCAATGACACTTCGTGCTCGAAATACACACCAGATTTTTTTACACACGCAGCTCTTAGACAAAAATCGGTCGATAGGCACATAATTATACCTATGAGAAAATTAACACTCCAATAGCTATCCTAAATTTATAGGCTATCCAAATATCCAATAATTCACATCTCTAACAGAAAAAGGGAAAATAACTCATGCTCAAACCTCTACACCATTATGGTTACTTAGAATGAACGCTTTTAATACACTGTCACTATTTTCCATCATATAAGAATAGGTCCGTTTTCAACAAAGGCGGTGGAGATCGAGCGTTTTTTTCAATATTCCCACTCCAGGGGCCCTATTCTCAAATGTCTACTACCATATTCAAGAAAGGCGATGAAGATATGTTGTCGCAAGCGACAATTTGTCGCAAGCGACATAGGGTAGTAGACATTTGAGAATAGGGCCCCAGAGCGGAAATGATATTTCCCTCAACTTTGCGTTGAGGTCTGAAAGAGTCGAATGCTAATTTGGTTGGATACCAGGTTTACTCTGGGGGGTATCATTGGGGTTCCCTTGTATTATTCTGTTGTCAGTGGTTCCTAGTTAAATTGGCCTGTGTCTTCCACCAGCTTAAATAGTCTATTTACTAGGTGTTTCGGATTCCTGACTGTTTCTAGGTTGATCTGTCCGTTTGATCTGTTGCGCCTGATGATATCGGGGTTTGTTTCCTCCTCATCACCACAGAGTCTGCACTACACGGTGTCTGTATTTATTCCCATAATGTGCAGGTGTTTTCTCAGGCCGCAGTGTCCGGTAAGTAATTACGTATCTTCGATCTGTTTAGGTTGAGGGTGTCCGCCGTCAGTGTTTGGCTTAATTGCCTCACCATGTATGTGCTCTTCCATTTGGTCCCAATATGTTTGGTGTTTTGTTTTCTTCCACTCATTGATTAGGTTGCCGCATCGAGTTTGACTACTACCAAACACTAGTTCTGTGCCAGTGAAAGGTGATTCAGATACTTGTCTTGCAAGTTGGTCTGCTTTTTCATTGTCCTCTATTCCCCTATGTTGAGACACCCACATAAGTGTAACCTTGTTGTGTTATGCCTGGTAATTGGGGAACTGAAGGTATTCCCAAACCTGCCTTTACCTTATCTGTACTGAATTCAGAGCTTTTATTGCACACTAGCTGTCCGATGGAATGTAGATGAGTTTTCTTTTATACCCACTGTCTTGATGTGTCTCAGCTTGGAATACTGTGGTGTTATTGCCAACATTACTTTTTGGCCTCTCTCCATATATTCCTGTTCCTGTTCCCACATCTGTTTTTGAACCAAGATTACCAGATGTCGCTCAGAATTCTTTTGTGTGTGAAGGAAATGAGTGTGGTTTTGCTACTTTGGCAGAATAACCAATTTTACTAAGAATTTTAGCGTCAGAGAGTGGACAGTTGTAGTTATGACACCCTGAGAACTGCTGATTGTAGTGAATCCCTGATCTTTATCAATCCTTCTATGTAGTTTTCCAAAATTGCACTATTCCAAATGTACAAAAACAGAAGTCAAATAATCAATCCTCTTAACGAGATAAATTGAATGCGTTTTTTCAAAATCACTCCAATATAACCACCCTACATGGTGTTTCATACCCAAAGAATGAATCTCCTTGTTTTGACCGTTCATTCGTCTAGGGGTGTATAGCTAGTAATCCACGTTTTTTCAGCAGTAAAAAAATAAACTGAAAACTCAATAACTTTACGCCTATTCCGAATAAACACTGTAGAAGTATTCGTACGATAATGTTTGTGTGCCAATGTCATCAAACGCGGCACCCAACGTGCGGTAATAATTTTAGTATCCTAATCTCCACATGATATTTTAATAACGCGTTAAGTGGATATGCCTGCGGCTTGTGCTACCTTAATTTCATACGCCGATTATCTAACATGAGGTTAGTAGTCAATTCTGCCGAAGATTTCAGCAGTGGTTTCTAGGCAACGGCGTAACAGAAGCTGCTTCATCTTTCGCAGTTTTTATTGCATGGAATAAGTTACAGGACTTTCCAACCAATGGAAGATGCCACAGCTGTGGTCACTTCCATTACTTCAAATCTCCTGCAATGTGTTGCATGCAAGTATATATATATATATATATATTCTGCTTGCGTTCCTCATAACGTATTAGAAACTTGATTGAACCTTGGGTTGGTCAGAACAACGAATTGTTGGCTGCCTGTCAATTTGTGGACAAACCTCTACTTTTGGATTCCTTGGTTCGTGTCAAATTAAGTTTCAACTAGTGACTGTAGATGTCATGAATAACTTCCTATATATATATATATATATATATATATATATATATATATATATATATATATTGTTATGATATAGTAAATTGCTGTCTCTACAGAAATGCAAATATAAAATGTTTTTGTTGTCAATAGTAATTTTTAAATTTTATACGCCCAAATAGTTTCACCTCTCACCTGTATTTCGCTTTCTCTATCCTTTTCTAACTCAGAACGGGTCGCCAATGAACATGAGCTACTCCTCCTCTGCAGGGTGGTTCCAGTGAAGTATTGTGCTGTTTTTTTTATCTAAAATTTTTGTTGTCAACGAAAGAAAATATCAAATAAAATTGTATATAAATTTCTAATCCCAAATTCTTTTATTTTAAACCATTACTTTTTTTTTTATAATATTTCAAATCGTGTTCAAAATTATTAAATTACTGAATATCAATCATAAATTCGAAACTTCTTAAGATTAGGGATTCCTACTCTAGGAGAAACCCAACTTATTACTAACGAACAATGAGGTTTTTAACACTAAAATCAATTAATTATGGAGTTCAAATGAATTGATTAATGTTCCGGGCATAAAATGAAAGTTTGTGGTGTTGTTATTAATAAAATTGTTCGAATGAAAAGTCTTGGAGGATTTTGATATAGAGAAAGCACTGATTGTTTATTGAAAAGTTTAATATTCACAGGAAGTTTTTTATGTGGGTTTTGATTACCTTCTGTTTGATTGTTGCTGCTGTCTCATCTGATGGTTGTTATTGATGCTGCTTCACCTGCATCCTCTGCTTCACCTGTATTCCTCTGCTTCACCTGCATTCACCTTTCATGTCCGTCTACTTTCCTCTTGTTTTGTATATTTTTCTCTTCCCAAATTTTGTCCGTCTTTTTCTCTCGTCGTTATTATCTGTCGTTCTGACAACCGAATTCTTTTTCACTCCCGATTTCACTACTTTTCAAAGATCACTACCTAACTTTTAATTTTCTTAAATTCTAACATCTATGATTTCCTTACAAGCTATTCCCTCCTCCTAAGTTTTATTTTGGTTTTTTTTTATGATTGATAAGGCTTTTTGTTTCATTTAATTCTTTGATTCTTTCTCTTTAGTTTGTATATCTTCCTGTCTCAATCTGTCATCGTTAGTGTTTTTTTTTACGTCTCCTTTTCAAAACTTGTCATACAGTGTGTTCTAAAATTAGTGTAGTCTTGTAGTAAAGTCTTTAGTGGTATTTTATTTTAAAAATCGGTTTTGGATTTGTTTTGTTGTCTGTCAGTCATTGTTATGTTTTAATATGTGCTGTTGTTAAATTTTAGGGGTATTATGTGTGGATAATTGTTTGTCCTGTTGGTTAATAGTGTCGAAACAATCTGCAGTTGAAAAGTTCTCCCATGATGAAATTGACGATGTTAAAGTGGCTATCGGTCTGAGGTAGCTAAGATAAGTTCCATAGATATCCTCAAATATTTTACATTTTTATCACGACAACCATTCACCTCATAACAATATATATACAGGGTGTCCGGTAAACCTTGTACAATATTGAAACTGGTGATAAACCAGGTCATGACTGTTCAGAATATCGGAGTTTCACCTTAGTAAAAATCTCACCGTTTTCGAGATAATGAGCATTTTTTTTATTTCTGGAAAATCCCTACCTCACCTTGGATTTTTGAGTGCCATGTCTACAAATTGAGACCAATTCAAATATCTTTGCTGTTGAAGATTACTGATGAGTGATTCAGACAAACAAAACAGTTTTTCAGAAAACGATACAATTTTTCAAGAAATGAGGGTAAAATGCCAGATTTGAGTTTTACCAATTTTTTTAACAATAGTTTGACATTACTGCTTGAAAAAAAACATAACCAAGTGGAGGTGGATATTCATTACAAAAGAATGCCCATTTTGTCCAGACTCTACCATGGTATAAAACATTATTTTTGGAAGGAATAGAATTTCGATTATATTAGTGTGATGTTATTCTGATCTAAAACAACTCCATTAGACTTTGTCAGATGTCTTTTATTTTTATCCTATCACGATGAAATGATTAAATAATTATCAGTAATAACGAATCAACTGCTTAGAAGCACTCAATGAGATGTAAAGAAGTAAATACTAATTCAACGTTTTTTCGAATCAACATACACTATAAGCCACAATAACGATTATTCAACATCGCAGTAAATAATATTACAAAAATGTTATTTTCCATCCACTCGTATGCAGAGACGACATCTTTTCAGGAAGAAAGCGCTGCTGCAGCAGTAGTACTACCTCCACCTTCACCATACGGCATGACAAAGAAATAAATACCACGAAATGAAACAAGCGGAATAATTTCAAAAAACTATGACAGCCAACAAAATGTGACAGCCACCTATTAGATTCTTTCAATTCTATTTACAGAAGATCCGTTCATGCACAATGTTTTCATCAGGAAACTATTGCTTCTACGGACCCAACACAGGTGTTAGAAAAGTTTTAAATTTTCGACAAGTATTCACCTCCTTAAATATTTTGCACTTATTTGGTCACACCCT
Organism: Chrysolina oricalcia; assembly: GCA_944452925.2. NCBI lineage: Eukaryota > Metazoa > Arthropoda > Insecta > Coleoptera > Chrysomelidae > Chrysolina > Chrysolina oricalcia. The sequence goes on along the minus strand of OX101825.2, from coordinate 28,297,202 downwards.
GTATATCTGTCGGTCTCTGAAACTTCGTTGGAATCTGGATGTTGGGCAATTAGGACATTTATCACAAGAATTAGTTTCAATCGGTGCCATGTCGGATGGTCGTCATTTCATTTCGATAATTTTATTAGGCTTACTTACATGAAGAGTTGATTTTATAGACATACTATTTAATGCTACCAAGCAGTCTATTCTTTATCATTTATAATCATTTCCACATTGATATTTTTACCGAGGTGAAATTCCGATATTCTGAACAGTCATGGTCTATCACCAGTTTCAATATTGTACAAGATTTACCGGACACCCTGTATAATGATCAATGAACAAGCAATATTAGCGCTTGCACGTGGAACATAACAATAATAATAATTATTATTATTATTATACTTTATTTTCTCAAAGACATGCGTAAACACGTATAGATTCAACAATGACCTATTTTTCAACACATTTGAGGGCATATGGCGACTCTTCGGACCAACGCGACTCGTGTGCCGATCGGTTTCCGTCTGATTTTTATTCGATGAAATATCGGTTGGTATGCTTAGCATACTCTAAACTATCATTAAAATACGCGATTTCTTAATGCAATCAACAATAATCAACTAGTTTCTGACAAATTCTGTACGTGTTTATGCATGTATTTGAGAAAACAAAAGTATTATTATTATTGTTATGTTCCACGGGCAAGCGCTTATTTCGCTTGTTCATTGATCATTATATTTATAACTACCAAAACCCTAAAGGGCATACGTTATAAAATCATTACACATTTTGGCAGCGGGTTGACAGACAGACTATTTATTGCACATCAGCAACTGACAATATTATTTTATGTATCATGAAAGAAAAATAGATAAAAAACCTTTTTTTGTTGTGAAACACATATTTATGTTGCATTTGCTGCATGTGCGGATTTTATTGAGAAACCTTTTCTTTTTCCCAAATTTTAAAAAATGGCCGATTTGGTCTATAAGCCTTACATCATAGAGAGGTCTTTGGATGACCGGTTTATTTATTCCGGTTATAGTTACTAACTACAGATAATATGCTTTTGCGGTTATTGTCATAAGGTTTGTTCGGGTTCTCATTTCATCCGATTCGGAACCGTTCGGAGCATGCGTCTTTTGGAATTCGCGTTCGAGTTCGACGCGAACGGTTCAGGATTTCGCTATGGCTTGTTTTGGTTTAATTTGAATTCGATCCCGAACCGATTCGAACCGTTCTCACTAGTCCCTGCGGTCAAGCTTGAACTATTTGGAATCGATAATTTGGCACATGCGTATTTTGTGATTTGTCATTGTCAATAATGTCATTGAGCCATTTGAGGTTATAAAAATAAGTTCCGAATAGTGTTTATTCAGAAATATTTCTATTATTTGTTGATTTGTAATTAGTGATCATGAATGTATTTCTATTGTCAAGCTCGTCATCGAGTTCGTCATCTGGGGATGAAGAAGTGGAGGTTATTTTTCAAGAATTGCAAACTCCTCACATTAAAAATGAGGACTATTTTGAGAATACTATACACCTGCTTATTGACAAAGAATTCAAAGAACATTTTAGGTAGATTTAAATAAATGTTATTCTCTTGAATCATTGTTCTTTTTTAGCTAGGGTTGATAGAAGTATACTAGAATCTCTTTCTCATGCCCATGAGGGATCTGAGTTTTATTCTAATATTGAAACCGGACATGCTTGGATTGCTCCGAAGAAAATTATTTTAGTTTTCTTGTGGTATGCATATTGAGTCAAATTCATTATTTTCACATATTTCAGTTCTTACCGGACATCATAATAGAAAAGTATTTCGTTTTAAGCAAGTTTGTTATGTTACTAATTTTGGGTTACAAAGGTGTGCGCCGAAAATCTAAAAGTAAACAAAGCCACGGAACACATCAGTAGAAGTCAGAAAACAGATGGCAAATTTAACGTCAGTTGTAATATCAGTTCACCACTACACCAATAGGTTCCGCCACACTCTTCACCCGAGTACGTTTTGGTTTTTATTAAATTAGAAATAGTTCTGAATCGTTCCCAATTTTTGTCATTGCGTCGATAGTTCTGAGCAGGTTCCCAACAGTTTTCAATTAAAGAACCCGAACAAACCTATAAATTGCTTTGGTAACGTTGGTCCTGAATTATTTGAAAAATAAGTGTTTAGAGTTTAGCACTTCATTGAAAATTATCTTCTATATAGTATCCAAGCATTATTGACGCAAACATTCAATAGCTGAGAGCATATACACATGTAATATATACAGAGTAATCCATTTGAAAGTGCACTAAGCGGAGCATCCCTCTAAAATTGTTATTATCCGATTAAAAAGTTTTTCAATTGATAGGACATCAATAGTTTTAGTTCAGTGCCATAAATTCGAAATAAAATTCAAAATTGTAAGGCCTACTTCGAATTTATTTCATCTGCAAAAATCCAAAAAATGTTTTAGAGATTAAAAAAAAACGTCTACGCCACTGGATTTATTTATTCATTTATTTACAGCCGGCAGGTTAAACCCATTTACAGGAAGTACATAATTTATATACCAAAAATGAATCAGTTAATTCGGTAATGTAATATGTAGATGTGGTATAAATTGATTTTTGTTGAAGAAAACAATGTCTACATTACATAATTCATTAGCTTGTTTGTATACACATTGCGTTACTATGTCAAACGAGGTACATTGGAATCAATGACAGTAGCTTATTGGATTCAACAAGATTGTGAATTATTTTGTATTTGAATGTGAGCACCCTTATTTTTCTTGTTTTGCAAAAATTTTCAATACTTTCAAATTGGTTTTACCGAAATTTCATAAAAAATATCCTAACAGAAATATAGCATAATTAAAATTTAAATTAGTTTATCGAAATATTTCAGATAATCGTCGTGTATATCACATGTGTGAAATATTTCAATTTATAATGCTCCATTAAGTTTGAGCTGTACAATTGTTTAACCAACAGTTATTCAAAAACAGTCAAATTTATTCGAGTCTGTAGAAGTTTGGAACTCAAGTATGTACACTAACGAAGAAGAATGGCTTACAATAAAATAATTTTCAATATTATTTTTTCGTGTTATTTCTTTACACCCATTTGAAAGCGTGACAAATCCAGTGGCATCGGCAAATTTATTTTAATAAAATTGCTAAAGTGTTTTTTGGATTTTTGTCTTTGAAAAAAAAAATCGAAGGAAACATTTATAATTTCATTTCAAAGTCATGGCGGAGCATTTGAGTCGAACAACAAATAAGAAAGTAACAGTGGTGCCCTTTAAATGGGTCACTCTGTATGTGTTTTTTAGCAACTAACATGTCAGCTAGATCCATACCTCCCTTATGCTGATTGTAGTGTTTGATTATTTGAAGGCAAAATGCATATAAATTTAGATTTCTCATCCTTGAAGTAAGTTGTTATAGCAGATATTATGAGGAGTGAACCAACATATGAACTACCTATAGTTTGTTGAACACTTTGAATCTGTCCATTTCGCTACTACTACTTCAAGGTCTCTCCAAACCAACGCGGGAGCAAGAACGGAATGAACACGGGACCTAGTTCTATCACGGTATATACCGGGTGGCTACGGAAGTATTGCCTACGGAATATCTCAGTTATTGTATGAAGTAGGTTTGTGAAATTTGGAGCGTCGATATAATGACATAAGAGCTAGAATTTGAGCATATTGACATGTCGAAGTTAACTTCCGGTCTGACCGGAAGTAACATCAACTTTCTTATTTTAAATAGAAACCCTATTTTTTTTTCTTTTCGCTTTATTCAGCATTCAATTCCCTTTCTAATGACATATCTCAAGTTGGTATCTAACCAGAAACTAGATCAAAAAAAAATTATTATTGAAATTCACCGAGTAGGCCGTGGAAGCAAAATGAAAGCCAAAAATTGAAAAGTTGGCTATGGAAACCATACGTCACTTGATAACAGTTGCTACTACTGTGATATTTTATTTTCATTCGTCGGCGTTATAAAAAGCCGCCAAAGAAAATATTGGAAAAATTGGGAAAAAAACAATACTCTGTAGGTCCATAACTTAAATAGGAACATACAACTTTTTCTTGCCTGTACTATTCAGCGTAACCATTCCTTTCTAATGATATAATAGAAAATAATTTTTTGAACTGAGATACCGAAAAATCCAATTATTATCCTTCAAATAACAAAACAGATTATCGCCATACGCAAAAATTAAATTAAAAATAATGTGGAATGATTAATTATATCCTGTAGGTTCTAGGTTAAATAGGAACACAAACGTACTTGGTCTGTGCCATCGTCCATAGATATTCTAATATCTACCTATGGACGATGTTTGTGCTATTCAGAATAATCATTCCATTGCAATAATCATTCGAACCAAAATATTAACAAGTAGGCTGATTAAGATGTATTTTGGAATGAAACAAAAAAGAAATGAGAGCTGTCCCGAACGCTGCTATCCATATTATTTTCTCTGGTGATATTTTCATGTAAAACGTTTCTCAACATTTGGGGCGTGATATCTTGGAAAGCTCTACGAATTTTTACTTCTAGCTCATGTAGAGTTGTAGGCTGTGTGGAGTACACCCTATTTTTAAGATGCCCCCATAGAAAAAAGTCGCACGGGGTAAGATCAGGTGACCTTGGTGGCCACCTGACTGGACCATGGGTTGTTATAAGTCTCTCTTGAAAGCGATTTTGAAGATAATTTCTCGCTATTCTTGAATTATGCGGAGGGGCGTCATCTTGCTGGAAGTACATTCTCTCAGTTATTTCCGCTGGTAGGTTGTTAATGAATTCCGAAATTTCATTCGTTAAAAAATTAAAGTATCTCTCTCCGGTTAGTTGGCCTTGAAAAAGAATGGGGCCAACAATATGAGTTCCAACTATTCCTGCCCAAACATTCACACCAAATCTCTCCTGGAAGCCGCCTTGTCGAAACCGGTGCTCGTTTGCTATCGCCCAGTACCTGGAACAAAAGACCGTTCACACTTTTAGCACTTTACACTTCGACTATCGACAATAATCCAAATAAAGTACAGTACCTACCTTGTATTATTCCTGTTAAATAATCCATTGTTGGTAAATCTTGACTCGTCCGTAAACAAGATATAATAGTTAAATAGGTGATTCTCAGCATTTTGTCGAAGAAACCAATTACAATATTCCAGGCGCCTTTCACCGTCATTTTCATACAAATGTTGATGCAACTGATACTTGAAGGATTTCAATCGATGTTTTTTCAAAATTTTCCTAGCAGAGTCCTTACTTATAGCTAATTCGGCGCCAATCTGCCTTGAGGAAATTGTGCTATCATATTGTACTAAAGCTAATACATTAATTTCAGTTTCCTTATTAATAACAAATGCTTCTTGGTCTTCGTGAACATCAGGCTCAGTTCTTAATTTTTCTTCAAGCCACTGGAAATACCTTCTTGACGGTTGCTGCCTCCCTGGATATCGCTCTAAATACAATCGTTCAGCGGCATAAGAATTTTTTAAACATTCACCATAAATGAGAAGCATGTCAATTTGTTCGGTTCGTGAATAACGGGGCATTTTTTGAATATTCCACTAACTGATTTCGATTTCCAAACCGTTTTAAAATGGCAGAATCAAAAACACTACTTCGAACGTCAAAATAATATGGATAGCAGCGTTCGTGACAGCTGTCATTTCTTTTTTGTTTCATTCCAAAATACATCTTAATCAGCCTACTTGTTAATATTTTGGTTCGAATGATTATTGCAATGGAATGATTATTCTGAATAGCACAAACATCGTCCATAGGTAGATATTAGAATATCTATGGACGATGGCACAGATCAAGTACGTTTATGTTCCTATTTAACCTAGAACCTACAGGATATAATTTATCATTCCACATTTTTTTTAATTTTCTTTTTGCGTATGGCGATAATCTGTTTTGTTATTTGAAGAATAATAATTGGATTTTTTGGTATCTCAGTTCAAAAAATTATTTTCTATTATATCATTAGAAAGGAATGGTTATGCTGAATAGTACAGGCAAGAAAAAGTTGCATGTTCCTATTTAAGTTATGGACCTACAGAGTATTGTTTTTTTCTCAATTTTTCCAATATTTTTTTTGGCGGCTTTTTATAACGCCGACGAATGAAAATAAAATATCACAGTAGTAGCAACTGTTATCAAGTGACGTATGGTTTCCATAGCCAACTTTTCAATTTTTGGCTTTCATTTTGCTTCCACGGCCTACTCGGTGAATTTCAATAATCATTTTTTTCTGATCTAGTTTCTGGTTAGATACCAACTTGTGATATGTCATTAGAAAGGAAATTGAATGCTGAATAAAGCGAAAAGAAAAAAATAGGGTTTCCATTTAAAATAAGAAAGTTGATGTTACTTCCGGTCAGACCGGAAGTTAACTTCGACATGTCAATATGCTCAAATTCTAGCTCTTATGTCATTATATCGACGCTCCAAATTTCACAACCTACTTCATACAATAACTGAGATATTCCGTAGGCAATACTTCCGTAGCCACCCGGTATGTGTAACCATACATAGCGGTGTGATTATTCGTATTCCGAGATTTACATATACCGGGTGTAACAGTATCTCCGTTAGTTTTAAAGGCAATTGGTTGAAATTTGGGATATCCCATATACGGCACGTTTTGACCTACAAATGATTTTTTTTTTCACTTCTGGTTTCGCCGGAAGTGATACCAACTTTAGATTTTTAAATATCACTACATGTCTGAAATATGCATAATTTTCAGAATCCAATGATACCACATAAGTGGCATTTCAAACTTCCAAATTTTTGATAATTCAATTTTTAGTTTTCCATTTAAGTGTGCCATGATGGTTTCGATATATTCCGATTGACCCGTCTAATGCTAGAAAAATCGAAATTCTGTCAAAAATGATAAATTGCGTTTTTTATGAGAAAATAAAGTTCATCGTAATCGAATTTAGTGTAAAACTCAAATTTTTCAAATGGAACCATATTGGTACTGTGGTACCATTTATTAGTACTAATAATAAGGAATTCATACCTGGCAATGAAATTTGTGATAAATACATTCAAAATTAATTAATTAATTAATTAAAATTTTTAAATAAGTTGGGATCGCTTCCGGCGAAACCAGAAGTGAAAAAAAAAATCATTTGTAGCTCAAAAAGGGCCGCTTATTATGTATATGGGATATCCCAAATTTCACTCAATTACCTTTAAAACTAACGGAGATACGGGTGTATCATGATCCTGTTACACCCAGTATAGAGGGTGACCCAGGGTTGAACCGCCAAACGTTTAGGATCGATTTTTTAGGTAAAAAGATATTTTTTTCCTATAATAATGTGTCCTAACTTGCTTCGTTTTCGAAATAGAGAGTGTTCAACGAAAAAATCAGTTTTTTATCAATTATTTTGAAACGTTTTTGCTGATTTTAATAAAACCTGGCATGCTTATTTGCGGTAATGTACTTATAATAAAATTATCAATAACAGGGGCGTCCCAAAAGGTGATATAATTGATATTATGACAAATTATTGTACTCCACTTTTTTGTATTTTTACTTTTTTTTTATATTAGGCAATTAGAGATACAATTATTTTGCTTCTCGAACAATTCATTACCGCAGAGTTCCTTCGTTGATGGGTTCAGCATAAACTTTGGTTTTCATTGCACCCTATACAAAAATCCATAAGGGTCAAGTCAGGACAGCGCGGAGGCCAAGGAACTTTGACACCCTGTATCTCGAGTATTAATCAAGTTAGAACACATGGTTATAAGAAACAAAAATCTAATTTTTGCCTATAAAAAACTATCATAAACGTTTGGCGGTTTGAGCCTGGGTCACCCTGTAAATAGAATTATTTTCCGTGTTCTTCCCATTACCTCTCTCGCGTTGGTTTGGGGAGAGTTTTATTGTTGTTTTCAAATGTATGGACGCAAAAAAATATCAAAATACCAAATATCAGTTATTGCTTAGCGCCAAGCTAGGAGTTTTATTCGAAATATTGCAGTTGCAATAAAATTAATTAAGAAGTAGGAACTTCCATATCATTAAGATTTAAAATCATTGCAGTTATGAATGTTAATTAAAATTTTAACAATATATTCCGAAGTGATAATGAATAGGTTGTCTTCATTTGTATCCAAAATAATATTTGATGCATCGAAATTGTTCGATGGGTCAAAATTCTCAGAATTGTCATCTGTTATAGATTCTATTAACAATAACTGTGCAGCTTCCTCGGGTATTGACTATCTTCTATCTGAACATTTGAACTCAGAAGCGCTTTTTGGTTAAGATAATTATCATACTGGTTCTAGGCCGAAAATTTACCATCTGAAAAAATACCATCGTCCGACAGATTCTATGATATGAATTGGTAATGTTAATTATTGTAATTCACATTCTTGCCTTATCGGACCAGGCGTGTTGATCACAATTTACACGCTTTTTTATATCAAAATTAAGAAAATAAAATTACAAGAATTCACATATCACATATCATCTCATTGACATACAAAGTGTTTCCTATAATAATACTGAAGTTATTATCACACAGTCGTTGGACAACATGTAAATATAACAAAATGATCAAATTATCCGATGATATCGCACAGGTCGCATGTGAGTTGGTACTAGATGGCAGTCAATGTTATTAAATATTGTGTATATGAGCTGAAATGATTTTTTACTAAGTTTGACGGTATTTTGATTAAAATTTACTGATTGTAAGATACATTAAATCAATGTAAACGACAGTTATCAATATCAAAAAGAAAATTGAAGGATTTCTTCGAGATATATCTAACAAGTACTTTATGACGTTGCGATATTCGAATTATTTTATTGCGTGTTGGGCATAATGACATTACGAAAAAACCACAAGATTTTTTTAATATTACTCTGAAGAAAAAATTTCAAGAAAAGATTGAAAGATTCGAGAAAAGCTCCATATTTCCAGAAAAAATTAGTACTTTTTTGAAAAATAACGATGATTCGAGAAAAAAAGGAAAAATCGAATCATACTCATAATAACAGAATGGTACTGGGTGAAGCCTTTAAAGACATCAGGAGAGGAGTTCATCATTGTCTGAAGGTATATAGTAGGCCATTGTCCATATACCGAAAACGTTGTATGAAATCGCGAGAGCCATCTTTCAAATTTTTATTGAAACTGGATCCAGTAAGGTGGTGCCTCGATCGGAAGTGTGGAAAACCTCTATATCTTCTCCCCCCACCTACCTGAACTTGCTTCATCCCTTTGTAATATCTAGGTTTATTTTTTGTTGGGCACCAACGGAGTGGCGCAATCATTACTAGATTGCGCCCTATTGTCCCCCAAAGTTTTCAGCTCCTGGCGAAACGAACATCGTCCGAAGAGAGGAGCAAAAACGGACTTAATATCCAGATTCAATATTTGAACTCTGCAGGCAGTTCTGTTCATTTCTTGGTTCAATGATGTGCTCTCGAATTTCAAAATTATACCGGTTTGCCCTAGTCCAGCTGAAATCTTAGCCAGCCGAATGAAGAAGGCCGTTATCCTTGGTTCACATCGTCTGCTCAGGACACATGAATCTCAAACCCAATAGTCACTTACCCCTCGGATGTGTGTAGTGCGCACCCTCCGGATTTGGATAAAAGGAACTACTGGGAAAAAATAATGCTTCCTCATAAATACACGTAGAGTGTACCCAACGGCATAGCCTGTTCTTGTAGGACGGCTATAATTAGTTGACGAGGCACATCAGCTGAACATTATGTCAAGAATGCGGAAAAAATCTTCAATAATCTTCTACATACAGCATTAAATAACTAAGTGTACAGTTCGTCAGTGTACTGGGTGGCGCACCTATCCTCGCTTAGACCATGACCAGGTTAAAATAATAAGATTGGGTAAAGATCTGATTGGAAGTTATTGGACACTTGATGTACTATTTGAAGTGGACCACCATTCAATGTGTTTTTTCATTTTTGGAATTTACTTCATATGGACTTCACAAATATTTTTAATTTTCAAGGATCAGGTACAACATTGCCAAATTATTCACTTTTTTTATTTGAGGAATAATCATGGATGGAGAAAACCATTCAACAAAACTACAATGTTAGAAAAAAATTAAAAATGTGTATGTAAGTACTCCAGCAAAGTGCCAAAATATTCACATTTAGATTTACGTAAAATACTCTTATACTCTATGCACACGGGCGAGTGGATTCGCGGCGTGTGTGAAGCGTTCTCGCCGCGAGCTCGCCATCCCACAGTGCACACGGCCGAGCTTTTCTCGGAGAGATCGCAACTACGAAACTTCAGTACGTTATCTACTTCGAGCAAGGATGTATCTCGCCGCGAGATCGTGGCGAAGTAGCAGTCCCTGGCAAGCGCCGGCGGCTAGCAGCGTGCACGCGGCGAATTCGCTGCGAGCTCGCCTACGTGTGAATCGCACCATTTGTTTCTTTGGTCCGCTACCTCACGCGAGAAAACTTCGCGGCGAGCTTGCAGCGAACTTGCCGATGGAAATCGTCCGTGTGCATCGAGCCTAAGACTCGATGCACACGGGCGAGTGGATTCGCGGCGTATGCAAAGCGTTCTCGCCGCGAGCTCGCCATCCCACAATGCACACGGGCAAGCTTTTCTCGGAGAGATCGCAACTACGAAACTTCAGTACGTTATCTACTTGGTGCAAGGATGTATCTCGCCGCGAGATCGTGGCGAAGTAGCAGACCCTGGCGAGCGCCGGCGGCTAGCAGCGTGCACGCGGCGAATTCGCTGCGAGCTCGCCTACGTGTGAATCGCACCATTTATTTCTTTGGTCCGCTACTTCGCGCGAGAAAACTTCGCGGCGAGCTCGCAGCGAACTTACCGATGGAAATCGCTCGTGTGCATCGAGCCCTGGGGTGTTCTGACACAACGATTGAATTTTGCTAGTCTCAAAATTTCGTTATTTGTAAATAGGTAGTTCAAACTTTTTTTTGCGAATTGAACATAGTTTCATATTCAGAGAGCTCACTCCATATGGATGCTTACTGAAAACTATTTCAGTTAGTGATTAATAATAAAATTACGTTATTCAACATATATTCAAAAATATCAACAGACACTTAAAAATCAATCCAAGTATCTGAGTCTGTTGAATTTATTTTCGTGCTCACTCTTTCATTGAATTTCTTACTATCTACTACATTTTTGTTTTAACGACGGCAAATATTTTCTTTATGGTCATCTTCATATTTTTTCACGTCATAACTGGTTCTGGATAAATTTTGCAAGTCATCACAAGGTGTCAAGTCTGACGACCGTGCGGGCCAATGTACTGGACCGCTTCTACTATTAGTTCTACTAAATGTACTGACTGGTACACCGTCTAGTTGAAACACTATATTACATTTATTACATTTACTAATACACGTTTAAACAACACTCCCAATTAATTGCGTACAAAATCGTAAAGCATTCATTCTCTACGTAATCAGAGAAGTAGAGGCCGATAACGTATTTATTTTATTTATAAGACCTCCACAAACATTCAGAGACAATATTTCTTTGGAAGTAGTTCTGTATAAATCGGGATTCTGTTCTGAATCATCCGAGTAAAGTAATTTTAATGAAAAATGTTACTCACTGTTAATCTAACTGATTAACCACATACAATGCTTTAGTCTACTGTGGTAGGAGTTTTTGGTTCAATTGAATATAAAACGGATGAAATTTGATCGTCATTAAAATCAGATACGGTGATTCTTGAAATTCTTACATTCGGGCTCAATGCTCTGCTTCTAATATTTGTTTCCGGAACCTCAATCATCATACCATCCTGTTTCTCCTCAATAAGATCAGAAGCTGATCTCTTATATCTCAGATAATTTACTGAACCATTACCATTGAGTGTATCTGCTATATTCCGGATACAATCGACTTAGAGATGTCTCCTTTGCGTACATCGTTGGGCATATACTCTTTGTGCCAAAAGACATTTTTATCACTCGCCCAAAATGCATATTTCGTGCATCTCTTTTTTCGAGAAATTCATTATCAAACTGTAAATAAATACATGAAAAATAATAACTGCCATCTTAAAGTGAAATTTTTAAAATATGTTCAAATTGAAATACCTTCAAGAGATCACACAAAGCATAGCTGAAGCTTACACACACAATTTAACTGAAACCTCCTGGAATTTGATAAACACGGAAGGCAATAGAGGTAAAAAAGATAACGAAAGATGTGACTATAACTCCTGATGAATTTAATAATTTTTTAATCAATATTTCAAGTGATAATATATAAGTTCCCTACCTGATTGCGATCAGAATGCAACCAATTTTCTTGACCAACTGAAATCACCCAAAGACTCACTTTTTTTCCATCCAATAACTGAAAGTGAAGTTCTTGAAGCTATTCTAAATCTGAAAAATATATCTTATCCTGAAATGTACGAAATGACAAGCAAATAATGAAAATACCGATAATTCCGATTTACGGTAAAATTTTTGAAATTATTCTAAAAGACTTTCGTTCTTTACGAATAATGTCTAAAGCCAATTAAGCTTGTCGCTCACTTGTCCGGCACAGCACGGCACGGCGCTGTCGTCGCTTCGGCGACGGTTAGTGGCATCGCCCACTTTTCCAGCTACAAACCGGCAGACTGAAGGTACTGTTGACATCTAGCAGGCAGAAACATGTCTGTCACTAGCAGTTCTAACGACGAAGACGTCATTATAGTGGCCGCATTGTTTAACGAAGAAATATTCAGGAAAAAAAGGAGGATGTGAGTCCATCCCATCAACCCTACAATTTCTCCTGCAATTTCCTTCCATTTATTATCTTTACATTGTTGATAGTGGCTGCCCTTTCCTTATATTTTTGGATCAAGAAAATAATTTTTTCCACGTCCATGTCCAGAAGCGTATATGAACCTGTTGGTTATTGGTTTACGATCTTCCGATGTGAAGGTATATAAAAGATAAGAATTTTTCGTGTACCCTCTGATAATGTGCTGTCAACTGCTGGAATATTTCAAAACAGGCAAGTTTGGATAAGTTGATGCTGGCAAGCGTTGGTCGGCGCTGGCCCGGCGATGTGCTCACTTGGCCAGTCCATCACAGCACGTTCCGTGGTTTGACAGAAAGGATCGGAGAGCTGCAATCCTTTCCGGCGGAGGACGCTCTTGACTGTGCTGTGCCGGCCTAGTGGGCGGTTGTCCACTTATTTGAATTGTTCCAATCCTATCCGTATTTTGACTGGACGGGCCGTGCTTGGGCCGGGGGCCCACCACAGTTAACAGTAGTGGCTTCATAACCACGAACGGTTATCCATTCAACGTTGGCTGGAGGGATCCAGTCTCACATGGGTTTGCAGTATGAGTGAAACCGACTGCAAACGGCTACCCATCAAACGGTGTCGGAGGAATCTGATAACATGGGTACCTATAGGGATGGGGAAGTCCCATCAAGGAAACTTGGTGCCCCTCCATAAGGCGTTGGCCTCTAGGGGGCAGGGTTTTGCTGGCTAGCAAAAAGAATACCGTACTACAGTAGAGGGGGCCGGGTTCCCCACCTTTGGGTTTGGGTGGATGATCTTGCTCCCCTCGGCGGGTGAGCAACGCTAAATTTGCTCGGGCACTGACACTGCAGAGCCAGTAGTATGCTTTAGCATACGGCCTTACCATTGGTAATATGCAAATGGTGTGTTGTCTTCGGATGACACAGGACGAGGCGCGTGCGCGTAACCATATCTGCACCTTAGCCCTAATCGGCAGTGGACTGGGTGAATGTAATAGGTTCCAGAAGGCTGTCGAGGGGCGGGTCGCAAACGCGGTGTCAATCCAAAAATTAGCAAGCTTTTATGTAAAGGCAAACTTATTCTTTATGGACGGGCCGTGCTGTGCTGTGCTGGACAAGTGGGCGACACACTTTATCGAGACAGCTGCCGCCCCATATTTGAAATCCTTGAAATAATCACCTTACCGTGTATTTACATTATCAATTGTTTGCTAGATATCCACACGAATAAAGAAAAATTTCAAAGAAATGATACATTTCACAGTTATACTACTAGCAATTATAGTTTGATCCGACCAACTAGACATCGTTTAATGACTAACGCAATACCTCAGATGTGAAGTTATATAATAAATTGCTAGTGCATATTTCGAAAATGTTTGCTGTTACACTGCTTCTACTCGGCGGGAGAGTATTTGGAGGCTAATGTTAGTTCAACGGATTGTCCACAATAAATAGTCGTGATCAAATAGATATTGCTGCGGAACATCTACAAACTGCACTTATCTCAGCTTATCACGAAAACTGTCCACTGAGGGAGAAAAGGGATAACCGAAATGCTTCCTGGTGGAACAAAAATCTGGATAAAACACGAAAAGAAGTTCGAAGGTTATTTGACCGAGCTAAGGTATCAGGTGAATTGGAAAATTACAGGTCTGCTCTAACCACTTACAACAAAGATATCCGGAGAGCAAAACGAGAATCATGGGAACGATTCTGCGAAAATGTGTCCAACACATCAAGCGGAACCCGTATCCACAAGATTCTATCCAGAGAGCCGACACAGGAGCTGGGGTCGTTAAAGCGTCCAGACGGCTCCTTTACGGACTCCAGGAAAGAAATACTAGAGCTATTAGCTAATAACCACTTCCCAGGCAGCCTGATTCTGGACAATCAACCTCTAGTCACAAATATAGGCCGGATAAAACGACCTCACAGAGATGAGTGGGTGGTTGCCAACAAAATAATTACACCACAGGCGATAAGATGGGCGGTTAACTCATTCCACTCATACAAATCGCCAGGAGAGGATGGCATAGCTCCATTTCTGTTACAAATCGGACTGGAACATATCATACCTATCATTATAAGACTCTTTAGAGCCAGTTTAGCATGGAACCATATTCCGTCTAACTGGACCGCGACTAGGGTGATCTATATTCCTAAGGTGGGTCGGAATGACCCACACCCAAAATCGCTCAGACCCATTAGTCTGACATCCTTTCTGTTGAAAAGCATGGAGAAAATACTGGATGGGCACATAAGGTGTGGGGCACTAACAAAGCACCCTTTCAATGTTCACCAGTATGCCTACCAGGCTGGCAAATCAACAGAACTTGCCCTCAATAACCTTGTCTCAGGAATAAGCGACGCCCTGGAACGCCAGGAAATAGCAGTCGCTGCATTCTTGGACATAGAAGGAGCATTTAACAATGCACTACCTCACTCCCTATATGAGGCCACTGTCTCTAGAGGGATTGAACCGATACTATGTAACTGGATAAGAACTATGCTTCACAACAGAACTATAACGACCTCTCTACAGGGGGAAAGTGTCAGCTTCAAGTCAGCCAGGGGCTGTCCCCAGGGGGGGGGGGGGTCCTCTCCCCACTGTTATGGTCACTGCTGGTGGATGATCTGCTGGCCATTCTCTCGCTTTGGGAGGTTGATCTGCAAGCATATGCTGACGATCTGGTCCTAGTAATAAACGATAAATCCGAAGAGACGATCTCCTACGTCCTTCAGGATATATTGGATACCATAATGGTGTGAGAGGGGGGAAATGTCCATTAACCCCCACAAAATGGTCATAGTACCATTCACCAGGAAAAGGAAGCTGGAACATTAACATTTAATACCTCCTTCCATCAATGGTGTAACAATTCCTTTTGCGAGTGAAGCAAAATATCTGGGAATAACCCTGGATAAAAAACTTAATTGGAACTCGCACTTGGAAAAGACTATCCGGAAAGCTAGCCTTTCATTATGGACATGCCGCAGAATATGTGGCAAAACATGGGGCATGTCACTAAAACACGTATACTGGTTGTACGTGACCGTCATACGTCCAATGATAACGTATGGCTCTATAGTCTGGTGGAGCAAGGGACATAAAAAAATGGCCATTGCTAAACTTAACGGACTACAGAGACAAGCGTGCCTGGCGATTACTGGAAGCATTCGCTCCACGCCAACGGCAGCAATGGAAGTCCTCCTTGGATTACTTCCTCTCCACATAGTTCTGGAGTGAGAGGCAAGATGGGCAACATACAGACTTTATCAAGCGGCCATTAGTCTACCGCAGGCATGTGTCATGAGAGGCAGCGGCATGCTGGAGGGCATAATAGCTCACAACATCCTAGGAATGCCCTCAGACATCATGCCTAAAACTATCAACCTTCACACCTCCTACACTGTGGTCTTTCCCGAAAGAGAAGACTGGGTCCGGAATGAAACCAACCTATGTAGGGCAAATGAACGTTGGTTCACCGATAGTTCCAAAACTCAGGAAGGCGTCGGAGCCGGAATATATGGGATGAACCCAGTAGTGAAACGCTCGTTCAGTATGGGCAAACTAGCTACAATATTTCAGGCAGAGGTATATGCCATTGAAATGTGTGCCAGGGAGCTGGAAAATCGACACCACACACGAAAAACAATAAAAATATTTTCAGATAGTCAAGCAGCACTTAAAGCGCTTGAATCCAACTGCTTTAAATCTAGGGCAGTATGGAATTGCAGAGACACCTTAAACCGACTGGCGCAACGCAACAACGTTACCCTAGTCTGGATACCAGGTCACACAGGCCTAGAAGGAAACGAAATAGCGGACGCCCTAGCAAAAGGGAGGGCCGAAACAACGTTCACTGGACCAGAACCGGTAATCGGTTTAGCATATAGCACTGCCAAGAATGTCATAACAGCTTGGGCAGACAATAAAAGACTCGAGTACTGGCGTAGTCTACCGGGCCTAGCCCATTCCAAAGCATTTATTGCTTGTACAAGGACAAAACAGGACTCTGACAAACTGCTAGAACTCAGCAGAGCGCATCTCAGAGTTATAGTAGGTTTGCTTACTGGCCACTGCAAACTCAAACATCACATGCATAAGATCGGACTTGCACAAGATGCGGAGTGCCGGCTATGCATGGAGAATGATGAAACGGCTGAACACATTCTGTGTACATGCCCTGCAGCGGCCAGAACCAGATTCTCAATATTTGGCGATACGACAGTAAGGCCGGAAAACCTGGTAAATTGTTCTCCCAATGCATTCCTCAATTTCGTCAAGAGATTTGATATGCTGGGAGAAATATAACCATAGGGTGAGCCACAATAGGCCATTGGCCGCAGTGGAGGGCCTGATACGGGCCCACTCACGTTCAAACCTAACCTAACCTAGTTCAAGGGAAACTACATCTCAATAATAATAAACACATAATCATACCATAACATGCTACAACATGCCATTGGGGACCACTCTTCTAAAGAAATGTTTTAACTTGTAGTCTAGTTCAATGCGTCTATTTTAATGGGTAGTATTCATAAAAGGTAGCAAATGCTTTTAGTACAGCTTTGTCTCCCTCATAACTCAACAAAATGAATAAGTCTGTTTCAAAAAATCGAAGTAAAAGCATTTGCTCAAGGTTTATGCATACGTCCCATTTATTTGACCTTTCTTGTTTACTGCTATGTACTGACCTACCACAGTAGGTATTTCTGTATTTAGAGCGCTTAGTGATTGATTGCCGCTTGACGAAGAGACATAATCTTTGAAGAGCTGATATAACACTTTGTGCTTGAAATGCACACAAGATTTTTTTCTACAAACGCAGCTCTTAGACATTAAAACGATCGACACTTCATTCAACAATAGGAACTTCATATTACCTATGAGAAAAATTAACATTCAATAGTAATCCAAAATGTATAAGCTATCCAAATATCTAATAATTTACATCTCTAACAAAAGAAAAATAACTTGATTAAAAAAAAAAGTTCGTACACAATATATTTTTAACTGCCTTCCGGAATTTATAAAAATCAGACATTTGCTTCAAATTAATTGGCAAATGATTGAACATTTTTTTATTTTCAAACATCAATGAATTTTTTGTTAAAGATGATTTTGGAATTGGCAAAAGTAAGGTTCCGTCAAACCAAAGCGGGAACGCGAGAGTGGGAGCGGGAACGGAACATGGGAACCGTGTGAATTGCTAGAAACACAGTGAAAGTAGCAAACCATATACAGTGTGTTTCTTAAGTACGTGTAGAAGGAGCGTATTGTTGACATCAAAATAAGAAGAAAAGTTCCTATAAACATATGTCCAAAAGTTATTCGTTTCTGAGATACAGAGTGTCAAAGTTAAATTCTTATTTTAATTTTTTGTGAATAATTTCAAAATAATTTTGGTATTTGGGTAAAGTTTGGTTTCTGGAAATATTTATTATTTAGTTTGTGTCAGAAATATATTCTTGGTAGAGGTCACTGCGAGCAACTGTTTTCGAATTATTGAGATTTGAAATAATCGATGCAAGTGATTTTGAATGACAAGATTTTTTAATTCAAAATAAATTCAATTAGAAATTAGTTTTTTCACAATTAACACGAAATTTGATTTTGTCTTTGAAATATCATCCCAGTTACCAAACTTTACTCGAATATCACAAATGTTTTGGCATTTATTCACAAAAAGCAAATATAATAATTAAACTTTGACACTCTGTATCTTAGAAACGAATAACTTGCGGACATGTGTTTATGGGAACTTTTTTTCTTATTTCGACGTCAGCAACTTGCTCTTGAAGTTTCTACACGTACTTAAGAAACACCCTGTATATTTCTCTGCTTGTCTGCATTTTAGTATACGAGTAATTACTCCAGTATGTATTTTTACATATCCCACTATCGAATTTAGTCTCGCATTCATCCCGTTCCCGCTCCCGTCCCGCGTTGGTTTTGGGGAAACCTGTATGTTATTGTTTTGTCGTGTCTCGTATGTTCTAAAACTTGTCATATTCAGATGTTTCTTTTTCATCAAACATACAGATTCAAGTATGAAGATGCTGCATAAAGTTAATATTTTGTGAAGCTGAAATAGAGGTTTGCAGTGATCGGAGTTTTTAACTCCGCACAAATAGCGTATTGCTCTTTTTTGCATGACAAAAACGGAATCAAACAGTTGGCTACAGAATCCCCAGAAAGGAATGCCATATCGCAAATGAGACTCAATCAATGCAAAATAAGATGCTTTAGCAATCGAAAACCCAAGTTCCTTCCTAATGATTCGGACAGAGAAACAACCGCTAGCTAGTTTTTTGTTCAAGGACGTTACATGATTATTATTTTTCAATTTATCATATGGAGTTATACCCAAGAACTTAGTATTTGACTTATTAACAATTGTTCTGTTCTCTAAATACAAACTATCATAGTTGAATTTCAAAGTCAGAATATTAGTTTTATTTGCATTGAAACATAGAAAATTGGTATCGCACCAATTTTTTACTTTTTCTAAATCGATCGATATAATGTTTTTCAGTGCATCTATGTAATTCCCGTGCCACATTATAGTTGTACCATCAGCAAACATTGTGAACTTCCCTGAGATATCAAATATCAAATACAATAGAAAGAGAGCCGATTTTACATTTTGTATTCTGACCATTTGCATTCTGTCAGAGAGATATGATTCTATCTAATTGTAGACAGTATTTGAACTAGGCAACGACCTAACCTCAGCACCACCTTAGTCTCTTTCACGACTTTGAATTTATTGTCTGTAGTTTCCTTCATACAAGATCAATCAATCAATCAATATATACTTTATTGTCATCAAGAAAAAATACATTCTTATGGACAATGTGTTTACGTTAATCTAAAAACTATATCTATAAATAAATTACAGGGACATGAACATTGAGAGAGAGGAAAAAACAAAACAGCAAAAAGAATAGGGTCATTTTCAACAAAAGCATTGCAGATGCTAGCGTTTTTTTTTTCAATATTGTCTCTCTAGAGGGAAAAAGCTGTCAAAATGACATATCATGAAAAATGTCAACTTTGCGTTGAGATCTGAAAGCGTCAAAGGCTACTTTGCTAAGCGGTTGTAGAAAAATTAATTTAATTTTCTGTAATGTGGCTGGATAATTAATATAAACAATAACTGCATGTAACTCATTCGGACTCATCGTGAAATGGCACAAGGATACCTTGCAGGAACTCGATTTCAAGATGTTCTTCTGTTTCCAGTGATTGCGTTAAATTAATCTCGAATTTTCTCAAATAATTTCTTTGAACTCAACTGTGAAAATACTAGGTCGAGAAGACAGCTGTAATGGATGAGTCGGGTGGTGTCGATCTCAAAGCCAAGCAGTCGTGGGAGCGGTTAGATTTTGGATGGTGCAACCGGATGACGGAAAGAATAAATTTTGAACAAACATCAAATATTCATAAGATAATACGGGATGTTGAAACCATTCCGTTCTAGATATTAAGAAACCAACTGCAGTAGAAATATGCAATCTACTGAATAAATAATGAAAAATCGAATATGAAAATTGAACATCTCTTGAAACTTAATGTCTTACCAAATACTTAGTTCAATTATCATTTTGTGTGTTGGTGTTTCTTTATAAAACTGTAAAGTTAAACTAGTTGTTTTCAATTTTGTTGTTATTTACCTGTTAAAAAAGGATCATTAGATATAGCCCATGTGGTACCTAGACCTACCATATGCTTCTAATAAGCTCTAAGAATTTTGAAGTATATGCAGGGTGTTACATTGCAAATGAGCTATTTACAATTTCGAAGTTGTAACGTACACCATGTGTACTCTACGTGAATCCCAAAGTTATATTTTTTAACGTTCATAAGTTTTCATTAAATGTGACTAAAATGTGTATAAGTGTGCAACGTTGCAGCTGATTCTTGAAAGTTAAAATGATTCGTGAGTCCATCATGAAGCTTGTTTTTAAAATGAAAAGATGTAACGCGGGGTTCCATTTGAAACAGAGAACAAATGTTATGTTTCAAATTATTAGTGCATCCTACCCCGTAAACTCGAAAAATTTGTATATTCAATTCCTAACACTCTATAGGCATTATGGCACTCTAAATCTTCTGAATTTGAGAAATAATTCACCCAACATCCAAGGAATAATTAACTCAGCCAATGCATGCTTCAAAACCTATAGTTATATAATTAGTTCTAGGCAGTTGTGCAGACAACAACAGCCTTTTTCCGCGGAAGTTAGTATTTTTAAAATCTGCTGTTTTCTGCAGAAGTTTTTTACAAAACCTTCATTAATCTCTGACGAGCAATTTGTTACAGCTGATTGGCTTACTATAATCAAGTGAAAGATACTTTAAGTGCATTTTTTGCGACAAAATCATTAATGATTCCTTCGGAGTTCATTAATTATCGAACCAAATCACTCTCTTTACTGAGCAATGACACCTATGCTAGACGTTTTTGGGTCATCGTCGTAAGCAGCCTCGTCGTAATTATTTTTATTTTAGAAAATGAATGTTCTCCGCTGCTGTTAACCACCATCAACACTACATATATTCTTAATGTGATTATTTCAATATTAGGGAATGCAGCGCCGAAGTTATTATTAGCAAGAATCCTGTAGAAAAATATATCTTATGATTTACTGTCGACAATGTAGTTCTTTTTGAATGCATATATCAAGTCCACAAACTAGACCAACTTATTTCCGAGACTGATTTCAATGTCGATGTTGTAAATTTTTACTAACTTGTCTGCATCCAGCCTTGTGTGCCGATAAACTCAAATCCTCAGAATGATTCAAGAAACCAAATCGATAGCAGATGTGATGAGCTCGAATGCTATCACTCAGAGATGCTGATTAATTACTGATACAAATTATAATATCGCTAATTAATTTCTAGACCCGATGCACTTGATTAAAAAATGCATGATGAATATACATTGCTTCGTAAAAATATCAATTGCTGAGCGAAATTTAAAAATCGCTAATATCATATATTAGACTCACAATTATTTGTGAAGATATAAACAGAGACCATAACAGAGGTTAAAGGTGGTTGTCAAGAGACAAAGTACTAACCAGAGATTTGGAACTTTGCGCTGAACTTTTAATGTATTTACAGCAGGCCAAGTTAGAATACTCCGAATTCATTTGTGATCCGGAAGGAATTTCTTCTTTCTGATTAAGATATCGTGAATAAAAATCTACGAGGGCGGGATGAAAATGTCATCACTGCTAAAGACAAAATTCATGGCTTTACAAAAAAATGATTTGTGGTCATCGTCTCTAAATCAAAGCAACATCGATTCATTATCGTTGACACAGTCTTGTATTAAAGAAGTCGGATGTGAGATAAATACTTGGAATGAAAATGGTGTTACATAATAAATTATGTAAATTTGAAAATTTCAATTGTTGAAATGTCTACTCTAAAAGAGTCTATGTAACATGGGGGTTTATTGATCGTTAAACCGCTTAAAATTGAGAAAAACCGACAAGTCTCTCTGAATCATGATTTTCTCAATATTTTCAATGATTTTCAATAGTTGTAGGAAAAAAGTAACAGGCAAGGACCAGATGGAGAATGTTGTTGAGGTTCCAACTTTCAGGAAAAAAATGTTTAAACACGAAAATACTCAAAATGGTGAAATAGGGATGCAGTTCAGGGGTTGTGTTTAGAATACGTAACGATTAGAAATGAATAATTAAATGAGTGGTTACAGCCACTTACCGATTTCGATTTGTTGATGGGTTGCAACAATTTACAACAATTGACGAACTGATCTGTGTGCCTGTGAACCACCCTTTTTCGCGAAAATAAAAATGATTAGAAAAAACGCCAAGTCCCGATACCTCGAGCCAAATGAATATAACAAAAAACTGAATAGCAATGATTTTCTTCATAATGAAGTTTAAATAAATAAATGAATGAAAATATTTCCGAAATTACCCAAATATATATATACAGGGTGAACGGACTAAACAGGTTGAAAATGTTTTTTTTTGCGATTTGCAGCGAAACCTGACCTAGCGTGGGAAAGTTTACTAACTTTCACATATAAGTACTTCTGTTTACCAATATTCAGACAAAGTCGTAAAAATTCTTTGGCAATAGTGATTAGAAAAATCTCAGAAATAGTGAAGACATGTTTTCTTCCGTTCCAAAAAATATTTATTCATCGACTCGTCCACCAAATATAATGAAATCTGTCCGATGGCGATCTTACTGCAGCTGTATGAATTTTAACTTCGACTGACACTGTTGCAACTCATGACAAGTCAATATTATCGGAACTACGAAAGAAACATCCTTCTGACTCGCACAAAACTCATTTTTCGATTACAGAGAGTGATCACTTAATTGCCCTCCAAGTTACAGAAAGTGAAGTTTTTAAAGCTGTAAAATAATTCCGTACAGGTTCAGCGGGTGGTTTAGATTCTCTTCGTCCACACTTACAGGACTTAATATCAAGAACTGCAGGATCCAAGGGTGAAAAATTTTATCGTCCTTAACTCTGCCGTGCCAAGGAAAATCGCAGTAAGTGCAAAATAGTAAAATGGCAGTAAACACATGAATAAGTTGTTAAGCCAATAAAAGTCGTTTCAGTCAACCTAAATTCATGAAATTTTGTTCGACTAAGTATTATAGTCCCAGTTCTAATTTCCTGTGAATATCAAAATAATTCGAAGAATATTTCAAAAAATAAATTAGTTACTGTGATTATGTTCATACATTTCGGCGTATTGAAAATGAAACTATTTTCTTTTATCAATGGAAACAACTGAGCTGTTAGCTTAGTAGGTTGAAATGATTCACTTGTGGATTCTTGTCTTTACACGCAGGTCACATAAGTTAAAATGTAGTATCTACGAATTGTAAGTTAAAATACAGTATCTATGTTCAGATACTGCCTTCTTTCTTACTCAGGTGCAGATACTATATTTTAAGGTACAAAAGGAACAATTTCTGGACTTACTGTGATTACTTCTACGTCGATATCTCATCAGCCTCAGTACATACTTCATTTTTTTCTTGCAAATTTGAATTTAGCGCATTCGAATACATACGTAGAGATAAAATACCGATTTTTGGCTTTTTTGCACTTACTGCGTTTTTTCTTAGGACGGCAGAACTTCTCTCTGTAATTTTATGCTGTGCTGAAAAGTAAATTCTGAAATATGCCCGATATTATACGGAGCCTCTTTAACTGCACTTAGAATAAAATGTGGAGGCATTAGACCAATAGCTGTGGGAACAGTTCTTCGTCGTCTGGTAGCAAAACTATCATGTATGAAAATAAAGCACAGTTTGGGTGTCTTATTTCGCCCATATCAATTTGGATTTGGTACACCTGGAGGAAGTGAAGTTGTTGCCCATGCTGCGCGCCTTTTTATCAATCAGCATCCTGATCCGCCTTCAAAAATATTCCTAAAACTGGATTTCAAAAACGCCTTCAATATGGTTTATAGGAATATTTTATTAGATAAAGCCAGAAGTATCATTCCAGATATATTTCCGTTCATTAACCAGTGCTATCAAAGACCAACTGATCTGAACTATGGAGATGAAGTTATCATGTCTGAGAGAGGAGTACAGCAAGGTGATCCGTTAGGTCCCGCTCTCTTTTGTTTGAGTATTGACAATTTAACAAAATCCATTGACACTGATTTCAATTGCTGGTATCTGGATGATGGATATATAGGTGGTACCGCAGAGTGTTTTAGAAAATTTCAAGAAAATTATATGTTTCTCCGAAGAAATTGGACTCGAGCTAAATTTTAATAAATGTGAGATCCTGTCTATAGATCCTAATCCTATAAATATCATTGAAAAATTCACCCTTTGTGCTCCTGGTATTGAAATTATGTATAGATCGAAATGGACATTGCTTGGTACACCATTATCTGTAGAATCTTTATCTCGATGTATCATTGAGAAAACGGATTCCTTGAGCTTGATGTCATCCCGCTTCGATAGTATTCCACACATATTGCATATTTTCTCCTCAAAAACTGTCTTGCAATTCCAAAACTATTATACACTTTGAGATGCAGTCCGACTTGGCGTTGTGAACATGAATTGACACACTTCGATTTAGTTTTGCGGATGATTTTGGAAAAAATAACTAACAATAACTTCGACAATGTCAAATGGCTTCAGGCGACACTTCCTGTGAACTTTGGTGGTTTGGGAATCCCCCAAGCATCATGTCTTGCTCTTCCAGCTTTTCTCTCTTCTTATAATAGCAGTCGTCACTTAATAGTTTCAGTGTTACCAAATTATTTCACAGACATTCCCGATTCGTTCTACATGGAGTGTGAAAGTATGTGGTGCTCAAAGACGAAGACATCTGTTCCCGAAAATAAAAATATTCAGAAAGCCTGGGATCTTGCTTTAATTCATATGTTATCCAAGCAACTCTTTGACTCGGCTGCAAATTCTAAATTTGAAATGGCTCGTCTCAAAGCAGTCTGGTGCATGGCTTAATGCGCTTCCAGTTTCTTCTCTTGGATTATTATTGGATAACGAAACATTCCGAATTTCGGTTGGGCTCCGTTTGGGATGCAGAATATATGTTTCTCATGAGTGTAGCTGCGGCTCTATCGTCGATGAAAAAGGTACCCATGGTCTGAGTTGCAAGTTTAGTTCTGGACGATTTTGTAGGCATGCTGCCATTAATGATCTTATAAAACTTGCTTTATCAACAGCTGAAATTCCTTCTGATCTGGAACCTCTGGGAATTAGCCGCGATGATGGAAAACGTCCAGATGGATGTCTCTTATTCCTTGGAGTCATGGAAAACCTTTAGTGTGGGATTTTACCTGCGTGGACACTGTTGCTTTAACACACATCATGACGACTTCCAAAGTGGAGCTGCAGATTACGCGAAAAAAGCAAAGATTAAAAAATATTCCATTTTGAAGGACTACTTTCTATTTTTTCCAGTAGCTATCGAATCTTTCGGAGTTTTTGGTTCTTTCGCTTCAGACTTGATAAATCAAATTGGGAAAAAAAATTTCAAGAATATCAGATGATTCCAGAGCGACAAAATTTTTGATTCAAAGAATCATTATTGCGTTACAAAGGGGAAATGCTGCATCTGTTCTAGGTACTATTCCTACCTCCAAACACCTAGATGAAATATTCATTTATCCCCAATATTCATATTCACCTTCTTCAAAAATCACTAATCCTATTATTTCTTCATCAAAATCTATATGCAGCAGCCCGATTGTAAGTTCATTTGCATTCAGTTCCACCGACAAAGAAAATTTCAAACAATTTGAGAACGATTTGGATAATCTACTACAAGAAGATTCATTGACTACTCCAAAACTCACATGTTATGAACAAATTATGTCCAGCAACCTTAACTCAGGTTAGTTATCACGCCACAGTAACAGAGACAACCACTTCATTACAGACCACTCAGAAGAAGATGCTTGTGGTTTAAGCAGCGAGAATAGGCCTGTGGTACATAGTACTACCAAAACATTTGGCCTGAATGGATTGAAAAATATTGGTAACATTTGCTATATGAACAGTGTTATCCAGTGTTTGTCGAATACTGAATGGTTGCTGGAATATCTGAAGAAGGATGCTTATACAAGAGATATTAAACACCAAATTATCAAAAATGAAGGGAGCTTTGATCAAAGCATTTGCGGAAGTGATAAAGGAACTGTGGTCAGAAGATGCGTCGGATCGAGTTGTTAATACAGTCTCTTTGAAAAGTGAAATCCATAGATTTGCACCAAGTTTCTTCAGTTATGACCAACAAGATGCCCAGGAGTTTTTACGATATCTACTGGAGGGACTACACGAAGACGTGAATGCAATAACGGATATCAATCATTTCGGCCGAGATTGTCCATAAATTTAACACTTGTAATGAGTCCAGAGAGTCATGGTCTAGATACTTAGGAATGGACAACTCCAAGATAGTGGATAATTTTGTTGGACAGCTAAAATCAACATTGAAATGTACACATTGCGGTCACTGTTCAGTCACTTTCGATACCTTCTGGGACCTTTCTCTTCCGATATCAAAAAGAACAGACCAACTTAGACTCTCGCAATATTTAGATTCATTCACTAGGGAATAAACTATGGATGGTGATGAGAAACCGACATGTTTGAACTGCAAAAGAAAGAGGAAATGCACAAAGTCTTTATTGATTTAGAAATTCCCCAAAATTTTAGTTATCCATTTAAAAAGATTCTCTCAAACACAAAGATTTAGAGGAAAATTGAATATAACCATTGATTTTCCTCTGGAAGGTTTAGATTTGAGCAACTACACTGCAGACAATGTAGCCCCTTGTCGCTATAACTTGTACGCAGTGATGAATCACAGCGGGACTACCAATAGCGGACACTACACTGCTTACTGTAGGCATCCGTATACAGGCACATGGCACGAATACAACGATTCCGTATTTTCACCGATTCATTCAAATTCCCTTGTCAGCGGAAAGGCATATATACTCTTCTACGAGCAGGAAGACACTTCATCACATGTTCGAAATATACTTAGTTTTATTTTATGAATATTATTATTGTATTTTTTATTATACAGTATTATTATAAAGTAATGCACAAAATTCATAAAACGTACAACGATCACTTTTGAAAAAAATGCAAAAACACGTCAAGCTGTTTTTTTTTATTCCGCATCTTTTGACATAAGTTACAAAAATAACACGTCAAAGTTGGTTTAATGGACTGTTTAGTTAATTGAAAAGTTATTATGAAACTTACGTTTATTTCGTTTTTATTCATTTTCTCGTTTTTTTTCTTATGTGAGCCCTACTACAACTATTTTTCCCTTGTGTAAAAACACAAGCTCTATCACATAATGTAATAAAAATCTTAGCTTCCCATTAAAAACATTTGTTGATGACGTCATAACTTTGACAACTTTGACGTGTTATTTTTGTAACTTATGTCAAAAGATGCGGAATAAAAAAAACAGTTTGACGTGTTTTTGAATTTTTTTCAAAAGTGATCGTTGTACGTTTTATGAATTTTGTGCATTACTTTATCATAACCCTATATATTAAATACATAAAACATATAAAAGTTGTAGATAATAAAAAAATCAAAAACTCCTTCATTCAACACTTTTTGACATAACCTCAAATTAACCGTCAAAATGGTAAAAAACCGATTTTTCAGTATTTTTTTGATCGCTTATAAATGATTTAGTTCAGGTGAAAATTTGTAGATATATGTCTTTTTTGTGTCGAATAAGAATGAGTTTTTCGCCAATCAGAAGACTACGAGTTTTCGAGTTATTAACATTTTTCGATAAAAATACCCTTATCTTCCACGAACAATTGTCTTGATATTTTTTTGTACTTCGAAGGTCTATAAGTGAACATTTTATTTGTTAAAATGTCTACTTTCGAATGGTCTATGGTTTATTGGTCGTTATACCGCTTAAAATTGAGAAAAATGTATCTTTGAATTTTATTTGAATACATAATTACACTACAAAATTAATTTATTAAAATAATTTTTATTCTTTTTTACATTTATTGAAAATCGTTGGAAATATTGAGAAAATTATGATTCGGAGAGACTTGTCGGTTTTTCTCAATTTTGAGCGATTTAACGATCAATAAACCACCAAGTTACATTGACTCTTTTAGAGTAGACATTTCAACAATAAAATTGCTCATTTATAGACTTTCGAAATAAGAAAATAAAACACCAGAAGAATTGTTCGTGGAAGATAAGGGTATTTTTTTTAAATGTACACAACTCGAAAACTAGTTGTCTTCTGAATTGCGAAAAAATCTTTATCATTCGACACCAAAAAAGACATATGCGTACAAATTTTCATGTGATTTAAATATTTATACGCGAGAAAAAACTAAATACTTAATACAAAAGTTTTTTATTTTTTCATTATCAACAACTTTGTCATTAAACATTTTTCGCTAACAGGTCACGTTTCGCTGCAAATCGCAAAAAACCGTATTCAACCCTTAAACTACATCCCCATTTTCGTGTTCAATTTTGTTTTTTCCACAATATTCGAACCTCAACAACATTTTCCACCTGGTCCTTGATTGACTGTTACTTTTTTTCATATTTTAAGCGTTTAAAATTCGTTTCGGCACCAGCCTATCAAGATGGACGAGTACTCACAGGTTTTTAATTTTTGGTAATCTGTATTAACATACAAACGTTTATATTCTTCAGTTAACATTTTCGTAATAAATCTATCTTTTCAAACTTTATTGTCTTTTTTTACTGAGGTAGTTTTCCCGATCTCTTGCGTCCCCCCTATAGAGGCTTCGCGCCTTCGCGGCCCCCTAGGGGCTCTTCCATCTCTAGTCCGCTCCATTCTAAGATTTCTTCCGCAAGCTGGCAACATCACGAACTGCACTTAAGACACTTTGTCGAGAGATGTTTACGCTCGCCATTAGCGCATAGCCCGTTCAGTATGACTACAACCGATCGTTCGTGAGGTGAGATTCGATCGTTCTTCGAAGCTCGCGCGTTTTGCTTTTACTTTTATTTCGCCATCCGCCTACCGCGATTATCTAAAATCTCGCTGATAACGATGCTTTACGGTTTGTTGTCGATCGATAAGGCAGTCGGTTTTTTTGAAGGTGCGCGTCGGAGAAAATGAGCACTCTACCTAAAATTCGCGTAAAATCTCGCGGAAACAAGTTCATCATCAAGGCTGATACGCTGCCTAAGTCGAATACCTCCGCGAAGTTTACTCTAACAAAGAAACGGCATGTCCAATCCCCTCGAAACAACAATAACACCATCCTCAAATATTCAGGTTAGGGGGCTGATGCAGAAAAATACACCATAATTTTCTGGGTTTTGTGTTTCTGGTTACTCTGCTCTATGTTTTCCTCAAGGTGAATGGTAGTGACGTTACTTACAAACAAGTGAATCACCTGGAATTCGTTAATTTTTATGGTTGAATGTTGTGTGTTTATCATTGGAACGTGAGTTCAAATGACTATTCAATTAGATTAGATTAGATTAGAACAAGTTTGAGGTAACACGCATTTTTGGGTCATCATGGCCAGTGCGTACTAGATGAAGAATGTATAAAATGGTTTGTGCGTACTAGATGAAGAATGTATAAAATGGTTTGTCCTTGTCAGTATTTATCGATTATTTATTTCAGGGCGTAATTGAATATGAAGCCTTTTTTACATTGTGTTGTTCTCCCTGACAATTCTTTCATATCCACCCACGTATTTCTGTTAACTCTATGCACTAGACGGTATATTGACGTAGGGTCCAGTTTTTCTTTGGGTCACTCTGTTATACATCTTATAAGTTTGTCCTGTGGTACGATGTTCCAATAGTTTAGTTGTTCAGTATTTTCCACCCTGTACATTTCGGTTTATTGAGTACTGGTTTAGTGCCTAGAAATGTGGTGGCTGAGACCTGTTTAGCAAGTTGGTCAGATTTTCATTCCCATCCTGATATTTCTGGCACCTAGAATTATTTCACTCTTTTCTGTTATATCAGAATATCCAAGACTTCCGAGTTTCCCGCATTAGTCTTTTTTAGCGTGTGTGGGATTTTTTAAAATTGCATAAAAATTAGCGAGCGCAAGAATATACAGGGTGTTAATTAAGTACGTTGACAAACTTCGGGAGGTGATTCTT
Source organism: Chrysolina oricalcia (assembly GCA_944452925.2). NCBI lineage: Eukaryota > Metazoa > Arthropoda > Insecta > Coleoptera > Chrysomelidae > Chrysolina > Chrysolina oricalcia. Next base: position 28,266,752 of record OX101825.2, on the reverse strand, counting down.
TGAAGGTTTTCAGGACGAAAAGTTCATATAAACATATGTCCCAAACGGCTTGGTTTTCGAGATACAGGGCGATAAAAATACATTTTTTTCAAGATTTTTCAGAGTTAACTTCGACATTTTCGACAATAATCAGTTCAAATTAGGCAAGTACAATCCATTCAATAGGGCGCACGATACAAAATAATGCATTTCTTAAATAATTCACAGGGTCCTCCTTTTTTCAGAGTCAAGCTTTGTTCAACCCTTCAGATTTTTTTTTTCCGCCGCCACTGACATTATGAGAAAGGAATAATCAATGTTGTTTCATTTAACATCTTTTTGATATCTTGCATTTTTTCATTTACTTGTACGGTTCAGGGGCTATAATGAAAATATTAATTTAAACATTTTCCAGTGTGGCATAACATTAGAAAATTTGAAAATTAAACATTTTCAATTATTGTAAATTGATGGAAAATATTTTTTCAGAATTAGAAAAATCTACGATGAATAAAAATTATACAATAAAAAATATAAAGACAAGCTTTTATACAAATGCACTGAAAATGAAAAAATAATTTGTTTCATTTTTGTAGGTTATTCTGTGAGTATCAAAATCTTTCTGTACATACAAGATTACCTAGATCAAACAATGAAATTAATAATTTTTTTTCAGTGTATTGTATAAAAACTTTAAAATATTTTCTTTTTATAATTTTCATTTTTAACATTTTAGTTTATTTTTTATGTGAAACTGAAAATCAACCCAAAAACCATCACATACCAATTTTGAACAGAATCGGATCATAATCACAAAACTCGTCCGCCATATTGGAGCCGCCATTTTGTTTTTTAACAAACATTTTTTTAATGCATTGTCACCGAAATTACGGAAACCTGCCAAATTTCAACTTAATCGGAGTATTAGAAGTGGGTCAAATTCAACTTTTATTAAATTGTTTGTTAGTTAGTTACAAGTGAAGCTAAATAAAAGCTTGTTATTGTAAAGATGTTATTTCTTTTTGTGATATCTAACAGAAAACTACTATCTCCCCGTCACTGCGGTACGCTGGATATTAAACTAGATCTGACAGATATTGGGAAAACCTTAACTTTCAACCTGAAGATTCTGATGGTAAAAATGTGCATTTTCATTGAGATATTTGATTAAAAATGTTTTTATCCATCAGTCTTGATAGAGAACTCATACAAATTTTTTGTTATTTTAAAAAAAGATATTTTTTAGTTTTCAATTGAACGTTTCCTTTTCAACATAAAAAACTTCCGAAAGGTAATCCTGTAATGGAAGATAGTTAATAGGGTTTATCTAATAGTCGCAGATCATTACACATTTGATTTTCATTTATGAATCTCTGGTCATAACTCCGAAAAACTAAATCAAACAAATTTTTGTTTCCGTACGGAGTACATTATTTTATCAGAAATTTCGGTTTGTTTTTTCTTCTGGAGTAACGCAGAAATTTTGTAATCAATTTGAATTCATAAAAATAGCAAAGTGGGCTTTGATATTAATTCATTTATTTAAATATCAACAACTTGACAGTTATCGAAAGTTGAGAAACTGTCTCATTGTTAATTCTTCATTAGTGCAAGCTATAAAGCAGATTCATTCAATATTCCTTTGGATAAAATGGTTGAATATACAAATTCAGAAATGGCAGACATGCACTTAATGTATGGAATGGCTGATGGTAACGCTCGTGCCGCCAGACGAATGTATCTAGAAAGATTTCCACAACGTCATATTCCCAGCACACAAATGTTCATCAATATTCACTCCCGTCTTCGTGAAACGGGTACTTTCAAGAGGTCTGCTGTTCTCATAGGAAGACCCAGGAGAGTTAGAACAGTTCAGATAGAAGAAGCTGTACTTAACGAAATTGAGCAGCATCCAGACACCAGTACAAGACAAATTGCGGCACAGTTTAACGTAACCCATGTATTGGTATGGCAAATTTTAAAAGAGCAACAACTTTATCCCTATCACATACAGCGTGTTCAAGCTCTTCTGCCAAGGGATTTTCCAAAGAGATTAACTTTTTGCACTTGGATTCGAAATAAATTGTTGGAAAATCCATGGTTTTTATCTCAAGTGTTATTCACCGATGAGGCATGCTTTTCCCGTAAAGCCATTATTAATTTTCACAACAATCATATGTGGGCTGATGAAAACCCACACGCCGTGATTGAAAACCATTTTCAAGAGACGTTTTCTGTGAATGTTTGGGTTGGAATTGTAGGGAATTTCCTTATCGGGCCACATTTTCTGCCTCATAGACTCAATGGTGACCATTATCGACATTTTCTTGAATTCATCTTACCTGGACTCCTAGAAGAGATCCCACTGAGGGAAAGAATTGGAATTTGGTTTATGCATGATGGTGCTCCAGTACACTTCAGATTGGTTGCACGCCAATATTTAGATGAGAATTATTCTGATCGCTGGATTGGGCGTGGTGGGCCACAACTTTGGCCACCAAGGTCACCCGATATGAATCCACTTGATTTTTTCCTCTGGGGGCACCTTAAATCATTAGTGTACCGAACTCCAGTTCAAAGTGAAGAAGACCTGAGGAATCGCATACAGGAGTCATGCGGAATTATAAGAAACACTCCTGGTATTTTTGAGCGTGTCCGCCAGTCTATGGTTAGGCGCATAAACGCATGCATTGAAGTTGGCGATGGCCATTTCCAGCAGCTGCTCTGACATATCATTTCAATAATGGTCCTTTTCTGAACTTAATTTTATTCCTAGGGAATTTATGTTACTTTGCTCTAGTATTTGATAATAAAGTTATTCACTATTGAAAATGTCAAAAATTATTTTGCCATAATTAACTTTGTGCAATACATATTCAACCTGAGTTATGGTAAAAAATGTATGTGAGCTCCATAACATTACATTTTCTCTACACGAGCAGAAAATAGCTATTTGTGTAATGAGAACAAAATGACGTATTGCGTCACGCGCTAATCTTTGGAGAGTGGCAATGACACTTCGAGAAATGAATTATTTTATATCATGCGCACTATTGAATGGATTGTACTTGTCCAATTTGAACTAATTTGGATCGATTATTGTCGAAAATTTCGAAGTAAACTCCAAAAACTCCTAAAAAATGTATTTTGATCACCCTGTACTTCGAAAACCAAGCCGCTTGGGACATGTTTATATGAACTTTTCATCTTGAAACCTTTCAAAGAATCACCCTTCAAGTTTGTTAGACTATTTGCTTCTCAAATTTCTTTATGTTATGCGTTACTGGAAAATGTTTGCGTTAATATTTTCATTGTAACTCCTGAACCGTACAAGTAAATGAAAAACATCAAGAGAGCAAAAAGATGTTAAATGAAACAACATTCATTATTCCTTTCTCATTATATGTCAGTGGCGGCGGAAAAAAAAATTCTGAAGGGTTGAACAAAGCTTGACTCTGAAAAAAGGAAGACCCTGTGAATTATTTGAGAAATGCATTATTTTGTATCGTGCTTACTATTGAATGGATTGTACTTGCCTAATTTGAACTGATTATTGTAGAAAATGTCGAAGTTAACTCTAAAAAATCTTGAAGGGCGGGGATTAGCGCAGTGGTTAAGCGCTCGCCTGGTAATCGAGAGATTGCAGGTTCGATTCCCAGACGGTGCGATCTTTTTTCATTTTCAGATGTGAAAGTCTGAATGACTGAGGCTCGTGTCGGCTGGGAATAATCCTCCACGATTCACTGTTGCGTTAAAAATTAACAGTGCTGCTCCTAAAGTGGCGTATGGAGTTAGTAACAAGGCCTATCCAGAACACATGGCTAATGACCATAGCAGTCGATGCCAAAACACCAAGGAAAAAAAAAAAAAAAAAAAAAAAAAAAAATCTTGAAAAAAATGTATTTTTATCACCCTGTATCTCGAAAACCAAGCCGTTTGGGACATATGTTTATATGAACATTTCGTCCTGAAAACCTTCAAAGAATCACCTCCCGAAGTTTGTCAACGTACTTAATTAACACCCTGTATATTTTCGAAATTTGAAAATTCAGCTAGTAAAGTATGGAAGTGAAATGTCATTTGTAGGTAAATAACGAAGCGACTGGGTAGCAATTTGTTGAAAAACTCGATGAAATAATCTTAATAAATCATCTCAGCTCGACATTTCTCTTGAAAAATCGCCATATCTCAAAAACTTTAAAATATTATAAAAACGAGGAAAAGTTTCACGTGACTGTGATGACTTATCCCGTAGCCAATCCCAATGCGAACGTTCAATTGAATTCTATCTCAATCGAATTATCACCCAAAATATCTTTCAAAATATTCCTTGCATCATAAATAGTCTTCAACGCAATAAAAACAAAAAACACATTTTTAAAACTGAAAACTTAATTTATTCCCCTTTTCAAACGTAAGCCCAGATGACGTCGTATTCTGAAGTGCCGCTATATCTCAGGCACCAATGTGGAAACATTTTTGGACTTTTCAGAAGACATTCGTTGTCGTATATCACTTCATTCTCATATATTGTGCTTTCAAGTGACTCCACAAAAAAAGTCTACCTTGGTCAAATCTGGTGATCTGGGTGGCCACTCCATCATCTGACCTCTTCAAAGACCGGAAAATCTTGTATACCGTTCGATGACAAGTCAAATATGTAGGTGCTCCATCTTGTTGAAAAACTAGGGAAATATTCGATAAATTGTCATAATTCTCTTATATTCGGGTGATTTCGAGATCAATTGCTTCCATAAGTAACACTAAATATATGATTCATCGTTTGACTCTCCATCGAGAAAGACTGTTCCAATAATGTGAGAACATAAAATATCACACAATAGCGTGGATATTTATATTTCTCACGATATGGAATAATCACTGTTGGCAGAAATCGAAGTAACATACCTCGTTCCTAGAGTGAATATCCCGTTAGTTTTTTCCCAGGTTTAAGGAGAAAAGTATATATAACTCTCAAGAGAAGAAAGGAAAAGGTTATTTTATTAAACCCAATAAAAGTTCGACATTAATCGATATAAATAACACCAACTTCAATTATTATTGTCAGCCTCGTCTTGTTTCTCGGTAGTTCAAAATGCCATTTTCCAAATTATTCGTTTCATTCTTTGTTGATTGTTGTAGATCCTGGCATCTTTGCCAGTTTTCGAGCTACAGGGGTCAGGGTGTCAAAAATACGATTTTTGCAGTTAAGGGTATTATGCGTAGATGTGATTTTTGTGCTCTAATTCGAAATTAATATTTCTTAGAAATGAATTCTCATGTCTAAGTTATAGCTCAATCCATCTATCCGAATAAAACATAAAATCTCCCATAGGATGTTGTATTACATCAAGACAAGACAATGTTCATAGAAATAGATAAATATCAATATCGCAATCGTTTTGATTTTCACTCGAACCCTCAAAACTAAAAAACGAACTGCTATATTTTGTCAATTTTTTGAAAAAGTATGGGTCTTCATCAGCAACAGGAGAATTCATGAATTCATATGATTGCCTTTCCAGTAGGAATATGTTTTCTATATACAGAGTGGCAGTTCAAATACTTAAACTGCTGTTTCTAATGAACAAAGTGGTATAACTAGGTATTACGAATCGTCCATAACTGTTTCTAGGATATGAAAAGAATCATGAAATAATCTACCCCCCGAATTTCTAGCCTACCCCACTCAAATGGGTTCAATAGAAACCCCCTGCTGTTGTAAAACACGCTCTCTTTTAAAACTATACGATGTCCCAACTCAGATCTGGTATTAATTATATTTCAAACATGGCGGACCAAGAGATTCATCATCAATATCATTCTGGTTGGGGTGACTGTACATGGGGTAAATTAGGGGGTTGTCGGGTGGTTATCAGAGCACGAAAATAACGTACCTAATTGATACATATAAACATTTGCCGGAAGCCAATTTACAAACACTAATATCGGTTACTTCCCTTTTCTACTCTCACATTCTTAGTGCCTCTTGATTTAATGGCGGATTAAAACAGCATTCATTGTTAGTTCTTTTACAGAAATATTTTGATAAATTTTTCTAAACGAAGAACCACGTTATAAGTTTTCAATGTTCAAATCGATGAAAATATTTCATTGACAAGTTTGTATGTATATTGAACCTTAAAAGAGAGGAGTTCTGAGGATGTTATTTTTCTTCTTATTGAATCGGTAATATTGATAGTAGTAATTGTCATTTATCGACATGAAATGTCGAAAGGTCATCGACCAAGGCTCTTTAGCCAAGTGTGTTCTGGGTAAGTTTTGTGACTAGGTCCTTACGTCGCTTTAGGAGTAGCATTTTCTTAAATTGAACGCAACAGCTAGGACCCACTCCAGTCGAGCTAGGATGTTTAACAATTTTTAATTCATTAAATTGAATTTAAAAAATGACTGCGGTACAAACAAACCTAGGATCTCTGATCCCAAAGTCCGACGCTTTTCCACTCTCCGACTTGAAATCAGTAACATTTCATTTCTATATGTGACCAAATTGCGAAGATGATTCTGGGCGCCACAAAGTTAGCTTATCTCTTCAATGGACCATTATCTTCAACGAAAGCAAAGCGATATTTGTTGTACAAACATCATCTCGTGATAACCATTCAACGGATTCGCATTTTTATCGTATTGGTACTGTATCGTGTGACATTTCCGATTTCAGATCGATGGAACTTTTGGACTGTTTTATGGTGGATTGGAATGATTGGAATATAGATGAGGAAAGTGATGACGTCACAAATGTCATTCTTGTCAAAAACTGATTCCAAACAAACCTCCGTCGAATTTAAATCGGCTTGACCGATATTGTTTCCGTAAGATTTTTCAACTTATTTTGCCTGAGAAAACAAAATCCAAACAACCAAACACAAACTAATAAGCAAAGTAGCAAATCATCAACAGAAAAAGTCACCTAAAATTCTTTGTTTGGAATCAGTTTTTGACAAGAATGACATTTGTGACGACACACTTTCCTCGTCTATTGTATCAGTATCCAAATAAAAATCCTTTTCAAACATACGAAACGCTTTTCACGAAATGTCAAATAGCAACCTGGGAGAGCAATATCCACAATGGATAATTATTTTGAACGGTGTCTGCTGTAAACAAATAGACATGATGTCATTGATATATGGGACCATTGATTATCAATATCAGCGTGTATATTATACTCAAGTAATAGTGTCAATGCCAAGCGTTAACGATTTCTATTCTTTTGTTATTGTTGGTAGGTACATTTCTAGAGAGGAAAGTGCTTTAAAAAATGCACGCAACTAGTAGAACATGTCCAGTATGTAAATCATATTGTTTTATAAATAGTACCAGATAAGGTTGAAACCCGTTCGGTGGCTGATTCAGCAGTGGTTAGATATTGATAATTCTTGATAATTCAATATTTTCATACAAAATTTCATTTGAGAACACAATCGAATGAAAAGTCAAGGACAATCGTTTGAAAATCGAAACAGTGATGATTGGTCGGTTATTAAACTTTGATATTTCAATTCCCAGAAACAGATTAATATTGCCTTAGTCATGAATCTAAATATTTATTTTGATTTAATTTTCAAGTGACATCGAGTTGTTGCTCGTACAAAATATGTATATCATGAGAATGGAAAATTAACTGCCAGTTATCATCACAACATTCAAAATTAGTAACGTTAGGTTATTGGCCAGTTTTGCCAATAAATGAAAAAGAAAGTAGAAGTAAATGTCTGATGACGTATACCAAGATAATGAAAAATTAACCGACAATTATCATCATAACATTCAAATTTAGTAAAATTTGGTTCTTGGCCAGTAGTAAGCGAAGTGGTTGTGGTGTTAGAGCATTTGCCTTCACCCAGGCGGCTCGGGATCGATCCCACCGCATGTCACTGAGCTGAAGTGGTTCGAAATCTACTTGTATGTAAGCTGTAGGTCCCGGATCTCCTTTGTTCGCACAAACTCTGCTTTTGAGTGGTTCTCTTCGAAAAACCTGGAAGTTTCGTGAAAACAAATTTTACAAAAATACATGTCTGAGACACTATACAAAATGCATATTGAGATAATGGAAAAATTAACTGACAATAATTATTATCACACAACAGTCAAAAATTAGAAAAGTTTTTTGGCCAGTTTTGCCATATATGATAAAGAAAATAGAAGTAAATGTGAGAACTATAGACCTATAATGTCTGATGATATTATACTATATAGGTTTATCAAGATAATGGAAAATGAGCTGACAATTAAGTATCATCACAACATTCAAAATTAGGAAAATATGGTCTTGGCCAGTTTTGCCATTATATGAAAAATAAAGTAGAAGTAAATGTGAGAATTACAGGGCTATATGTCTGATGACATTATACAATAATATGTACAGTGTGGATTTTTGTAGTCCCACATCCCTGTTAACTTTTGAACGGATTGAAGTGCAAACATGGTACAAAACCCGTTTTAAATGGTTTCACCGATACTACTTTATGAAATAAAAGACATTGTGATTGCTTGATGGAAGGCGCGAGGGGGGGCTGACACACATATATTTTTAAAATTTCAAATGGCAACTCCACCATCTAATGTTTTTTTTCTTCACTTAATACGTTTTGTCACAATTTCGATTTCTTTAGATTTCAAAATTTTTCAAGTTGTAGTAACTGCAATGCATCTTGTCTCAAAAAGTAGTGTTCCACATCAAACCGTCCTTGATATTTCGAGTGCATATTGTGAAAAAAAATTAGATGGTTGAAAATTGAATTGAATTCTGTTTTCAACGATGGGTCGCTTGACCCCTCATGCCATTTGAAATTTTTAAATTAATGTCCCTCTTCCCCACACCTTCTATCGAGCAAATAAATTGTCTTCAATTTTGAAAAGTACTATCGGTGATGCATCAGAAAGTTTCATATGCGAAAATTAGCTGGATACCGCTTATGAGCAACATCGTCATTGTGATTACCAGACGTCAACATTTTTCTCACGTGTGGCATAGCAGTTTGATTCTGTTGCTGTGAACCCTTAGCACTTCCACCTCTTGTAGGTTTGTGATTTCAGTTCGAAGAACTCTAAGGAATTTTAGGTCAGGCAGATTTTCAATCAATCAATATATGGTCAAAATTTGGTAATCGTCGTCTTGTTTGTTTAGGATATGAATGACACTGACGAAGTGAGGAGTCCATTTTGGGACCATGTGTTAGCTTTGATTTTTGTAGATCTTGTTAATGGAACTGAGGTGGCATATTTTTTAATGAGAGAGATTTTATGTATGAAAAGTAATTTGAGATCTTGGGTACTAGTTATTTCCAAATCCTGCTAAGTAACTAGCTTGAATAAGGATTTTTCAAGTAAGTACTGCAAATTAATGTCAAGTGACTTGAATCAGTATGCAGTATCACAGTGCGTCGTTAAGCAGTAGCAACTATTCTTCACGCTACCACTCAATTGATATATATTTCCTCTAGTTTCATAGATTTCGGTTGTTTGTATTAGCGAAAAACTATCACTATTAACATAACAGTTGAATAACTTTCTTCAGAGATTGTATCATCATAAAATTAGGGAATAAGTTTTCGATCCATTGCAAAAATCTCCTGATTGAGAAACAAGATCGAAAGCCTTGCAGAGGTTTAAACACACAATATCGTTGGTTTGTAATTAGCGCTTTTGTTCAATTGAAATCGTCTTGGCAGAAATCCATACATGAAGAATACTTAATTCGTTCTTGTAAGATGCCTGAAAACTCTCTTGCTCATTTTCCAATGCGTTGGCCATCCGGACGTACAATAATGATTGTCAAATGTTATTAACAATGATGACAGTTAAAACACTGAACAAAACTAAACAATTTTCGTTAATAATTGCAGACAACTATTTGTAACGACAAATGGGTTCAACTGCGGTTAACTGCCATTTGAGAATTATACTGGCTGACTTTTGCGAGCAGTAAAGACGTGAACAGAAGAATGGTCCTAGAAGTCGATTTTGTTATTCAAACTTATCACGTGAATTGAATGCAAAAACAAACAAAATCATATATTCCCGAACAACGAAATTATGCAGCATTGCTAAATATAAACAGAACTTTCAACATTTCTCGAAAATACTTTCGTCTACAACCTGTTATCTTTTGCACGGCTCACGAAATACTGAGGAAATATTGTTTACCTTCCCTCAGCGTAGTATGAAGTAGTATGGCTTCCCAATTTTCCAATCAAAAAGTTTTGAATTGTGACAGTTACAATATATTGTTGAACTCGTGATTTTTTCCGCTGGTTATGCTGTCATGCTATCTTGAGTGGTCATGATCATTATAAGTTCATGTGCAATGTGGTCATTAGGGAGTTGGATATCTTGAAAAATGTCGACTCGTCGGTCACAGGTGATTAATGATAATTGAAATAAGTTCGACCTCTTATTGTTGGGATTTTCGAGAGTTTGCTAGTAACCATTCTTTCCACATAAATAATTGGTTTATGTATACCAGTATGTAAATCAGTGGTTGGTGAAAGACCCACTGCTATTCATTAAAATGTGGCACATGTGACCTTCTGACATTCGTGCTTTGAGTGGTTTATTTAATGATTCATTGTATTGGTATCTGAACAATTTTATTTGCGGTTTTGGAGTTCAGATGTATCTTCACGAATTGTACGAGGTGAGATTACAAAATGTTGGGGGTTTCGTTTTTGTTTTGTGAATCATTGTTATCGCCGCGGAATGGAAAATATCATTGGAAGACATATAGATAGGACTTTATACCGATTTTCTATGGAATCGTCCATGAAAGAACACATTGCTCTGTAAACCGTGTAGAATTTTTGTCTGAACTGAATCAAAGAAACTTCTTGTGAAAAAATTAGATTATCCAGGTTTACATATACTTTTTTATAAACCAGGAACCAGTTCACCACAATACCTGAATTTGCAAAAAAACGTACGAAAAGGAGAATAAAAATAAAATTTTGACATAGCAACATAATCAGTGATAACTTCCTACTAATAATTGGGAATATCTGCTATAAGAGAATGTATTAATGTTTAGTAAGCCTAGACTGATTCCATGGAAAAAAAAATATTGCGTTACCATTGCAACGATCAATAACCTCATTAGAAGTGTCGTTGTAAAATATCACGTAAAAAAGTCTAACGAATTTTGAGCGATATAATTTAAAAAATGGATGTCGACTGAAATTATGTGGAGTAGGTGGAGTTTTCTCTGACGCCCCGACAGGCATCCATCGAGTAATGTTTCTCCAAAATATTCATTAAAAAGTACAGATCTATGAACTCGTTTTCGAATCATTCGATCCCGCCAAACTTCTATTATCTTGTGCATACGCATCTCGATACGCATTCTGTTTCCATTCAGAAAAAAATCAGTTTGTCTCGTTGTTATACCTTGTTCACGAACTCGCTTACTAATCTAGAACACGCAGCATAGTTTGCGATCTGTCTCATTCTCACTGATATTGTCAATGTCGATGCTTTTTCAAAATGTCCATCGTTTCTCCCTTAGCAGGATCACTATATAAGAGTTTTCCTACAATTTCAGTCATCTTGGTTCAGTCATCCTGGCAAAAACCATCGGTTAGACACTACTTACTACAAAATAAACGGATTATGGAGTTGTTGCTACACCAAGTTTATCTAGCTTGATGAAAAGTATAGTCTTTCAATCATCCAATACAAATACTTTGTAAAAATCATAGATATAAAATTTCACTAAATATGCAAAAAGTTCATCGAATTATTACTATTATACAAAAACTAGAAGCTGAAAATTTGCAAAAGAAATGTGTGATAGGTGAAAACAGTTAGTGAATATAATCAAAGGCAGAGTGATATTTGATATATCACACTTCTGAAATATATTCGGTCTGAGGAACAACCCTTAGAAGTCTTCGGAAGACTTGTACAAGCTAGGTATGACGATAATACTCGGATACAGCTACTTTTACTTCGTTCACATTCTCAATATTACCAGAAAGACTAATACATTTTCCATTACATCGTAAATGTTATTTTTGCAATTTCGTGTAACATGATTATGTAACTCACTCGAGAAAAAGTCAATGCGATTAAGTGTCATAATCAATATTGAAATACATATTATGTAAAGTTACTGCAGCTTAAAAATATGCACATCAATAAAAATACTTTCACATGCATATTATTAGTGAATACCTTATTAGAATGGGATAATATATACCAGAACTAGTCATAGTATGCAATTTGCAAAACGTTTCAGTAATGCAGTATTTTTCATTTGCCTGATAAAAAAACGCAACAGAGCTCAATTTTTCCACCAAATTATTAATATGTACTTCCAAAGTAATTTTGTTATCAATTGTAAATCCTCAAAATTGTATGCCAGAAAGATATGACAGATAATAATAGATATTCATGACATAAGGATCATAATGACGACCATTATGGTACTAGCTGTAAAGGTTATCAGACGAGGCATCAGCCGAGTACCATAATGATTGTTTATGATCTAAATTTCATACAAAATTTTATATTCCGACGATTTCTTTAAAAATTGATTTCTTCTTGCATTACAGTAAGTAATGTGAACGTAGCTTAGTTTTAGTAATGTGCGTAGAAACGTAAGGTAACAATGGAATTGTTTGTTTGTATTCGCATGTCATTGTCAAAGTTACATTTATTGAAAAGTTCATCAAACATTTTTTTCAAATTAATAATTTTAACGTTTCAAGTGTGTCAATATTTTTTTCATTATGGTCCTCAGTACTCTAATGAATCATTATAGTACTCAGTCCTATAAAGTATGTCATTTTGACACTAAAAATTAAATACATAATAATGTAATTATGACACGTCGGAATATAAATTATATTTCGAAGGGTTCGTATACAGAAACTTGTTTCAACGTTCCATATAAATACATAGTAGGGATACATGTGCTTGGTATCGCAAATGGAATGGTACCTTGTCTTCCATAGCTCGCGCAAGTCTTCAGAATATTTTTGATGTTTGTCCATAAGGGTGCAACCGGTTGACAGAAAGAAAAACTCTTGAATAAAATTTGAATAAATGAGTGATATATCCTATATCTGAAATAGTATATTACATTACGAGTGCGGAAAGTGACATTTTTCACTGTGGGAGATATTGTAGCACAAAGTTCATACCGAGTACGACAATTTCACGCATGTGAAAACTCACTTTTGCACACCATTTTTCCTACGACTATGCTATAATTCTACTATTATTTGATGGCATGTGAGCAAGAAAACCGACCAAAAAGGCTAACTGAGAACCATTTCAACTAACTTCATCTATTTTGAATAATAATTTTCAAATGCAAAATATTTTTTATGGCATACAGTTAGTGTCAAAAAGGTTGCAACAGATTAGGAACAGTTTTATTGTTAATTTTGCAGAAAACTCTCATTGGCGGCATCAGTTTTCTAAATTGCCAAACGGTATATAGGGGAGAACCAATATTTTCGATAATATTGTGGCGAAGCTGCGGGCGATGCTGGACCTGAACTCTCACGTATAGCTAGCGACCAACCGCGGGAGACTGTCGATGCGCTTGCACCGAGAAGAATCTGGGCGCCGCGGTGAGTCTGGGCGATTCGATGGAAAATTCTGGAGCATTCAGAGAAGTCAACGTCGGATATAAAAAGAACTACGCAGCGGACAGACGAATAGTCAGTGAAGTTAAAGTCGAATATAAATACCTAGTTCCGTGATGTTATGTAAATTAGAGTATTGTGTTATTGTATCATTGTATTTCGTTAAATAAATTATTTTAGTCAGTTAATTAGAGTATAAATCTACTACATTGGTGTTAGAAGTGCGATCTTCAAATACAGAGTGTTCGTGTAAGTAGAAAGTTTGTGTATTTCGGACAATTATTTTCGCGTGTGAAATAGACAATAGTAATAATAATAGACTGCTGGCCGTGGAATAGACTGTGTGAAATAGACAATAATAATAGTAATAGACTAGTGTCCGGGAAATAGACTGTGTGAGATAGACAATAATAATAATAATAGACTGGTGACCCGTGAAATAGACATAGACTAAGACAAAATGTGTTCGAGGAAAGTTCGCCTGGTTGAATTGAAGGTTGCGGAATTGAAGCAAGAACTGGAGGAGAGGGAACTTGACACAAGTGGTAAAAAGGCCGTGCTCCAAACAAGACTTGCCGAGGGATTAGTTCAGGAGGGCGAGGATCCAGAAACATTTTTATTCGAAGTTTCTGGAATGGATATGACTTCCATAATGAGTACTTTGAAAGAAGAACTTCAAGAAAATTCGAAAAGTCTGCAAGAAAAACTTCAAGAAAAACTTTTGGAAAATTCGAATAATCTGGAAGAAAAACTTCAAGAAAAACTTCAAGAAAAACTTCAAGAAAGTTCGAAAAATCTGGAAGAAAAGCTGCTAGAAAATTCGAATAGTCTGAAAGAAGAAATTCTAGAAAATTCGAAGGGTTTGAGGAAAGAGCTTCTAGAAAACTCGAAGAACATGAAAGAAGAACTTTGTGGCGTGGCGAATCGATTAGAAGAAAGAATGGGGACTGTCGAGACAGAGATGGAGAAAATCAAGGATGAAATCGAGGAAGAGATGGGAAAATTGAAGGAAACAATCAGCGATGAAATCAGAGGCGGACTCGAGGCGGAAATCATCAAAATAAAGGAGAAACTCAGTAAGTTGGAAAACCAGAATGACACTACCAACACCACAGAATCTGTCAATGAAAATTCAATGCTGGAACTGAGTTTGAACTTAGATGATGTTCAAAGGGGTTTGAAAGATGTAAAAATCAGTCCAGAAACAGGAAAACTCTCTATGAAACCACCTCAGTTTGATGGAAAAACACCATGGGCAAACTACCGTCGACAATTTGAAGCTGCAGCAAAGGCGAATGGATGGAATGCAGGAGATAGAGCTGTGGCACTAACACTGGCGTTGCGTGGAGAAGCAACGAATATTCTACAAACCCTCACGGCACAAGAGCAAGAGGACTATGAGCAGCTGATCAAACATCTAGAATTACGGTATGGACAGACTCATCTAGAACATGTATACCACTCACAGCTCAAAAACCGCTGCCAGAAGTCAAGCGAATCCCTACAGGAATTTGAAGCCGACATTGCACGCTTGGTTCGCCTTGCATACCCAGCTACACCAGAAAAGGTAATGGAACGACTAGCAGTTCAGGCATTCTTAGATGGACTTCGTGACCAGGAAACGAGACAAGCATTAACACTAGCTCGTCCAACACATCTCGTGGATGCACTGGCACGCGCTTTGGAATTTGAGGCAGCGAAGCAATCCTGCAGAAGTCAAAGTAAAGTCCGAGTTATTGAAGAAGACCCCCTGGAGCCTGCTAACCTGGAAGCTGCCATAAGAAAGGTGGTGAAGGAAATGTTGCCTGAGAGAAGACAGATAAGATGCTGGAATTGTGGCAAAATTGGGCATGTGCGTAGCAAATGTCCAACATTCAAAGAATCGGTACCGATGCAGGAAAACTAAAGAAGGTCGATGAGGAGGGGCGATCGTCGACCTGTATCCAGCAAGCCCCCATTAACAATGCATATGTCGCTGTCCTTCAACGTCAAAACAATGGTGTTTTTGTAGACTGTCTCATCAACAACGAGCCTTGCACCATGCTGCTAGATACAGGTGCGACTAGGACAATCCTTGGACCTGCTTTTATTAAAACACCAGAGAGAATGGAACCATCATCCTGGAAGCTACGCACAGCAACAGGAGAGCCAGCCACTGTACTTGGAGAGCTACCGATTGAACTGATTCTAGGCAGCACAAAAGTGAAACATCGGGCATTAGTAGCGGACATTGAGGACGAGGCAATTATTGGAATGGACATCATGAATTCCAGAGGGTTCGAATTGAATTTCAAAGATGGCGTTCTACGTGTGAACGGAGAAGAGCTGGTGCTACATGGAAGAAGTGAAGAGATGATTCGTGTTCTGCTGGTTGAAGATGTAAGTGTACCCGAGAGGGCTGAGACCATACTTGAGGCTCGCTTGGACGGAGGTGCGAGCAATGGAAGCGTGGTGATGTTCGAGCCCAAGCTTCATGATGAGAAAATTGGACGAGGGATTGCACTAGGCAAGACTTTGTTGCGTGCTGACAAATTTGTGCCAGTAAGGGTAATGAATGTCAATTATTACCCAGTGACCTTGAAGAAAGGAACTGTTTTGGGGCACTGCTCGTCAATTTCCTCTGTGATCAGGAGTGTACACGGAACTGTTAGTCAAGACAACAACCTGACAGCGGAACTGGAAAAATTGGTTACCATCTCTTCCAAGGGCATTAAACCAGCCCAACAGCCCAGATTGAGAGAATTAGTCAAGAAGTACCAAGACATCTTCGATACCGGACAAGGAAAAGGGGGCCGAACGAACGTAGTTCAGCATAAAATTGATACTGGGGATGCCCGGCCGATCCGACAATCAGCTAGAAGACTTCCTCTTGCCAAGAAGGAAGAGGCTGACAAAATAGTCAGTGAAATGGGGAAAGATGGAATTATTGAACCATCCGACAGTCCATGGTCCTCTCCAGTCGTGCTGGTGAAGAAGAAAGATGGATCAACACGGTTTTGCGTAGACTATCGTCAACTGAACAACGTGACGAAGAAAGACAGTTACCCTCTTCCGAGAATAGACGACACCCTGGACACATTGGCCGGCTCCACGATTTTCTCGACCCTTGATCTGAAGAGTGGATACTGGCAGGTAGAACTGGCTCGAGAAGATAGAGAAAAGACAGCCTTCACCATCGGCTCAGGACTGTGGCATTTCACCGTTATGCCATTCGGGCTTTCTAATGCTCCAGCCACATTCGAGAGATTAATGGAGACGGTTCTGAAAGGGCTTTCATGGAGGACGTGTCTGGTATATCTCGATGATATTATTGTAGTTGGCAAATCGTTCGAAGACCACGTTAAAAACCTGGAGGAGGTATTCCTGCGACTGAGAAATTCTGGATTGAAGCTGAGCCCCAAGAAATGCCACCTGTTCCAAAAAGAAGTACGTTACCTTGGCCATGTTGTCTCTGGGCACGGAGTAGCAGTGGATGACGAGAAGATCAGAGCAGTGAAGGAGTGGCCTATTCCGAGAGACATACACCAACTACGTAGTTTCCTTGGTTTGTGCACATACTATCGCCGATATGTGCTGGGGTTCGCCAACATCGCTAAACCACTGACCAGGCTCACGGAAGGACAAAGTTTCAGTGGTCCGAAGAATGCCAAGACTCGTTCAGGAAGCTGAAAGGGGCATTGATCAACGCACCGATTCTGAGTTATCCCCTTCCGAGTGGAAAATTCATTTTGGACACGGACGCCAGCAACGTGGGACTTGGAGCTGTCTTGTCCCAGATCCAGGATGGGCAAGAGAAGGTGATCGGATACTTCAGTAAAACTCTCAGTAAACCGGAGCGTAACTACTGCGTCACCAGACGAGAACTGTTGGCTGTTGTCAAGGGAGTAGAACACTTTTACAAATACGTGTACGGGAGAAGATTTCTGTTGAGAACCGACCACGCAGCCCTTAAATGGCTTCTACAGTTCAAAAATCCCGAGGGCCAAGTAGCACGTTGGATCGAAAGACTCCAAGAATTTGACTTCGAGATCGAACATCGAGCAGGGAGTGGCCACAAGAACGCAGATGCCCTGTCAAGGAGACCATGCCCAGACGACTGCTCACACTGCCGACGAGCAGAAGAGAAGGAAGCAGCGATTTGTAGAACCACGGCAGTTGACAATAACTGGAATGACAACGAGGTCCAGAAAGACCAAGAAAGAGATCCGGATCTTGGTTTAGTCATCGGTTGGAAAAATAGTAATCAAAGAACGACATGGCAGGAAATCGCAAGATATTCCCCAGCAGTTAAATCCTACTGGGCCCAATGGAATTCCCTTACCCTGGACAATGGGGTCTTGAAACGTGTATTGGAGTCCGAAGATGGTGGGGAGGACAGACGTCAGATAGTGGTGCCCAAGAACAGAAGACAGGAAGTACTCCGAGAGATCCATGATGGAGTTGCTGGAGGACATCTGGGTGTGACGAAGACCCTGCAGAAAGTAAAACAACGGTTTTACTGGGTCAATTGTCAAGTTGATGTCAATGACTGGTGCAGAAAGTGTGCTGTTTGTGCTGCCAGCAATGGACCTCGGACACGACCCAAGGCCCCGATGCGTCAGTATAATGTAGGTAGTCCATTCGAAAGAATCGCCATTGACATCGCCGGCCCGTTCCCCGTATCAGATCATGGAAATAAATACATCCTTGTGGCAATGGACTATTTCAGCAAGTGGGCCGAAGCCTATGCCTTGCCCAACCAGGAAGCCATCACCGTCGCGGACGTCTTGGTGAAAGAGTGGATATGTCGATTCGGTGTCCCCTTGGAGCTGCACTCGGACCAAGGCAGAAATTTCGAATCCAACCTGTTCCAAGAAATCTGCCGACTGCTGAACATCCGCAAGACGAGAACCACAGCTCTACATCCACAGTCCGATGGAATGGTTGAGCGGATGAACAGGACTATCAATCGCCACTTGTCCAAGGTAGTCTCTGACCATCAAAGAGACTGGGATCAGTATCTCCATTTGTTTCTGATGGCCTACCGTTCCGCAGTACACGAGTCGACCGGCCAAACCCCTGCTAGTATCATAATGGGCCGAGAGCTGCGACTTCCCTGTGACCTAAAGTTTGGGATGCCACCAGGACAGGATACCGCGGGAGAGGACTACGTCAGTAAACTCCGGCAGCGAATGGAGGACATCCACGAACGAGTCCGTTTGAACATCCAGAGTGCCAGCAACCGAATGAAAACGACTTATGACATCAATGCCGATGCTGGAGGATTTCAGGTTGGTGACCTAGTTTGGCTGTACAACCCGATGCGTCGCCGGGGCCTGTCACCGAAATTACGGAATTCATGGGAAGGTCCGTACAAGATCATCAAGAGGATAAACGACCTGCTTTACCGAATCCACAAGCCACCCAGAGGTAAACCCAGGGTCGTTCATTTCAACAGGTTGGCCCCTTACGCTGGAAATCATGACCAAGTCCGCACCCTCAGACCACCAGAGGATGCGATGACGTTCCAGAAATTCATGTCCTTATACTCAAATGGACAGAAAGTGTCACACGGGGTAACTCGGGAGGAGCCACGGGACCTTTTCAAAGTGCCAGTCGATTACGCCCTAGCACACTGCGTCGCAGAAGATCTTCGAATGTCCAGGGGCATCGCTGTAGTGTTCTCCAAGAAATTTGGCCAACTCCAGACACTACGGAAACAGAATCCAGAAATTGGAGGTGTGCTACAGCTGAAGAAGGGCCAGAGGAACATCTACTACTTGGTGACCAAGAAGCATTCCCAAGACAAACCGTCCTATGAAGATGTCTGGAGGAGCCTCACCCAACTAAGAGATACGATGGTGAACCAGAATCTGGTGGACTTGGCAATCCCAAAATTATCCTGTGGTATTGATGGGCTGGATTGGAGAGTTATAAGAAGTATGTTGGAGACGATATTCCGATCCAGCGGCATCCAGATTTTGGTTTGTTGTAATCCTATTACACGACCTAACATGAAGACTGTGGAGTGTTATTTTCATCGAACTTCACGATGCAGATATGGGGAATCCTGCAAATATCGACACACTCCAAGGATGACATTTCGGGACGAAATATCTCTAAGAAGGGGGCAATGTGGCGAAGCTGCGGGCGATGCCGGACCTGAACTCTCACGTATAGCTAGCGACCAACCGCGGGAGACTGTCGATGCGCTTGCACCGAGAAGAATCTGGGCGCCGCGCCGCGGTGAGTCTGGGCGATTCGATGGAAAATTCTGGAGCATTCAGAGAAGTCAACGTCGGATATAAAAAGAACTACGCAGCGGACAGACGAATAGTCAGTGAAGTGAAAGTCGAATATAAATACCTAGTTCCGTGATGTTATGTAAATTAGAGTATTGTGTTATTGTATCATTGTATTTCGTTAAATAAATTATTTTAGTCAGTTAATTAGAGTATAAATCTACTACAATATCAAAAAAGTTTATTTAGAAAAATTATTTACCATTGATAACAATATCCGGATTTGGTATCACAGCTTCCTAGGCGACAAACCTTCTCCCCATTTTTATGTGTTTGGCCCCGCAAAGAACTAGTACCTAACTCAAATACACCTCAGATTAAGTCTGATTTATTATTTGGAAATAATTATCGGAATTTATTGGAAATGGTTGTGATCTGCACATATTTTTTTATACAAATTCAATATTTCACTATGTATGTACTATGTACAATGTACATAATAACTACCACTATGATTAATTTGAAGAAAACGTGATTCCAAATCTGAATATTGTTTTCAATTGTAAAAACTTTTTTCAATCAATTTTTAAGATATTATCTATAATATGATATGACTTACCTATTCGGAATTTGAAAACATGATGCCTCCTATGAGAAATTTTCGTAATGCACCAACTTTTTAGGAGATAAAATTTGAAATGGATGATACAAATTATTGCCATATTATGGTGCAAACTTTTTGACACTCACTGTATAATTATAGTTACGAGATCAAAATTATAATTACACATACTTTACTTTTAATAATGAATTATTATAAACACAAAATATTATCTTATAATATTCCGAGCGGGCTCAACTTTGTCTTTATTATGAATTTGAAAAAATGGACACTTTTCGAGCAGATTGTTTTTGTGTTTCAAATTAAATATTACGTAGGTGAATATAAATAGAAATTTTATATTTGACAGTTCGATAGCGGCAAATCTATTCAGCACTGTACAGTGCGGAATACGTTACTTTTTTTATGCGGTTGTAGGAAAATATATTTGTACCGACTCTTCACTCTTTTGGAATCAAATGAATTGTAGTAAAATGTGAAAGCAAAAAGTCTAAAAAAGTTGTATACTTGAACCGTGTTCGAATTTCATCATTTAAACCTTAATAATTGTAACGTGGGAACAGTTGCATGGTTGCTACCCGCGCTGTGAATTATATGAATTAGAAACTGTTCCACGGCATTCTTGGATTCAGAATAATTAACATCAAACATGTTCGCAGTGTGAATGACCATTGTTTATTTCGTTCTTTATGCATGTATACTGGATGTTTTACTCCTAACACCCCTTGTTACTTGAATTTTATTTCTGTTGTTTCTGGTCCTCTACTAATGGATTTACAAATAAAATTAATAATCTCATTCATAAATACTCACGTCAGTATACCTAAGCATAGCCTGTGCGAGTAGAGAACGACTATCATTATCATTTGCCGCAGCATGATTTCCAACACTTTGAATTATTCTAGATGCGCATTTCGATAAGTAGGATTTCTAAATATTAAAAAAATCGCAGGTTTTACCAATTTTAAATTTCGTAGATGATTTTTACGTGGTGTTTCCAATGAATAGTATTATACAGTGTTTTTTCGCAAATACTTAGCATGGCCAAATGTTCCCGGAACTTGTATTCGTTGATCTTTTCGTTTGACCATAATAGACTACAACAATTTTGATGGCTGATTTTGTAGATTTCACTAAAGTTGGAATTTTATCTTTCGGTTTGCCTAGTCACATTTGTATATTGTTTTTATGCAGAGCCAGCAACGTATTTCAATTAGTCATTTCATAAGCCGCGCGTGATTGACAATTTAGGTACGGAATGTTACCTGTATACTTGCTGAATAATAAAAGTTCCAGACTTTTACACAGATAGTTTCAAAAAAAAAATTTATTGAATCGAATTGAAAGGGTAAAAATAAAATTGATTGATTCAAATGTACATTTTTTGAGTAGTATTTTTGGTGGTCTAGTGGGACGACCGCGACGCAGTTACATATAAACCAAGAAGGTTCGATATGGATCGGACAGAGTTTTTTTTCTGGATAAATATATCAATCATTTTTCTCAATTAATCATGTATACTTTCATGGTTGAAACTGTTATCAAATCAAAATTTGTTTGTAGGAATGAAGATGACATTGATTCAGAATTTGGACTATTTTTTTGCTTCAACTAAATCAACATTTACCACTGTTGATTTAGGCAATGCCACATACTCTTAAAAATGAATAAATTGTTGTCTAGAACTATCAAGAGTATCAAGTGGATGACTCTTCTAGTTTCATAACAAAACAAGGTACTCAGTGATTACTCTTGAACTTTTGAAATGACAACTCGAAAAACACTCTTCGATTATAGTTTTTATTAATAAAAAAATACTATGAAAAGTATCCTCTTAGAAGAAAAAGAAAATAAGAAACTTCACCCTTGTCCTGTATCGAACCTGATATCTCTTGCTTCATAAATACCATTACGTCGTCCTACTAGACCACTAGAGTTTGCTGTTCCAGAAATTCACTTGCCATATTTGAATCAATCAAATCTTATTTCTTACCCTTTTAATAATTATGTTGAAGTCGGCTGCTAGACTACCAGACTTGACTTCTATTGTTCACGAGGTATATGAGATTCAATGCCAAATGACTTACGAAATGACAACTTGAAATACGTTGCGTGCCCTTGGTTTATAAGCATAACCTGAAAACCATATTGGAAAATTTAGAATCGAGACCCCTGGTGAGCTGAGACTAATAAGTTATTTTAACGAATATTTTTAGATCGTTCCAAGGTGGTTAATGTCCACTATATTTCTCTGCATTTATGAGATGAATTTCGCCGACGTTCTTGATGAAGGCTATGATGATATAGGCATTTCAATACTATAGTAATAATATTGATTAGGAATAAAAGAATAATTTCTGTATCGGAGTTTTTAAGATGTGTATCAGCTTTGGTTCATACTGACTGACACTTACTCTTAACATTTGTGAATGTATATATGTCTGATCACAACTAAACTTCAGACAGAGTAACTCAGAAATACATAAACTTAGAAATTGACTCAATACTTAGATTCCACAAGTCAAAGCATTTAGCCCGTGTTAGCCCCCTACAGCCCAAACTCCTCCTTAACCTCCTATCTTTATCTACTTACAGCGGGAGATTCTGATGCAGCTGTGGAACTCCGAGAAGAAAAATACGAAATCCATATCGAACGTTCTCAGAGCGGATTGGGCCTTTCGATAGCTGGCGGCCATGGATCGAC
Source organism: Chrysolina oricalcia (assembly GCA_944452925.2). NCBI lineage: Eukaryota > Metazoa > Arthropoda > Insecta > Coleoptera > Chrysomelidae > Chrysolina > Chrysolina oricalcia. The sequence continues at coordinate 28,243,616 of OX101825.2, read as the reverse complement.
GCCGTTCAAAGGCGACGACGAAGGAATCTTCATATCTCGAATCACGGAGTCCGGCCCCGCTGATCTGGCCGGTCTCAAAGTCGGCGACAAGGTAATCACAGTCAATGGCGTCAACGTCACTGGAGTGAGCCACTACGACGCGGTAGAAGTACTGAAGGCTTCGGGCTCAGTGCTGATCCTGGAGGTAACCCGGGAAGTCACCAGGCTGATTCGGCCTCCGAACAGTGTCATAGCGAACAAAACCGCCCCGATAGTTAACTATGTTAACAGAAGCGACTCTCCGGCAAACACCACCACCAAGCACATCGCGCCTCCCCCGCTGCCGCCACCCTTGGAGGACGATGTCGTTCTTCAGAAGGTTTTGATCCACACGACGTTGATCAGGGACTCGAGGGGGCTAGGTTTCAGTATTGCGGGAGGTAAAGGGTCGCAGCCCTTCAAGGCTGACTCGGATGCGATTTATGTTTCTCGAATTACCGACGGGGGAGTTGCTGACAAGGACGGCAAGCTCGCAGTCGGCGATAGGGTCATGTCCATAAACGGCGTTGATCTTACCGGGGCTATGCACGATCAAGCTGTGGGCATGCTTACCGGTCTAGAGAGATTTGTTCGGCTAACTGTAGAGCGAGAGATGCCTGTCAACAAGAACGATAATAGTCCCAATCCGAGTCCGGGTCCTCAGCAGTCGCCGAGACTTTTTGGGTTACCGAAGCCGTATACTGGACTCTACGCTGCCAACAGTTATATTGCCAATAGACCTGGATATACTGGATATCGAAGATCGATGGAAATTGAGAAGAAGGTGAGTGCATTTTTTATTTTTTCCTACATAATTTTATTACTGGTTTTCCTGGTTTGGAGAATTGTAACATAGAAAGTTAATATCAAAATAAAGTAGATTTTGTCTTTGTCGCTTGTCGACAGTACCGTTTACACAGTTACCAGCAGATTTTTGAATATTTCCCAGATTCTTGTTCTTAAGTGAAACTCTTCAAATTGAAAAATCACTTCTGAAAAGTATTTTATTACTATCATTTGAAAGTTTTTAAATCAACACAGATTTCAAATATCATTCCAGATACTTATTTAAAAAATGGTTTATGGTTTTCACAATTCTGTTCTATTGTGTTACAAATTAAAGCTATTTTCAATTTATGCGGAATTATAATACATAGACATTTCCGTTTTTTCTCGATCTATCCATCCATCTATACATCCATCCATCCGTATACGGATTGAGATAAACAAAGTATGTATATTGTGCTTTTGGAGTTTGAATAGATGCGGATACTTACATTAGGAATACATATTTTTACAGAAAAATTGTCCTTTTTTCATCTAAAAATATCTGCTAGTTCCTGTACGTGAGGAAATCCGAATTCTCAGGTACAGGTTCAGTGGCCTTCTTTCTTCAGTTTCATAACAATACGGATCCATCTTTCTTAATTAGCTTGCATTTGGGAGAAGCGGACATATTTTATCTCATTTTGTTGTTTGTTTACTCCATAAGGGAATAGAAACGCATTTATGAATCCATGGTTTGAATTTTTCATGTATTCTGGTCGATCATTCAAAATGTATTCATTTATAGTTCACAGCTGACTTGATTTGATATTTTTTGTTTAGTATGTAAAAAATATATTTATTTCTTTATAGCTTTTCAAAATTTCCGTGTATGAATGTATGCTTTCAGAACCAATCATATTAACGCCATATTTTTTTCTTTCACCCCATGCTTCATTTCAGGCATGATATTCCACTCAAATATACAGATTCGGAAACAATTTTTCTATACATAGGGAAATAACGAGCGCAGCAAAGAATGCATTAGGGAAAAAGAAAAAGGTAAATTTGTGTCACTCTTACCGTCTGCTTTGCTTGACTTGGGTATTATTTTACTCAGTTCCCAGCATCGTGGGTATGTATTTCGAATGTATTGGGAGTTCTTGCCTTGTGAGAATGTAAGGAGCTATTTGACATTCTGTTTGTACCAAATAATTTCTTGTTATCAAAATAGATAACCATTTCTTCACCACCTCAGCCTCAGCTTCAACTCAACTAATTTAGAGAATATTACAAAGTAGTTCTTGTAGAAAACTTTGCCAATAATCTAACAGATATAATTCAACGGTCGTAGAGGGCAGTAGTTGTTTCCTGATAAAGACTTGCCGACGAATATACCTATTGTATGGGTTAAAGCGGAAGACTGGATTATGTAATCCATTTTTCAATATTAAATACATTTATTGATTCCTCAATTAAATGGACCACGAAATTCCACTTGAAAATTTACACTTTTCCTGAGATATAAACCGCCGGTATCTTTCCAAAATTAGTAAATATTTATTAAAATATTTACGTTTACACTTCAGCTATTCAAATTATAATAATATGATAATATTCCAATTAGTGGGAAGGCAGATGGTGAAAATGACAAATTTGGCTCACCCTGAACCCTAACTAGCAACCACCATGCTAGAATTTATATTACATTAGAACAGATGAAATGTTGACCAGTGGTCACTATGTATCAGTGAGGCACTCTTTTTTGGGCACCGGTGTGGAAAATGGCGGATGCAAAGATTTGATTGTGGTTTGGAAACCACTCATCCTAAAAACTTTATCTTGATGTCAAATTATATGCTTTTAGGGACAAGTCATTCATTTATTCATGTGTACAACCAATCACCCATTTTTCAAAATGGCTACATTTATTTTTACACATTTTGCTCAATGCATCTAACAAACCACTATTAAGCATAACAATATCAAGACAACTCAAAAACATTCTATAGTTTAGGTAAAGTTGTTGCTGCAAAAAAACTTTAAAACTGTATTTTCCGTTAACCAGCTGTCGTCCCCATAAGAACGGCAGCCATCAGAAGCCGAAACTTGTGCGAGCCAAGGATTAACGAGGTCTTACCTTTTTACGTGCGATTCCTAGCACTTTCTTGGGCCATCAGAAAAATGTCTGCAGTTGTCGTGGTTTGAACCATCGCCGATTGGCAGCCAAAGTGATTGAAACAATGTCGCTTTAACCACTCGGCTACCTGGCCCCGAAGTACCGATAGTCGCCGAATTGTTGATTTGAAACAGTTTCTTCAATATGAATTGCCGGGTAAAGCAAAAACTTTTGGTGATCAAGCGGACTCATTTGTGAAGTTAGTATTGCAGAATTCCCCTGTTCACATTACGAGAATTGATGTTGTCTTTCAGCTAAAAAGATAACTCTATTAAATCAGCAACTAGGGCCAAACGCAAAAGCACTCCCCTTGGATTAGTTTTGTTTGGGGCTTTCGTGCTACAAGCCTCTACACCTTTGAAGAACACCTCCCTTGCAAGGCGTTACATAATAATAATAATACTCCCTCATAAGCACTCGAATAGTGTACCTAAAGACATGGCCTCTGTGCGGGTAGAGGACGGCTATTATTATTATTGGCCGTAGGGCTCTGAGGCGACTGATTTTTGGTGGCGTATTCACTTTTCAGCTGCAGAAAACCCCGGAAAACCTACCTCACCACCCCGGGTGGTCGGTGCACACTTCAAGCAAACACCAAACGTCGGGATTGGCATCTAGGCAACTCACATCGCACTTGCTTTACAACAAGGAATGCGGTCGCCTATCGATACCAATGTACCTGAGAAAAATTTCCTCATACTCCGGATTAGAACCGGGTCAGATGCTAGCGGAAGCTTCAACTTGCCATAGGGAAGGGATTTATTAGTCTTCTTGAGAATTGAAAAGTTGTATTACTCACTCCCTTTCAAATCAGTTCATGGATGTATCCTCTAAAAAATTGAACCCAACTTGTAGTGACAACAGGTGGTTATGAACAATCATTTTTACTAAAAGTTGAAATTAAAAATATTCGCTACTTCACAACTTTGTAAACGTCATCTATTAAAAATGTCACCTATCACTTGATAGTTATATACAAATACAAATAATCCTGTTTAATTGTGGATTTCAGTAAGAAAAAATGTTATTATCTGTTTTTAATAAAGCAAAATTGTAATAGTTGTAATAATGAAATAAAAGTTCATTTAATGACATATATTAATCCCCATTATGAAAATTAGGAGAGGGGTTAGATGAATGAATAAATTGTTGCCTTTTTTTAATTTCTTGACCCCTAAAACATATAAGTAATTTGACACCAAGATTAAATCCGCTATTTTCCAAAATAAGAGAGTCTCACCTCATACAGAGGACCACCGGTCAAAATATTATCTGTACTACTGTCATATAAAATTGTATCATGGTGATTGCTAGTTACAATTGTTTAAAGTAGTAGCCCAGTTAAAAGGTGATAAGCTACGAGCGAGGTATCTTTCAACATATTTTTGTGACTGCATCGTATCTATTTTACCAATGCGTTCTTTATTGCATGCGTTATTTTTCTATGTATAGAAGAATTCTTTCCGATTCTGTATTTATGTGTACAAAATAGTTATAAAATGTTTGAGAAGTAAACGGGATGTATTTTGTTTATTCAAAAGGACCCCTCACGAAAATATATGGAAAATTGGCTCTCAGTCAAATTGGCTGAAATTTCATTATGCTATAGTGAGATGGGTCATTAGCAAAATGGGTGAATTTGATGAATGATTTTCTGAGATATAAGCGGTCAAAGTTCTTAAAAACGTCGTACTTGGGTAAAATAAAAAAACTATTTCATTAGTCGAAATAAGACAAATTCAGGATAAAAATGTACTCATCGGAACTCATTAACATGTCCAGTTATAATCTTATTGATGAAAGTACATTAGGGTGTATACGGGGAAAAGTCAAAAAAGTCGTTTTTCGGGATTTTTATTCTAGCACTATTCCAGAACTAACAAGTTAAATATTTTGGCAAGACATTATAGTTTTAGTCTATTCTTGCTGATGAAAACGTATTTTGTTTTTGATGACAATCTCTGTTTGGAATATGAATTTTTAAAATAGTAGATTATACCCCTATACTGAAAATAACTGACTGGTCGTTTTTTACTACAGAAAAATAATTTATTGCTGCTGTTGATTGAAAAAAAGATAAGGTAACTTTCTGATGAATTCAGTTGTTCAATATTATCTTTCATTTCGATACAGGTTGCGTTAAATTTTTATGTTAGGTCATTTACAATGCTTTTCAATATCTCAAAAACTTTTGCGTTAATTTGGTCATTATTTCACTCATATTATTTTGAGAATGTTGACTATTATATAGATGGAAGTTTTATCAATATTGCATGTTGCGTGTATAAGATACCCTATTATGACAATGGGTATATTACTATCGATTGAACAGAACTTTAGGAAACCTTTCAATTAATAAAATAATTTTACAAAACTTTTTCAAATTAATATTTCGATACTAATGTAGTAAATTAGCACAAATTCACTCTAAAATAATTTATTTTACGAAATAGAGTGCTTCAATAATTTCAACAAAATTCTCTTAATTTATATTACAATCACTGGACTATTTATGTTCGACTTCCTCACTAAATCTCCCACTCTCTACTTCTGTCCTTCGCCGCGAGGCATAGCGGCATTTATACTCGCAGAGAATCTCACCGGAAGGTTCTCGAGCCGCCTCATACATCTATTTGCATCTAGATGGCGCGAGTCGAAGATTCTCGAACATTCCTTCGGATATCAAACTTGTTCATGTGTAGAGGCGACAGGTCCAGCCTCAGAAATATTACACTATAAACAACGTAAACTACACTCAACAACAAGATTGCATCAATGGACGCAAGCTCAAGAACATATTATAATTAAAAATTCAACAACTACATATATCGTTATGCCGTAAACTTTAAAAATGGATGTCTTAGAAACGCAACATGCAACGTTGACAAATATAATAGTCAAGGTTTCCAAAATAGTGTGAGTAAAATTAGGTCCCAATAAATCGAACGGTTTTTGAGATATTCAATGAAAACATTGACCTTTAAGAAAGTAACGCATCATGTATTTAAATGAAAGGTAATATCAAACAACTGAATTCAGCAGAAAGTTACCTCATCTTTTGTTCAATCAACATTGGCAATAATTAAATTTTTTGTAGTAAAAAACGATTAAAGTGTTTTCAGTAAAGGGATTTAATTCAAAATTATAAAGATTCGTATTTCAAACACAGAGTTATCAAGAAATAAAACACGTTTTTATCTCCTAGAATAGACTGAAACTATGATGTCCTACCAAAATAATATGATTCATTGGTTCTGGAATAGTGCTAGAAAAAAATCTCAAAAACGACTTTTTACTATGCCCCGTATACAACCTAATGTACTATCATTCATAAAATTAAAAATGGACATGTTATCGAGTTCCGATAAATACATTTTCCTACTACGACGTTTTCACAAACTTTGGCCGCTTATTTCTCAGAAACGACATACAAAATCATTTGAACTCACACAATAATAACTCATCCCACTATATAACGTAATGAAATATCAGACAATTTGATCAAGAGCCAATTTCCCATATGTTTTCGTGCGGGGTCCTTTATTGTTGATAAATTAGCATCAAACCAATTTTTTATTGATTGAAAATCTCCTTCCACAGATATTTTGAGTAGTTTCCAGTTTTCTGCCTTATAGGTTATTATCAGCATAATTTTGAATGTATCCGATAGGCTTCAAATCAAAAAGATCACCAATAATTATATATTAAATAAAAGTGGCCCTAAAACTGTTCCTTGGGGTCTTGGGGAACTCCATATTCATGTGATTGTGCATCACTGACATAATTGTTGATCTGAACATGTTGGCTTCCACAGTCAAGATGAATTTTTAATAATTCTAGTATTTTCTCACGAGATCCTGTATTTTTTCACGAGATCCTGTAATTTCTACGTTTCTGACTATACAGTGTGTCTCACTTTTCATGGAAGCACCCCCGTAACTTCCGTAATTATCAAGGTAGAATGATGAAACTCTCAGGACTGAAGGAAATTATGGAAATGCACCTACCGGTTCAATGGTGACGGCCTAAATGATATACACTGCCCACCAGTCGCGATGAAACAGCCCATTTTTACTGTAAATCATATTAGGGGGCAAAATAGAAGCCAAATTCCATCAGATTCGGGATCAGGACCCCCAACTTATAACAGATACTCCTTTTTCCTGAAAAATCCGAATCTGTCTCACTTTTCATGGAAGCACCCCCGTAACTTCCGTAATTATCAAGATAGAGTGATGAAACCCTCAGGACTGAAGGAAATTATGGAAATGCACCTACTGGTTGAATGTTGATGGTGCATTTTCATAATTTCTTTTAGTCCTGAGAGTCTCATCATTCTACCTTGATAAATACGGAAGTTACGGAGGTGCTTCCATGAAAAGTGAGACAAATTCGGATTTTTTAGGACTGAATTTTTTTCAGGAAAAAGGAGTATCTGTGATATGTTGGGGGTCCTGATCACGAATCTGATGGAATTTCGCTTCTATTTTGCCCCCTAATATGATTTACCGTAAAAATGGGTTGTTCCATCGCGACTGGCGGGCAGTTTATATCTCTTAGGCCATCACCATTGAACCGGTAGGTGCATTTCCATAATTTCCTTCAGTCCTGAGAGTTTCATCATTCTACCTTGATAATTACGGAAGTTACGGGGGTGCTTCCATGAAAAGTGAGATACACTGTATGTGAATGCGAAACTGTATATCAAATATAACCGCAACATTTTTAATCTCTTTATAAATTATCACCCTTCCGCACTTGTTTCACAAATATACTATTGTTTGACAAAGTAATCATCATTTTGTTTGAGTAGGGGAGGAAAATAGAATGATTCAAGTAGAAGAGTCGTAGAAATCGATCAGCAACTGAAATTAATCTTCAACTCATTCAAATTATTTGCCCATGACCCATTCACGCCCGATTTATTCGGTTCAATTGAATTAGGAACCAGAGCACTTTTTGATTTCATTTAATCGGATTTGGTTTGGATGAATCTGAGGCTATTAACAAATCATAGAATTAAGTTGGGTCAATAGACCCCTACTACAGATCTGAACCACTTATTAATTACCGAATCGAAATTTCGAAATGTTGATGCTTCTTCACATAATCATGCCATTTCGCTACTAGCCATGTATGTTATACTTACATATGAACATAAACTCGTACAAAAACACATAATCACTTCCTACCGAAGATTAACAACTGCGTCCTACTCGAGATTTATTCAATTTCGACAAATCAATATCCTGTTACAAGAGTAGGAAAATATAAATCTAGTTTTGATCGGTTTAATTATAGCCGTTTATGATACTTTGAATTGATTCATTTTAATAAAGCATAACTAATGAGTCTAACTGTAAGGTCGTACATGTCTTAGGCTCTGGCGCTGCTTTTTTTAGTGTAACAATCGTCCGTTGCAAGAAAGATGTTCGCTTAATTGGACACAAGAGACAAGTAGAAAACAGCGGCATTCCTTGTTGGAAGGTATTAAAGTATGCGCTTTTTGTCGTTTCAGGTTCATGATGTTTACGCGACCCTTTAAAAAGGCCTTTGTTCATATAATTTGAAAATATTCCATGCTTTGACGACCTTTAATAGATCAGGATAATTTGTTTACGAATCGAGCTTATAATGAGACTGAACATGACGGGACTTGATCTCAAGGTACTGATGCAAAAAAGTCTCCTGGACGTAGTTTCAACACAATTAGGAAAGAAACGAATCAAAGTCAACCAACAAAAACCATAGACGCATTCACCAGGAAGAGGGTAGGGTAACGCGCTGGCCTCATCGTTACCCCAATATCCTCTCCCCAGCTATTGTGTCCGGGAATCGTCTGCCCTGAGCAAACGTAATGCGACATGTCGGTATGATTTTCAGGATCGAGAACAGCGAATGCATCACACCGCCAAGGGAACCTATTATAAGAACAACCATTTTTATAGAATGATCTGGGTATTATTATTTTTCGTTAGAGGCCCTGTCTCTGAAGCTCCGACACATGCGGAAAGCTCGCTGGTGTCATTTACCCAAATAAACACTCCTTACGTCTTTGGGGTGAGTGACTATTGGGTTCGAGAATCATGTGACCTGAGCAGACGAAGTGAACCAAGAATAACGGCTTAGTACATTCGTCCGGCTAAGATTTCTGCAGGCAAACTGGTATAATTATCAGGTTCGAGAGCAGTGTGTCTATTGTTTCACCAATCACCAGTGTGATCAGAACCACCATTTTAACGTAATGGATTGGGCACAGTCTGGGAGTCTGTGAAGTTCAAAGAGTTAATCTCGATAGGTTCAAGAGCAGGGTGTCCATCATTCCACCAAGCACCCGTATGAACAAGACCACCATTTCAACAGAATAGATTGTGTACAGTCTGCAGAGTTCGAAGATTAAATCTCGATATTTAGTCCATTTTTCGTCCTCTTTTTGGACGATGTTGGTTTCGCCAGGAACCGAAAACTATAAGTTTACTTTTATGGTCGAGGAAGACTACATCAGGCCTATTGGCTTGTATTTGCCTGAGGGTGAGGAATGAATAGTTCCAATATATTAGGCACATTCTCCACAACGGACTCAATATCCCCCGGAACATGAGGCAATACTGGTGTCTCGTTTATATCGTACGAGTATCGTAGTTGATGTACTTGGAATTGTAGCGCCGCGTTATGCCTGGTGGATATAAACTGAGATCACATAAGTTGAACAAGCTGACACCAAATGCATTATGATCTCAGGTGCCCCATGACTCGCTCTGCATCTAGTGTCAGGGACGTCTATACCCATCACGCGATTACGGTAGTTGAAGACACCATCCTGGCAGGACATTATGATTCCCTCGGTCTCCGAGTTCATCCTAAGTGACCTGAGAAATGAAAACGTCAATTTTTTGGATAAGCCATCAAAGTCTTCAATGTTCTTGCATTGGCTTTTCCTTATGTACCTGTAGGAATACATCAGTAGCCGTAGCTTTGATGTGAGCATTTTGTTGAACGGGTTCCATTACGGTGACAGAGTTTAGGTTCACCCATTTAGTATAGAATACGAGACCAAGTTCATCGGATTGTTGCCTTAAAAGAAATGCTCTAATCTCTGCTTTGTCATGGTCGAAAACCATGCAGAAAGGGGCTCCAAACTCCTGATGACTTTACAGGCTCCATCCAATACCAGTCTGTTATGTAGATACTTCAACCATAAAAGTCCACCGGCCTCCCTGTTGTCTGGAAAAGTATAACCGTGGAACGGATGATTAAGGATGCAAGCCCCTATTATTATTATTAGTCTCTCCGACAAAACAGCTTGTGATGGGATATCCAGCAAGAATTGTAAATGCCTTAATCCAGTGTTAGCTTCTTCAAATAAAAAAAACAGTGTGTTGTCAATAATTCCTGTCGAGACATTGGCCATTTCAATTATTCAGCATGTTTTATTGAATTTTTCGAGTCGTGCAATCTTCTTCAGAGAACATATCCAGTCCCGTTATTCCAAAGGTCTTATCTCTATGTTTTTCTTGATCTCAAAAGGCAAAGAAGATTCCTTTTATTAGAACGTTAATCATGTTTGTGTTGTGTGGTCACGAAATTTCTAATCGTGCCGAGTTTTTGTTTTTTAAGAGGCATGATTGTTTGAGGAGATTATCTACGCAAGCAGTGATAAAACGATAATAAACTCATTTAAAAAATGAAAACAGTAATTGTGTTGAAACTGTAACGTAAATTGGGGTTACATAAAAAGTTAGTGAATGTGACAGTGGTCTTCAGAAGCTTGAACAAATCTTGCCAGGATATGAATCCGCGAATATTATTGTAGAGGTAGGTGATGAATGATGAATGATGTTGGTATAATTTGCAGAAATAGTGAATCTAAATTGGATGATGTTTTTATAAAGACAGAAGTAACTTGGCTAATGAAAGCTAATTAATCTCTTGTTTCAAAGACCGAGTTATATTCGAAAAACTTTAATTACTTATATTCATTGGCTTGGAACAATCTTGACACTGAGATTTGGTTGATCTTCCGTAGAATTGTTTTCATGTTAACGTCTGACATTGGGCTCTCCGATTCAAGAATTGGGGGTTAAGGACATACTGACGACATTGGTATTGCGTTCAAATAGTATATTGTGCAACAAGTGCAGAAAAGTGCTAATTTCTCACGAGTTTGAAAAAATTGCGGCACGAGCGCAAGGGAGTGCTGCAATTCAAGCGAGTGAGAAATTGCATTTCTGCTCGTGTTACACACTATACTTTTTCTACAACACCCTTTTTGCTAAAAATAATACTATACTATAAGACGGAATGAAATGTCAGTGACTCATTCTTAGCTTTATGGTGCCCAAGAGAAGCAAGGGAAGAGGGAGAGGATTTTAAGCCGCTCTCGTTCTTGTTTTTTCTGATATTTTCGAATTTATCATTGAATATATTGACCAGAGAGTAGAGGCTTTTCTTGATTTGGATAGTTCTTCAAAATATGCCAAAATTATATTGTCAGAAACACTTTTAGTTTTGTATTTTTCCTTCCAATCCATAAACTGTTTGTATGCATTTTCATATTTTCCTTTCGAAGTTGAAGGTAGTAAATTCAATGACAATGAATTAACTTGTTCTCTTAGTTCTGGCGGAGTATTTTCAATTTCAGAACTGTCGCTATCCATTTTAGTTCAATCTCATTAAAAAATGACGGGACAAGAATATTTTACGAATATTTTATGCTTCACGTTTGTTGACATTCAAATGATTCGATAGATGTTGCTCCGTTGCCTAGCAATGGATAGTGTGTATGTGGGTATTTGAGACAGCAGTAGTGATGTCTATGATTTTTGTTCAGAATATTATGAATTTGTACGACAATTTCCCTCATATTATATAAACCAATAGACTTTGTCTATTCATTCTTGAAGTTGTCTGATCGAATATCCCTTCGAAATGCAGAATTTTCAAAATATACTTTCACCTTGCTGTCACGAAAACTGTATTGCTTAGAAATTAGGTACTGAAAAATTTTGGCACAGAAATGTCACTTTGTGGCACAGAAATGTCACTTTGCGGCACATTAATGTCAAATTTCAAATTTGCGAACGTAAAACTTTGCAGAAAAGCATGTTTTGGAGTGTGGTTGTAGAAAAAGAATATTTCAATTATCTTGATCAGAACAAATAAAACAAAAATCGTGAAAATGGAAATTGGTTGTTTCTGTCTGAAGCCAAAGGGAATTTTTGATTAAAGAGAAATAGGTTGACTGGACAGGGGATGATATGAAAATTAATCACTAGATCTCTAGATTATAGAATTTTCTGCATTGATGATAACGGTCGAAACATTTTTTTCGCATTTTTAAGTCACTTTGAAGGTTTGGTTCACTATTTGCACTAATATCTGTGCCTCTGCTTGAAGTTCCATACCACCCTACATAAGTAAACAGAAGTAAAATCACTCGCAGCCATATTTGGGTTGACGTCGTCTACCTCGAATTTTACGCTTAGCTGACCTACTCAGCAACCAAATCAATCTGATATCCGAACACCGTACGTAAGACAAAGTGACACAGAACAGCTTTCAGCCGTCCCCTATTGCCCCACCGCATGCCAGAAAAAAAAATCTCAACCCGATACATCTAAGGAGCCGACTAGGAGTGCACTTAATCTGTTTACCTATATACTGTGCCCATACTGATAATCATAAACAACAGAAACAATATCTGTCAGTCACATTAAAAAGAAAATATGACACAATTTTTTTTGAGCTGTTACATCCCTCACTGTTGTAAAACGTGGAAAGTTTTTTCCACGACAACAGTCGATGATTTTCTAAAATTGTTTTCTCTGCCCCTAACATAATCCCTAGATCTGTTGATTCAGTGGTACTCGCATACGTTTCTCATTTATTATCATTATAATCGTTTTTGAAGTAGCATGTCATCATGAGAGAGTATGCCTAATACATTCAGTTTTGTAATTGATTTCATTAAAAAATAAGAAATAATGGTTTCTGTTCTAATTTTATTATTGTGCATGCATGCATAAGCAGGCTTCATTAGGAGACACCATGAACACTTGGTTGGACTTCTTGTTGGAATTTTCATTACTTTCGGGGGTAATACCATGAGTGCTCTTAATACTATCGATAGTAGTTCTGTCAGAAATCAACGAGATCAGTCAGGACGAGTATGGTGTTACCTAAAAGCAATTTGATCGAGTTCAAGATTTCTGACAGAATTTTCGGTAGTATTGGGAGAACGAGTTGTATGTACTGAGATAATTCCGTGAACCAACATAGCCCATTGTTGTGAATTCTTCAATAGTTATTGTTTGGATACGTGATTGTCAATGACGACGTAGTCTTAAAGGCTTCAAAGGAAGGAACCATGTACTACCGAGACACACCGTTCTTATTGATCTTTATATCGCAGTAGAAGAGAGTTTTATACAGCGAGTGAATTTATCGGTGGTAATACAATCTAGTGCTCGCAATACTATCGACATTAATTCTTTCAGGAATCAACTAGATCAAATTACTTGGTAACACTTTGGGTCCGCTAAGACGAATGGTGTTACCTCAAAGCAATTTCATCAAGTTAAAGATTTCTGACAGAATTTTCGATAGTATTGTGAGCACGAGTTTTTTTATTGAGATAATTTCACTAGCCAAAAAACTCAAGAAAGTTTCGCGAATTCTTCAATAGTTATTGATAATGACTGATTCTTACCGACTCAAAACGAAGGAACTGTGTATTATCAATGTACACCGTTTTGATTGGTCCTTATATTGCAGGAGTAGAGAGTTTTATGTAGGGAGTGAAATTATATCGTTTCCAAAACGCGACATTTTAAAATAATACTTGTAACTAAGATTTTCAACACAACGCTACTAATACGTATTGTCATTTAGTAAACAAAAACCAATCATGGCCACTATAATCTTACGATTTGTTATGTCCTAGAATAATCTCAATGTCAGATGATATTAGCATTAATTTAATTTATTTAGGTGTGAAATTTTGTTACGAAATCGCCCGCGTGCTTAAAATAATTGTAGATAATTTTTCTCTTTTGAAGAAAATTTATGCTCTTGCTTTAAAAACTTCCTGCAATAATTCAAGCACGTGGTTGATTACAAATGATAATTTCTTTATTTGCACCCCGATGTATAATTTTCACATTATTTCCATCGTCACATCGTCACTTCATTCTCACTCTGTAAATTTTGTTGAACTTTGAGGCAACCTGAAAATTTTGCACCTGTCATCTTGAGATATACTCTTATGATCTACAAACAAGTCTATTATACACAATAAAGCCTTCTAAAGTGGATATTCACTTTTACAAGCCAGTCTTAGCGAAAGGTTGCCATAATTTATAAATCAATTAGTTATACACAGAAAAATGTTTGTCCTTTGTGTTTTTTCGTTATTTCAATATGGATTTTCATGAACTATCGGTCGTGGCAATTCAAAACCTGTAAATAAGGTCAAAGCTGGAAACACACACGGTTGTTTCACCAGTCCTTATAGACGCTACTAGGTATTATCAGCAACAATAAACAGCAGCTGTTTTGAGTTCACCTTCATTTTGAATTTTAATTGGTTGACTACGGTTGATGAACGATAAAGTTGAGTGTTTACTTTTTGCTGATGTTTCACGATGATAATTATTGAGGGAATCAGAACGGGAGAGAGCCAAAGAAGGACATTTTTACTTTCATAAGAAGGTCGAAGTGGTTCGAGCAGGTATCCGCCATGGGATATGGGATGAATAAATATGCCGGAGATTGCGAAAAGCGTCCACTGAGTCTTAGACGCTGACGCTTGTGTCCCCCACCAATTACCATTACCATTACCAAATGGTCAAAGAAATCGATGGTGGCTTCTTCAATACTTTTAAGAGAGGTTGTTTACAATGCTATTTCATACATGCGGGGCCCATCTATAAATTTCGGTATTCGCTTATTGGATGGTACGCTGTTTCTAGCAGATTTCCGCATAATTTATATTGAGAATTGCTTGCAAACAGTTCCATTTTATATAAGTGATATTTTAGATAAGAATGCTTATAGCTGAACTAGGTTCGTTGTTCACACGGTTCAGCATTGAATAATTTTCAATTCGTTAATCCTGCACGCTTTCCGACCACTTTCTATGTTTCTTGTGAATCCATTTGTTCAGCCTCACCCTTACTGTCCCTTACCGTACATTTCGGTATTGTGATTTTTGGTTGAGGGTTTAGAAATGGCGATAGTAATGGTGGTATTCTGCTGGAACTCAGAATAGTTTCACTTTATTCTGTTCTCCAGGATTCCCTGGGTGTTCCGCACTCCTCTGAACATTACTTTTTGGTTCATAATAGCCCCTATAGTGCGGTCTGAATATCGAAAACGATATTAATCTGCTTATCACATAAGGTCTCCTCATATGTATACGGATACATTGTTATATGCATTTTGGCTTTGAATACTATACTGTTCAACCAAGTGCGTCAGCTGAGGTCCTCTTTTGGACTGTCACAGTATATTCCAGATCCTGTTCGATCGCCAGTCTATGACCCGTCTGTACACTAGGCTGGTTCTTTAGGAATGAGTTCTGGTATTACATCTTTCCATTATCCACGATCCGCCATGGCATCATCGATAAGTTTGTCGAATATGTATTGTGGTTTCATGTGGTCTTTTCTCATTTAAAACTCTGTGACTTTTACAAGTGGGTTGTAAAGGGTAAGTATATACCGAAGATGCCTCGATGAACGATTATCGATCATCGATGACCAATGAGCGCTGTAACAGGACGATGAAAGATTATTGGTGTACATACCGAAGATAGCTTCCGCGATGAGATGGAAAGTACGAATTGATGATAATTTCGTTTTATTCAGACAAAATTATGTCCAGTGTGTTGACGGAAATATTACAGAACAATGTGTCGCAGTTTATGTCTCTTGTCCCAGACTGCTGGAAGACGACAACACTTTTTTGATACCTACAAACGAGTACATTTTCGAATCTCGACTATGTACTCCATAAGGCAGTTCTGTACCGTGTTAACACAAACAAATTGAAGTGGGCAACCATTCGCTATCAAGATAACGTGAAGCTCTGCTTTCAGAATCGATTAAAAGACAAATATATTGTATCGCTTTAAACGTCGATGTAAATGTCACTGTAAGCATCGATGGTGATGCGAGGGTCTGCTAATATCCGTCATGTAAACTCTCATATAAATCAATATATTTGTATTACATCGATTGAATTCCATCTAACTATCGCTCATCGATGCATCTTCGGTATGCACTTACCTCAAAGTAATGACGTAGGTTCGTCTAATTCTTTATGATTTTCATTTGATGTTGGTTCCAAGTATGCTTGCAACCAAGTCTCGTTTAATTATTAACCTTGGGAATTAGGATAAGTTATGTGAGTATTTCTTTTTCTCCACTACTATCGTATTTTACAGTAATTACGTATCAGTTATCAATTCTGAATAGTGATATCCATGATCAGAATACACGTAAGGAAGGAATGTTACATGTCAAAGCAGCCAAATATAAAACAACTCAAAACGCCCTGAAATGCATTGGACCTAAAATTTTCAATCATCTTCTAGAAATTATCAAGAAAGAAAATATAACGATATTTAAAAAGAGTGAAGTCGTTTTTATTGATTAACTGTTTTTTCCCGCTGCCGACACTGTAAATAGTCCATACATGCTTAGCAACAAAACAGGTAAATAGTCTATATCATTCGTTTACTAATTCATTTTGACAACGGAATGTAAATAGTGTCATTTACATGCCTAGGGTAATAATGACTCTGACTTTGACAAGTAGTACCTTCACCTTCATTTATATCAATTTTTAGGTTATAAGTCTTTTTGAAAATTATTGTTGTCTGTTTATTCGGTAACTTAGTAACGCGCACAAGCAACTTAGAATGAAATAGCGGGACAAATAATCATGAAGGAAGGGTAAGAAAAACTTCAATCCAGGCAAATCTTGAGAATTGTCAACAAGCAGCGGGAAAAACGTAATAAGTAACACGAAATGTATCGACTGTTACATCCTCGGCAAGCGACAAGCCTCGGCTTTGCCTCGGCTCGTACTCGCTCACCTCGAATGTTAACACGTCTTTACATTCCTTGTTACTTAAATAACTATTATACACTCGATGAGTTTTTATCTAACCAACTGTAATCCAGTCAGCTGTGTTTTGTGTGATACTGTTCAGACCTGTCAGTCTGTAAATTTGTTTGTTTGTTTTTTATTACTTACTAGTTGTAAGTTATATATAAGTTTTGAGTATGCCGATTTAAAATGATTTTTTTGTAATTTTAAGGATCCAAGCACATTATTCAACGGCATACGATCAATAACAAATTCAGAATTTTCAAGATCCAACAGGCTGAGGCCAATAACGAAGTTGCAATGAAACAAATGTTTTGAAACTTTGCTTTGCTGTCCCGTTTTTTGCTAATTATTATTTTCAGTCTTTTGAACTGTCATACGATTTGCGACAATAATCTTCATAAGATAGATAAAATGATTAATGAGTAATTGTGATAATATTATAGAAAAATTCGAGAGTGATTAGGGCTTTTCGGAAACATACTCTGGGTTAACAAGCCGATCCAAACAGATCACCAACCCGAGTACTATATAGTTTAAGAACGTATCATACTCGTGACCCTCGCGAATTTGAACGCTGTAAACGAGAATAGAAAAAGATATAGGGAGAAGTGAAGTCTATGAATTTACTACTCAGGAGTCTGATGACCGACCACATTTGAGGCAAGTTCACCTAAAATTTCGATTGATGCGCAATAGGCTTTTTCGGAAACCTACTTTTGTTGACACGATCCCAAACCTGCACGTTCGTTTATCTTATCTGGGGTTTTTTATGTTTTCATTCCCACGAATTGGAAAATACTGTAATGTTCAGGGAACATCGTGAGATCCGAGGGAAAGAGTTGAATTGAGTTTGTCTTGATGTGGATATCATGTAGAGTTGGAGCTATGAATATCACTGGTTCTTCTTCTTTATCGTTATTCTTTCATTGGCAATAATGAGTCTAATTCATTACAGGTGTCTGAATCTCCGGAACCAGTGAAACCAGAAACACCACCGCAAAATCTGCAGGAAACACCAAAAACAAACGGCATCGACCACGGCCCTCTCAATGATGTTCCAAAGCCCGCACCGCGACGTTTGAATTCCGCCACGAATGAACCATCGCCAACACCTGTAGAACCCCTCAACATCTTACCACCGACCAGGAGCCAACCCGCAATGACAGGCTATGAGCAGACCAACCACAAAAAAGCGTCATCCAACTCGTCACTGGACGACGATGCACAGGTACTAGCGAGGCCAATCACCAATGAAGAGTTCCAGGCGATGATCCCTCCCCATTTCCTGAAAAAATCCGCCACCCAACAAAACACCGCGGCCGCCGCCCCTAAAAACTGCCCCCATTCCTCCACTAACGCCTCCGATAAAAACGAAAGTGTCGCGAATTCGGTTACCACCGTTACTATTAAGAAGCCCGATCCTATAGAACTGCCCCCCTCACCGACAGGTCCGGGCAGGGTAACCGAGACCATCACCAAGAGCACCTTTACGGAAACCGTGGTGACTAGGATAACGGACAATAAGTTGGTAGAGCCCTTGATCATAGAGGTAGGCGGCCCCTAAATGGCGGCTGAACTTTTTTCTATCTAAATCTCTTTCCAATATGGTTCATTTAGCATGGCGCTAGTTGTTTTTGCACCTACCCTCGTAGTTTGCATGTGGTATGTGGTTCTAACACTGGGTTTTTCAGCAACTTTTTTATCATTATCCGCCCTGCGATACTCGAAGGTTTTGGAACCGTTGCGGCTTTTATTATTATTATTTGAAATGTTATAATAATTGGGAGATACGTCTTTGATACTGGTTGGATTGAAATACAGTGTCTGTCAGAAAGTATGTAACATGGAGGGCTGAGGTTGAGATGGTGCTCGTAGTTTGGATGTATCTACTCTGCTGGTGCTATTTCAGCGTTTCCCATGAAATGGGAATATCACCAAATCATTTGTTGCAGTAATTAGTTGGTGTCTGCATAGACCTACCCTATACTGATGAGGGTCACCCTGAAATCGATCTATGGTGGTGTCGATGAACATGTACATGCAACAAGCAATTGCATAGAAAGCCTTGTAGGAACTCTGCACGGAAATTCACCAGATGTAATTCAACGTTCGTCGTGGTATTAGCCAGGAAACTAGTTGCTTTCTGATGGATTTTCGACACAAATTGTATAGGATAATTGCAATGAGCTGTCCTGTCAAGACATTATGTCTCTTCAAACATTTCATCATTAGAATATTGGAAAACATTTTTTGGATGATTGTGTACGTTGGACAGTCTAAAAATCGATTTTGACACATGTCACGTGATCACTCGTATGGCGGCAAATTGAAGAAAAAATCACTTTTTGAAAAGACAAAGACTGGGCTTAGGATTCAAGTGTTTACTTATATACGGACTTTTAATCAATAATTCGTAAAAATGTCAAGTTTTTTCTAGTATTATCGGATCTCTTTACAAATTTCCTTTCTTTTTTTTGTAGTGGATCGTATTCCGATAATAACGATAGCTCTAAATTGATAAGTGTTTTTTTCTACAATCGCTTATCAAAGTAGTCTTTGGCGATTTCACGTCTCAACGCAAAGTAAACGTAATGATGAAGAGGGTGAGGAGCAGCATATCAAACTGATGGAACACATGACCCGGGTTCGATCTACCTAACAGTTTTGTCAGACGTAGCTTTCTGGAAGTTTTAACCTTCAACAGTATGAAACTAAAAAAAAATTATTGAAGGAAATTTGTACAAGTGTAGAAGGACAATTAATCAATTTGCTCCGATAACTTACTGCGTTTAGAAGAGTGCTGTCTTGGATAAAATTATTTAATTTCGTCAGTAACGTAGGTATCTGAAATTTGCCTATCTGAAAAAATAAGTTGAAATTTACTAAAAAATACTTCTCTTTTTCAAAAATCGTTGACGATTCGGAGACTATATCTGCCTTCGTCATCAAAACTCGCTGAAAAGAGAAGTGTTTTTCATTTAATTTGAACTTATTATTTTTTCAGATACTTATGCAAATTCTAGGATACTAGCGAAATTTTTTTTCCAATTTTTTTGAATATAATGTTATCTAGTGTGGAGAAAATGAAAAATTTATCATCGAAATACAAATGCCACTGCGGTCGAGCCATTCAGAGGAAAAAATTAAGATATTTGTTAAGAGATTGGAGAATACTGGAAAAATTTGTTATTTTCAATTTTCTCAAACATCTTCAATTGACTTTTTTCGATATATTGTCATGTAACCTCACTTTTTGCCTCTTCATAGTATGTTTTTTCAATTTGCCCCATACCAGTTATCACGCAACATATGCCAAACACTTTCTTTTTTCTGTTGAACATGCTCAATCGATCAACATGGATTTTTTTTCGATACATCAATAATAAAAATAGAAAATACCCAAATGTTACACAATTTATGTTGAGCATTGTATATTTCTGAATCGAATAATTTTCAAATGATAAAGGCGGTGCAGCTTATCCAGAACAGTGCCTCTAAGGTTTGGGGGCGCACTAGACTAATCCATTTCATTTATTTTTTCGATGGAGCACTGTGGTAGATCATGTCTACTATTTGTGCATTTCAGAGAACAAGTCCTAGTTGAACTACACAATTTATTATTTTCACGAATAATAGATAATGGGATTCTAAAGATACAAAGTTTATCTCAAAAAACAACTTTAACCAAACACTTAAGGTGTTCCAACTACAATACAGGGTGTCCCACGAAGATTAGGACAGGGAATATCTCTAAAGTAGTGGTGAGTTGTAATTTTTTTCGGCCACGTGACATCAGATTCAAAATTATTAATGGGACAACCTGCATATTTTGGCATTTTTATGTTCCTCCCGATAAAACGATTTCAAAATATATTTTGAATCTGATATCACATGACCGAAAACAAAAAGCTCATTGGGTAACATAATATCAAAAAAATCTACACCAATTGCTTTTATTTGCAACCCCAAAATAACAATTCTCTACTACTCTCGAGTTCCGAAATTTTCCCTGTCCTATTCTTCGTGGGACACCCTGTATATTGTGCAGATACATCGGCGATGTATCTGCTCAACTTTTCACTCTAGAGTTTGCTCTAACGCTTCATAATAATTTATAAGTTGCTGCATTGTTGAGAAGGTGGTCTATCTAATTTTATTTTTAGTCTTTAAATTTATTATAATAGGTAATTACAATGTAAATAAATATTTTAAATTTGGTGAATTATTGAAAAATAAATAATCTTCATACAGAAGCATAACCCATTTCAAATAAGATTAGTATACATTTTCTGTTAATTTCAATAACTCAGTATTCTTCACGTTATTTTTCTCGTTATTTTTCAATAGAATTTTACAAATAAAAAATCTAATACTTTACACGTTAGTGGTCAGTAATCCAGATAATGATTTTTCCCATAATGACAGTATTAATTGTTTTGAAGAAAAAATATTTTTTCTACTACCGCTTACCAAAGTAACCTTTGACGCTTTCAGATCTCAACGCAAAGTTGACGTTTTCCGAGAAATGTCATTTTGTGACAGTTTTTACGTTCTAGAGCGAGAATATTGAAAATACGCTCGATCTCCCTAGCTTTTGTTGAAAACGAACCTATTCTTGCATGATGGAAACTAAAGACTATAAATTCAAATCTCACTAAGGAACTGCGGTGGTGTCATGGTTAGAGTATCTGCCTACCAATCTGGCTTCGATATCGGCGTGAGTTCGATCTCGGAGTTCGGATTTTTTTTAATGCAAGTAATTTTCTTTTTTCCTTTTGTTAGAGATGTAAATTATGGGATATTTGGATACTTATACATTTGGGATTACTACTGAGTGTAAATTTTCTCATAGGTAATATTTGCCTATGTTAAATGAACTGTCGATCGTTTTTATATCTAAGGGCGGGTTGTACAAAACAAGTTCACCAACAGTTTAGGTACACTCGCTTCAGTTGCTAGGGATTAGCCAATGAAATTTCTAGTACCTTAGCAACTGAACTTAGTTTAGTTTAACTGTTGGTGAAATTGTTTTGTACAACCCGCCTTAGTGCTGCGTTTGTGGAAAAAATCATGTGTGTATTTCGAGCACAAATAGTCATTGCCGCTCTCCAAAGATTACCGCGCTTCGCTTCGCGTCGCGTAGTAATTCTCTTTGTCGAGCGGCAATCAATCACTTTGCTCTCTAAATACACAAATAGGTATTCTTGTTACGATTTTCATTTAAATTTTCCTGATGGATCAAAGGGTTTGTTTTTTCTTGGGGAAAACGATAAAAATATAAATGAATTTTGGCAAAAATCCTGCATTTTAATAAAAATGTTTGCCCTACAAAATTCCAATATAAATAAAGATAAATGCACCTTAAAATAAAATGGCCTGGTAAGCTTTTACAAAAGTTTCATATTGACACTTCAGAATGAAATGGTTCAGTAGAGCGGTCATTTTTCTAAAATGTCTACAAATCTGGTAGAGCCTATCGAAATATTTCTCTTGCGTGAATCGCGAACGATCGTAAATATGCTGATGCTATATTATCTGTACCGGGTAACCACGAGGTGAGGTACGACCTCCAAGTTTTGTGTAGGTTTGAAGATGCAGGTTTGAAATTCGGTAAATAACTTGAATACGCTTTTTTTGACACCACAACTGAGAATTTTCCACTTTCGATTTAACCGGAAGTGACACCCAACTTTTTTTTAATGACACTTAAAGTGACAATAAAGTTGCTAGGACTTTTTGATAGAAGCGGCAACGTCACAATGCTGAAAATATTTGAGATCGGTAGAACAGATCAGAAAATGTAAAATGCGAAATTTTCAGAAAAATCCTGCATTGCGTTTTCCAGAAACGTCGAAACTACTATCGACCGTGAGTCGCGCTGTATAAACCTGTATATTTATGTGAATTTTAGTTATATTGAAGAATAATATTTATATTCTTCTGATTGTTGATGGAAAATTAATAATAGTATAAATTTGTTTGAAACTTCTTCGTGAATAAATAAGAAATTGCACAGAGGAATGGCAACGTTGAGTTTATAAATCGTATCACAGATAAGCAGGTTATACTTCAGTTGCTCTTCGGCAGCTTATTTAGCCCCTTTTTTTTTTCATCGGTATGATAGGTTGAGATCAGTGTATTTTTGAGAACCTAAATCATCATTCTTAATACCCCTTTACGGAGGGAAGTTATGGTGGATTTATGCAGCAGTCATAAGTTTTAAGTCATAAGGAAGAATATTCGTCAATGATTGGTTGGAATAAACGAACTTAAAACTTATGACTGCTGCATAAATCCACCATAAGTTTCGCTGGTAATAGTTGATCTAGGATTCAGTTTGATCAACTTCGATTTCATTAATTAGATTTTTATGAAGTACCTACACTTTTTCTGGTTTCATATTTGTGTAATTCATTTTATAGGTATGAATTATGTAGATATTGACATATTTGATTCAACGATTGAAATATTACTCATTTTGTCAATTTCCATCACAATCGAATAATCCTTCTCAGTGCAATAAATGATATGCTATAACCATAGACTTGATGATCTATTATTATTATTTCAATAAACGAGAAATATACATAAATAGAAAGGATATTTTCTTTGATAAACCGATTTTTACTTACTATGTACTAATTTATATTATCAATTCGTTATTCAGTTTTGTCCCTGAAAATGGCATTTTCTTATCAGCTACACAAAAAAGTTAATTATTCTCACTAATTTCACAACGTTCATATGATTTGGTCTCGTGCGCCGTTGGTAGTGTGTTCCAAAATTTCCAACACAATAAAATGTATCGCTTTCTACGGAAAATTATCAAAAAACGTGAAAATGGTGAAGTAACTCTGCTCCAGTTTCGCAAGATGAAAGAGAATCCTTTTAAATTTAGGCGGAACCGAAGACGAATTTCTATTGTTTTAGTGAGTAAACAAAGTTTTGTGAGGTGAAATGGTGACATAAATAACTTGTTATCTGGATTATGACACACTCTCGTTTGTACAAAATTATAGAGTTAAACCTGTCTTCATTCGAAAAAATTTATTGAAATTATTCGAGAATACGTTTAATTTTATTTAGCGAAAGGCAATGTTTTTTGAAACAAATATTGTGATTTTCGTAAAATCAATTCGTGAGGATGTTTTAATTGTTTTCTGAATGTGGTGGGTATTTGGTAATTTAGTAAATTCTGATAATTTTTTGATTTCACGATTTCTGATCTTTCCTTTATATTGTCAAGAAGGTGCAAAAACTCCGTCAAAATGGTACATTTTTCTGGAAAGCCAAACATCTTTTAAGTTTTTCATGAATTGAATAAATCAAACCCAAAATATTACATTGTCATA
This sequence comes from Chrysolina oricalcia, assembly GCA_944452925.2. Classification (NCBI taxonomy): domain Eukaryota; kingdom Metazoa; phylum Arthropoda; class Insecta; order Coleoptera; family Chrysomelidae; genus Chrysolina; species Chrysolina oricalcia. The sequence continues at coordinate 28,219,187 of OX101825.2, read as the reverse complement.
ATTTGAACCGATTATTCTGTCAGGAAAAACACAATAGTTATTTGGCATTGCATAAAAATATACCATTTTGACTTAGGACTCTTTCCACCTTCAGTGACAATATGTGAGATATCAGAATTGTGTTCTACTGAATTCCCTCTTCTGTTAGGTAATTTAGCTATAGTAAAACGAACACTATGTTCAAAAATTAGTATTTCAAGTTCTTCCTGTTTGGTCAGAATGGAACTTGAGACTAATGCTACATAATAATCTCAAACAACTCGCTTCGAGAAAGAAGAGCGTTTTTTTTTCTCTAATGGATACAAAGAAAGAGATATTGAGAGGTGTATGAAAAATAGAAGAGAAATCAGAGACGGAAGAATCAATAGTAGACCAAATGACTGTCCATCCAGTGAACCAAGTAGAAGTCAAACCAACACCGAAAAAAGAAAAGCATTCTTACCATATGTTCCCAGAGTTACAGATCGTATCGGCCGTATTCTAAGAAAATATGAGATTAAAACCGTTTATAAACCTTCAAAGAAACTGAAAGACCACTTTAGATCAGCGAAGGACAAACGAGACGTACTATGCTCTTCTGGGGTTTATCGCATTCCATGTTCCTGTGGCAGCGTTTATATCGGAACCACGAAACGCTCCGTTAAAACAAGAATCAAAGAGCACAAGGCTTGCTGTCGGTTAGGGCACACACAGAAATCCGCTGTCGCAGAACATACTCTCAACAACGATAACCATAGAGTGAAATTTGAAGAAACCCAAGTCATCTCTTCAACATCTGCATATTCCCTATTGTCGGTATTGGTCAAATGCCAATCCACGTGTCTTCCACGAAATCGACAACCAAACTCCCCATGAATACTGTTTTTGGAGACCATTTGATTGAATCAATTTTTCTTGAAGGTAGTCTGACAGGAGAAGCTTATTTGGAATTACTAGTTCAGTTTGTTTATCCACAATAAGCAGCATTACGAATGACGATCGTTACCAAGGCGACCACTTGATTATTCAACAGGACGGGATACTCCCGTATTATGCACAGCATGTTAGAGTATTTTTGGATAGGATTATTCTGGGAAATTAGATTGGAAGAAGAGATCCTATAAATTGGCCAGCCATATCTTCAGAGTTAATCCTACTCGATTTTTTCCTGTGGGGTCACTTGAAAACAAGATTTTTGCAAAGGTGTCTGAAGATCTGCGACATAGAATTATTGAAGAATGTCGTCGGATAACGCCAGAAATGCTAGAAAATCTGAGGTCTCATTTTAAACAGAACTTGTATCATTGTATGATAACCGATGGTAGACAGTTTGAACATTGAATTCATTAACAATGATAATTAAACTTATAAATATCGAAATTTTTGATTTTTCATTTTGTAATTAGTGAGTTTTCATGAAGTATTCACAAAATCAATTGATTAAATGTGAATTAATTTAAACCCCCTTTCCTCGTCTTTGAAAAGCCCTTGCTTTTTTATCGTGATCAGACAATACTTTAGAAAAGATAATACGACAAATTTGTAATGTTGGAAGAATATAATTTGGTTCATTATTGATCGTATGACAATACTCTTTTTGAATCGCTTGCCAACGCTCAGTACTCGTCATAGTGAGTCCTACCTACTTCAAGTAATATACTATTTAAAAAAAAAAAATCTGTTTATACAGTGCAGCTTTTTTTAGCTCCCCCTGTTAACTTTTGAGCGGTTTGACGTACAAACATGATGGAAACCATTTTGAATGATATAACCGACACTACTTTTTCAAGTAAAATACATTGTGATTGCTTGATAGAGGGGACGGGGGACACGTCAATTTAAAAATTTGAAATGGCATGGGGGGTCTTGAACCATCTGAATTTTTTCTAATTTTATTATATTATAATATATACACTCGAAATATCAAGTATTAGTGCGGATCTGAATGGTACCCTTATCTAGAAAAATTTGAACGGTTTGATGAGGAACAATGGAACAAAAAATATTTTGAATAGTATTAATCGACAAATGGCGTAGGGGCACTCAAATTAAAAATTTCGAAAGGCAAAGAGATGGAAATTGTGAAAATACGTATCAAAGAAAAAAGAATTATCTGTGTGAAACTAGAATTGAATTCTCTTTCCAACGATGTATAATTTGACCCCCCATGCCATATGAAATTTTAAAATTGATATTCTCCCCACTCCGCCGTCATCGGGCAACCTCAATGTCTTCTATTCCCAAACGTAGTATCGGTGATACCATTCAAAATAGATTTGTTCAAGTTGTACGTCAAACCGTTCAAAATTTATCGGGGGGGGGGTGGCTAAAAAAAGCCGCACTGTTTATATTATTTTATAAAAATACTACTTGAAGAATACTGTCTCGTAGCGAAAACAAACAGCGTGTTCCAAAAACATTGCAACAAATGGAAAACAATTTTTTTCGGCAACCATCCGGGAAGTGCTCGAATTTTAATACAAATATTTATATAAATAAGAATTAGAATGTTTCTGTTGGTAGCTATCTTCTGTTCGAATTTCAATATACAGTGAGCACGTAAAGGTTGGAACAAATTCGTTAAACACTGGATATAGCCATTAGGAGAAATAAGCTCAGACCCTTCGATTTTATTTTTCAGTTACGCATTTTTTGATCTAATCATATTCTTGGTGACGTAATCACTGTTCGAGTTATGACGTCATTATACATTTTTTTAAATGGCATTACCCTATTTTGATAATACTTTCAAAAAGAACGCATTTTTCTGTGTATGAATGTCATATTTTTTCTTATGTTACATAACCTTATGATCGAGAAATAAAAGATATTTCATTGTTCATAGTAATGTAATATTCGATCTGTTAACGTAAACTTTTGACTTAAGGGATCCCCACAAAAAATCTAGGGGGGTTAGATCATGAGATCTAGCTGGCTTTTCTAAAAATCATCAATTACTATCGAAATCATCTTCAATAAGTTCATGATTCATATGAGTATTTTCTTCAAATGATATTAATACATCCAATTGTTGATCTTCCGTAACGCATGGACGACCTTTCGTATAATTATCACCTACATTGTCAAAATTTCTAAATTTTGCTTCGACTTTGATCGCTGTCCAACGTGTAATAGGTCTATCGGGATAGTTATAGTTAAATAAGTCACAAACCTCAGCTTGCGTACTAGTCTTATCCCCGTAACCTAAAATCATTAAAATATCTTTGCGTCAATTTTCGCTTTTTGCATGGTGTCGAGAACTTATTTATACCACAATTATTTGATATTGTTTTTTGTTGTTTTTTTTTAAATTGTTTTTTTCCGTTAACCAGCTGTCGTCCCCTTACGAACGGCAGCCCTCAAAAGTCGAAACTTGTGCCGAGCCAAGGATTAACGAGGTCTTACCTTTTTACGTGCGATTCCTAGCTAACTATTATTGTTAAGCAGAATTTTAGAAACATATTTACGTACAGTCAGTGTCCAGTTGCATTGGAGCAATCAATGTGTCAAACGTCTGTTTTAAAATGACTAAAAAAGAATAAGTGGCACCCATATGAAGTGAAAGTAATTCATGAACTTAATGAAGATTATTTCGATCGCAGGATTTTTAGAGTTTCCAGCTAGATCTCCTGATCTAACCCCACTAAATTTTTTTTGTGGGGATACCTCAAGTCAAAAGTTCACGTTAACAGACGTAATATTACATTATTGTGAATAATGAAATATCTTTTATTTCTCGAACATGCGGTTATGTAACATAAGAAAAAATATGACATCCATACACAGAAAAATGCGTTCTTTTTGAAGGTATTATCAAAATAGGGTATTGCCATTTGAAAAAAATTATGATGACGTCATAACTTGAACAGGGATGACGTCATCAAAAATATAAGTAGGCCAAAAAATGCGCCACCGAAAAATAAAATCGACGTGTCTGAGCTTATTTTCCCTAATGGCCATATCAAGCGTTTAACGAATTTGTTCCAACCTTTACGTGCTCACTGTATAATACAAATAAGAACTGAAATGTTCGAAATATTCAAATTTGGAATCGTTTCATCCGATTAACAGATGGGTGAAAGTCGACCTCTCTTCGTCTCTTAGACTAAATGCGTCTCATTGATTTGTTATTCTACATGGTTGCCGAAAAAATAGTGTACGCAACACGTCCGAAAACAGTTTTTTTGGACTCGCTCGCAAACTTCCAGGACTCTCTAACGCTCGTCCTAGAATTTGGTCTACTCGTCCAAAAAAACAGTATTTTCCGGACTTGTTACGTAAATAACTACTATTATTATTGATTTAACAAAAATATTATTTATAAAAGTTGGTGCTTATCGAGAAACATGAGTTATCAAAAAGTTATGTTAAGTTCATTGAACTCAAGAAAAAGAGTAGTGTCTGTTTCTTGAATTGTATTCACACAACCGGTTCCAAATATTGTTATTCGATTAAGTCCGTAGTTTATGAAAAAAAAATGTTTTTTTTTTTTCGAAAGGTCAACAGGTATAAAGTACCTTTATTTTTTCATTGTGAAATATTCAGATTTTGAATATCAGAGAGATCCTCATTATAGAGAAATAATTTTCGATAAGATATCCTCTAGTTATTGAAATATTGGCGTCCAATCATGAATTCATAACGATATCTAAGAAATAAATCGCTTTTGATTTTTTTATTGTTTTTATTTTCATCAAGGATATTGCATATCTTAATTCTGTAGCATGTTGTTGAAGAACTGAATCTGAATGGTTCACTAGATGGCAATGAAATATTTTTATTGAGATTTTTTGTGTTTTTTATCAAATCAAGATACTTTATTCTTGATGACTTTTCGCAAAAAAAATATATCTATGACTTAACATAAATTTTCAATCACCCACTATGAGTTTCCCGATAAGCACCAACTTTTATCGCGAATAATTTTTTGTGTAAGTAATCAATAATAAAAAAATTTTGCATACTTTTTGGGACTCGCTGTATAATATTTAATGTTTTTATAATATTTCGAGTATGCTAACAACCATAAGTATCTTGATTTTCATTGTATCAACCGAATGGTCTCATCATAGCCCCCCTCATTGAGATATAAACGAAAAAACAATCTGAACAGAACTTTCACTATACATGACGCACACTTCCATACTCCGATTTCTTTCCGATTTTTGCTGAATTCTTTATTTTATGTGTTTTGATTTCACTCAATCATTTGCTTTTCGGTGTCTAGACTGATATATTCAAGTCATTGAAATTGATTTTATCAAAAGTGATGATCTGATTCATTGTTAATTGATAAAATGTGTTCCAGTAAATAATGGAAAACTTCAATGACGATTGAAGATGTCAGTTATTCATTGTTTCAGGTTGAATAAACTCTCGCAATGAGGCCCTTCAAGTTATATTTTTGTAATGAACGTTTTTTGAACCAACATACTAGGGAGAATTATAACCAATAATTTTAAGATAATGGCTAATCATCAAATTAACCTTTGCCCAATAATATCTACTAATCATATACTCAATGGGAAAACGAAATCTCTCTACTTGTGCACTAATAACAGTAACTACTAGCATGGGAAAAATGATTTGCCATATCTGTGTGAGCTTGATTGGTTTTCCAGTTATTGATGCATGGAATTTTTAATTGAATCTTCTCTTTCTGGACTGAATGGCCTATGAATATAAATGCGGTACCAAAATGGTATTTTCAAATAATTGAATATGGACAGCAATTTTCCATTCGAGCAATCAGGCAGTGGAAGTAGATACTGATATGGTTATTTGAGAAAAATATCCGGATTTTTTTTTTATTATTTGAAAATGTAGCTAACAGATATCTTGCATTTTCCCTGTTATTTAATTGTAATAATTTCACATGTACTGTTTTCTTTCTATAAATTTCAATTTCTGCTTATTCGAAGTATTTTTCAGATGCATAATTTTCGTCAGAAAAGTTCATACCGAACGAATAGTTGAAAACAGCAGATGACATATGTTACGCTTCTAACTGAAGCCACAAAAATGTTAAATTGGCTTTCTATAGTTGTCTTTGTATTTCAATGCAAGTGTTGCAGAGAAAGAAAAAAAAAACTTTGAAGTTTCACCTCAACTTTTTGTGAAGCATGGAATCACCGTGCATTCTTGGAATTAAATGTTGATTCACTTTAGAAAGTATCCCATTTCTTGCGTTTTTTTTATAAAAATGCGATTGTTTGAAACACTTCATAGAGTTCTGTCCCTTGAATGGCATTTGAGAAAGCACAATAATCAAACGTTGGGATGTTCATCGAATCAGTCATCTACGAAATTGCAATGTATATTAAATTGTGTGTTGCTGAGGAGTAATTATATTTATACTATTTTTTGTGATCAGTGAAGCTGAAAATTATTACATCCAAAACATTTCATCCGAATCAAAGTATTTGTCTTGCATGTCTCGCGATTTCAGGACTAGTGATTAAATATCAGAGAATGATATAGATGGAAGATGGAAAGGCATGAAACCAATATTATCGAAGTTGAACTCCTTTTGCATACAGTGTGTCATTGTACTTTTTTATTTTTTAATACTAGGCAAAATAATAAAATGAATGCTAGTTTCGTTTTTTTTTTTCATTGCAATAGATCACATACAGTGCGGTCCATATGTTTAATTAATTTCACGCATAATTATGAACTTGTTATGAAAAAATCCTATAATATATTACACCACCGCTTTTACCCCATCTAAATTATGACAACTTCCTCAAAAATGTTCAATTGGGAAAGGAGTCGTGCAAAATCTCGTTCGAAAGGAATTTTGGTTTACTTCAATAATCATATTTATAATACAAGAAATAAAAATAGTGTCAGTGAAAAATAAAGTTAAAAAAACAAGGTCTCAGAAAAATTTCAAATATTTATTGCCATCTTACTATAATTTAATTCCAAATCATATAAAAGGGATCAAGTCATTATTCTCATTCAAAAAACAATTGAAAAAATGGATTCAACAGTCTCATCGAAATTTATTTCATGATATCTTTCACTTCAATTAACTCAGGTAGTTTATTTTTATTATCATTTTGTTGAATTTTGAAAGTTTACAAAACATATACCTAAGTGTAATTCTTACCTAAAATTTCTGGCTACAAGTTTTTAACTTCGCGGGTATAATGGAACCGTTTATTCACCTTTTTATACAAATTGATGTAATGCTTTTTAATTGAATTTTGAATAAACTTTATTATTATTATTCAATATGAAATGTTTTCAATTTGGTGCAATATGAACTGAGAAAATTAATTTTGAAAATGTTACATTTGGTTATCATCTTGTACACTCAGTTGAAACTGACTTTTTCTTGGTTTTGAAGTTTTTGATTTTTTCTCATCTCGACGCTAGGCATGAAATGAAGCACAGGGGTCTTCTATAATATTCAGGATTTCTGAATAAATTTTCACCATACGTTGAAAATGAAAATGGATAATATTAGATTAGGATATAGTGATAATATAAAAAGAATTAAAAAATTTAACACATATCTATAATCAAATTATAAATTGAGATAACATTGATGGTGGTTCACAAAAAAAATATTGAAAGAATGAAGGATATGCCAGTGTCCTTCCCGATTGAAGTTATTTACCATCTTTGTTTATCGTTCGCACATCTCAGGAGATTAGCTATATTTTCCCATTGTTTTGCACTAAATTCAATTTAATTCATACTGCTGAATGGCAAATCTAAACTATTTCGAACGAAGTGCCACACGACTTATTTCTTAAAGTTTTTGAGGGGGTAGTTATAATTTTCTAAAAGTTGAATTGCGCTCAAGCTGAAAGTATTACATGAATATGGACCGCACTGAATTTGAAAATTTCAAACCTTTGGTTTAACAAAGTCTTGTGTGGGTAGTTTGCTATATTTTTTAATGATTACATGTATCTTTTTCTTCAGCCTACAAAAAACCCTTCCTTAATACGACTAGTAACACAACAGTAGTAGTTTTCGAAGTCGAAAGTATACACAGTACAGTAGTTCTTGCCGAAAGTCTTTCTTCTCCCCTTGTAATAGTTGAACCAGACAAGATGGAGACTTGAAACAAAATGAGGGTGACATGAGATGAAATACAGTATTTTTTTACTAGAAACTAATTTTCTAATTTCATAGTACCAACTTAAAAATCGTAAATGGAAAAGGAGGTTGCGTTGTAAGTCATGGAAAAGATATTTCAATTCTCTATTCAATGGATGTTAAAAAACTAAAATCGACTAATTTGACTCTTCACAATAGACGTTCAACCCAATATCCGAAATAATAAACTAGAAAGAAGTAACCAATTCAATAGATAAATCTTCTCAAATTATGGATAGGCAAAAACAAAACACAAAAATGTTTTATGTATCATACACGTTTCATTTAATACAAGCAGTTTTTGATAAATAAATTGTTGAAAGTTTCCAGTTGACATTGAAAAGTATCAAAATGAACAGGGTGTGTCCGATATGTTTTTTTAAATTCTTGTTATAACTTCAGAACAAATCAGTCGATTTTAGTTTTTCAACATCCGTTGAATAGAGAACCAACATATTTTCTCCATGACCCTTATTTGATCTTATTTCAAACCCATTTTGTTTCATCTATATCTTATCTGGTTAACCTGATACAAGAAGGGGGGCGGGGGGACTATTGGCAAGCAGTGTATATATTTCAGCCTCTGAATTTTCAGGTAGCATTTGGCATGAGTTAGAATCCTATATACAGGGTGTTTCAAGTACCTGTAGAAAATTCAGGAGCATGTTGCTGACGTCATAATAAGAAGAAATGTTCTTATAGACACATGTCCGCAAGTCATTCGTTTCCGAGATACAGAGTGTCGAATTTGGATTATTATGTTTATATTTCACGAATAAATTCTAAAATAATTTTGATATGTGAGTAAAGTTTGGTATCTCGGATAAAATCAAATGTGATGTTATTTTTTCTCTTTCTTGGGGGTGGCGTCACTTACATCTCTTTTCAGTCATTCAAAAATAACAATTGAACTTTGACACTCAGTATCATAGAAACGAATAACTTGCGGACATATGTTAATATGAACTTTTCTTCTAATTTTGACGTCAGCAATATGCCCCTAAATTGTCTACACTTACTTAGGAAACACAGGATTTCAAGATTGTTTCGAGTGCATCCAAGGTCTCGGTAAGCGTTCATGTGGTATTTTTGTACGCAAGAGTATTTGTCGTTTACTTTAAGTGTCCAAAACATATTTGGAAATTGTTTTAAGGTTCAAAGGTCATTCAGTCCCAGGATTTTTTGGCTGGATTTGATCGAATGCCGTATCAGAATGAACGAGTCAGGACTATTTTGTTACTACTATCGTTTACAACATTTGTACTGTATTAAAACTCAATTTTCATCATTTTCTATTACGGTAATGTCTTTGACAGGCGTTAGACTACCCATATCAACAAATTGTCACATACACTGAGAATAATTAATATTGTTGCAAAAACATGCAGAAAGTATTTCGGAAACACTAGGTACACTTCGAAGCAAGAGTATAAATATCAATGAATTTAATTCGTATGGTGTTCTGAACGGAAAACCTTCGTGTTTGAAACCGGAAGCTGTTTTTTATCATTGACTTCAAAACCCTGAGAAAAAATTCAGTGAGATTTGTAAGTGCTAAGTGAATAAAAACTTCACCTAGTAGCTCAAATCGTATTAGCTTCAAATCGCATCATGGGTCTAACCTTTTTTTACTGAATTCAGCAATATTTTAAATCAATAAGGAAGTAACGTAACAAAACTCTTTTTGTAAAAGTGGTTCGTTCTATTGAGAGAAATCAGAGATCTATATGCAGGGGATTTCATTCAAAACTCGCACAAGGGAAATCTCTAGATACAATCTCTAATACAATAGAGTGAATTCACTTAAGACTTTTCTCAGTTAACCTGTATCTGCAGCTTTGGATAGTTTTACGCCCGTATTTCGTCAGACGAGAAAGATAATTTAGTGATCAGTGATGAGAGTTGTAAGTTTTAATCTACATATCTCCAATTAATTTTGTTTTTTTATGAACTCTGTTTCTGAAACTTGAAATGATTTACAATCGTCTGGATTTTGGTATGGCCTGACTCAGATTCTGATACATAACTTGCAATGTAATTATTCGTTGGTTTGTGTTAATTAACTAGAATGGGGCATCAGCATACGCCATGTAAGACCAGCCAGGAAACAGGTAAAATGAAAACAAAAATCCAGTATCCTCCTCCATTTCCGATCCTTGTGCTTCACTATCTAATCTTACCGTACACTCTGTCATTGTCACAGCTGAACTCTCTTTTAGATAGAAATAGGATCATTAGGCACACAGTACAAGTATAATTTAAATTTTTTATATGATATACCAAGTTCGTTCCAGGATCAGTGGATTGCTAATTCACAAGAATGAGGTTCAAAATAGCTATCACAGAATTATACGAAAGTTGTACGTAGGAACTATTTTGAAAAAATTTTTGCTTTTCCAGCAAATCCCAGTAGCGCAAATTTAATGAGGTGGTTATTTACCTAACCAGTTTAGCAAAACGTACCTAATATTGTAAATTACAAGACTCAAATAAAATTCGTCTCTCCATGTCGTGTTCAGTAATTTATATCATCATTAAAATTAACAAGAATTGTGCTGTTCCTAATGTAACAACGCTTGCAAACGTACTAATAAATTCAACTTCATCGCTTTACTTGGGCGTTACTATAGATACTAAGTAAATAATATATGTCAGTGGTGAATGAAATATATTCGTAGGTACGTAACAATTCATAAAAACAGTTATGAAAAATATGACGTTTCAAAACGTCAAAAAAACATTTAAAATTTGATATTTCAATGCTAGGTTAGATAAAATTAGTTTTCATTAAATGAATTCAACATTTAAATTATCTTCTGAACAAAAGTAATAAATTAGTGTTAGCTAAACCGATACATCTCGATTCTAAAATTCCTGGTATTTTTTTTCCATGTGGAATACAAAGACTGTAAAAATACAATTTAGGTAAAAACAATGAGTAGCCAGAGCTCAAGAAGAATGGAAGAGAGAATTACCAAAGGAAACGTTGAACAACCCAAGTGAAAATATTCCTAAACCGACTCCATACGGACAGAAGTGCATTCTTCATCATTGTTGGCGAATTTGGAGCAAATTTTTCCTTCATCTTTACGTTCATGCATCCTTTGTTGGTAACAGGTTCCTTCGACATAACTGCAACAAGTAACCAGACGAACTCATATCTTGAGGAACTTTACTTCCAGTTTTCTTACAATTGTCAATTTAACTAATCTCGCACTACACGTTCATGACGACTGGTGGAATGCACTACTGGGAATATCTGTTAGGTTAATTACATTTTTGCCAACCCCTACAGAAAAAATATTGTTTACCTACTCATATATACAGGGTGTTAATTAAGTACGTTGACAAACTTCGGGAGGTGATTCTTTGAAGGTTTTCAGGACGAAATGTTCATATAAACATATGTCCCAAACGGCTTGGTTTTCGAGATACAGGGTTATAAAAATACATTATTTTCAAGATTTTTTAGAGTTAACTTCGATATTTTCTACAATAATCAGTTCAAATTAGGCAAGTACAATCCATTCAATAGTACGCACGATACAAAATAATGCATTTCTCAAATAATTCACAGGGTCCTCCTTTTTTCAGAGTCAAGCTTTGTTCAACCCTTCAGAATTTTTTTTTCCGCCGCCACTGACATATTATGACAAAGGAATAACGAATGTTGTTTCATTTAACATCTTTTTGCTCTCTTGATGTTTTTCATTTACTTGTACGGTTTAGGAGTTACAATGAAAATATTAACGCAAACATTTTCCAGTAACGCATAACATAAAGAAATTTGAGAAGCAAATAGTCTAACAAACTTGAACGGTGATTCTTTGAAAGGTTTCAAGATAAAAAGTTCATATAAACATGTCCCAAGCGGCTTGGTTTTCGAAGTACAGGGTGATCAAAATACATTTTTTAGGAGTTTTTGGAGTTTACTTCGAAATTTTCGACAATAATCGATCCAAATTAGTTCAAATTGGACAAGTACAATCCATTCAATAGTGCGCATGATATAAAATAATTCATTTCTCGAAGTGTCATTGCCACTCTCCAAAGATTAGCGCGTGACGCAATACGTCATTTTGTTCTCATTACACAAATAGCTATTTTCTGCTCGTGTAGAGAAAATGTAATGTTATGGAGATCACATACATTTTTTACCATAACTCAGGTGGAATATGTATTGCACAAAGTTAATTATGGCAAAATAATTTTTGACATTTTCAATAGTGAATAACTTTATTATCAAATACTAGAGCAAAGTAACATAAATTCCCTAGGAATAAAATTAAGTTCAGAAAAGGACCATTATTGAAATTGATATGTCAGAGCAGCTGCTGGAAATGGCCACCGCCAACTTCAATGCATGCGTTTATGCGCCTAACCATAGACTGGCGGACACGCTCAAAAATACCAGGAGTGTTTCTTATAATTCCGCATGATTCCTGTATGCGATTCCTCTGGTCTTCTTCACTTTGAACTGGAATTCGGTACACTAATGATTTAAGGTGCCCCCAGAGGAAAAAATCAAGTGGATTCATATCGGGTGACCTTGGTGGCCAAAGTTGTGGCCCACCACGCCCAATCCAGCGATCAGAATAATTCTCATCTAAATATTGGCGTGCAACCAATCTGAAGTGTACTGGAGCACCATCATGCATAAACCAAATTCCAATTCTTTCCCTCAGTGGGATCTCTTCTAGGAGTCCAGGTAAGATGAATTCAAGAAAATGTCGATAATGGTCACCATTGAGTCTATGAGGCAGAAAATGTGGCCCGATAAGGAAATTCCCTACAATTCCAACCCAAACATTCACAGAAAACGTCTCTTGAAAATGGTTTTCAATCACGGCGTGTGGGTTTTCATCAGCCCACATATGATTGTTGTGAAAATTAATAATGGTTTTACGGGAAAAGCATGCCTCATCGGTGAATAATACTTGAGATAAAAACCATGGATTTTCCAACAATTTATTTCGAATCCAAGTGCAAAAAGTTAATCTATTTGGAAAATCCCTTGGCAGAAGAGCTTGAACACGCTGTATGTGATAGGGATAAAGTTGTTGCTCTTTTAAAATTTGCCATACCAATGGGTTACGTTAAACTGTGCCGCAATTTGTCTTGTACTGGTGTCTGGATGCTGCTCAATTTCGTTAAGTACAGCTTCTTCTATCTGAACTGTTCTAACTCTCCTGGGTCTTCCTATGAGAACAGCAGACCTCTTGAAAGTACCCGTTTCACGAAGACGGGAGTGAATATTGATGAACATTTGTGTGCTGGGAATATGACGTTGTGGAAATCTTTCTAGATACATTCGTCTGGCGGCAAGAGCGTTACCATCAGCCATTCCATACATTAAGTGCATGTCTGCCATTTCTGAATTTGTATATTCAACCATTTTATCCAAAGGAATATTGAATGAATCTGCTTTATAGCTTGCACTAATGAAGAATTAACAATGAGACAGTTTCTCAACTTTCGATAACTGTCAAGTTGTTGATATTTAAATAAATGAATTAATATCAAAGCCCACTTTGCTATTTTTATGAATTCAAATTGATTACAAAATTTCTGCGTTACTGCAGAAGAAAAAACAAACCGAAATTTCTGATAAAATAATGTACTCCGTACGGAAACAAAAATTTGTTTGATTTAGTTTTTCGGAGTTATGACCAGAGATTCATAAATGAAAATCAAATGTGTAATGATCTGCGACTATTAGATAAACCCTATTAACTATCTTCCATTACAGGATTACCTTTCGGAAGTTTTTTATGTTGAAAAGGAAACGTTCAATTGAAAACTAAAAAATATCTTTTTTTAAAATAACAAAAAAATTGTATGAGTTCTCTATCAAGACTGATGGGTAAAAACATTTTTAATCAAATATCTCAATGAAAATGCACATTTTTACCATCAGAATCTTCAGGTTGAAAGTTAAGGTTTTCCAATATCGGTCAGATCTAGTTTAATATCCAGCGTACCGCAGTGACGGGGAGATAGTAGTTTTCTGTTAGATATCACAAAAAGAAATCACATCTTTACAATAACAAGCTTTTATTTAGCTTCACTTGTAACTAACTAACAAACAATTTAATAAAAGTTGAATTTGACCCACTTCTAATACTCCGATTAATTTGAAATTTGGCAGGTTTCCGTAATTCCGGTGACAATGCATTAAAAAAATGTTTGTTAAAAAACAAAATGGCGGCTCCAATATGGCGGACGAGTTTTGTGATTATGATCCGATTCTGTTCAAAATTGGTATGTGATGGTTTTTGGGTTGGAGATTTTCAGTTTCACATAAAAAATAAACTAAAATGTTAAAAATGAAAATTATAAAAAGAAAACATTTTAAAGTTTTTATACAATACACTGAAAAGGAAAAAATAATTCATTTCATTGTTTGATCTAGGTAATCTTGTACAGAAAGATTTTGATACTCACAGAATAACCTACAAAAAATTAAACAAATTATTTTTTCATTTTCAGTGCATTTGTATAAAAGCTTGTCTTTATATTTTTTATTGTATAATTTTTATTCATCGTAGATTTTTCTAATTCTGAAAAAATATTTCCATCAATTTACAATAATTGAAAATGTTTAATTTTCAAATTTTCTGATGTTATGCCACACTGGAAAATGTTTAAATTAATATTTTCATTATAGCCCCTGAACCGTACAAGTAAATGAAAAAATGCAAGATATCAAAAAGATGTTAAATGAAACAACATTGATTATTCCTTTCTCATAATATGTCAGTGGCGGCGGAAAAAAAAATTCTGAAGGGTTGAACAAAGCTTGACTCTGAAAAAAGGAGGACCCTGTGAATTATTTAAGAAATGCATTATTTTGTATCGTGCGCCCTATTGAATGGATTGTACTTGCCTAATTTGAACTGATTATTGTCGAAAATGTCGAAGTTAACTCTAAAAAATCTTGAAAAAAATGTATTTTTATCGCCCTGTATCTCGAAAACCAAGCCGTTTGGGACATATGTTTATATGAACTTTTCGTCCTGCAAACCTTCAAAGAATCACCTCCCGAAGTTTGTCAACGTACTTAATTAACACCCTGTATGTACAGGCCGTTTCTTTTATCATGTGGTAACATTGCTATATTCTAAACCGTAACAGATACGAAGACGATTAAATGGGAGAAAAGGTAACTATTGTGGAGAACAGTACAATGGTCAAAGAAAATTTACAGGGAGTCTCGCCCTTCCCGAGTTATACAGGGAAAACTAAAAATGATGTTATTTATTTTTTACGAATAGAATTGTTATTTCTGAAAATATAAAAAAATTGAAAAGGAAAGTTTTAATGTATTCTAAATGTACTATAAAAATGTAACAATGAATCTTTGATTAAACGTTTCGTGTCAACACGGCCACCATCAACATTTCTTTTCAAATACGGGCCTGTCTGTTTTAGTAAAAATATTGATAAAGCGATAAAATCACAATTCAGTGGTACATCACACTTGATATTTTTATAACGTTTCATTTAAAATAACTAACATCATCAGTGACAATAATTTTTAATTACGGTCCTGTCGTTAGGTCGTTTATGGATTCCACAAAACCTAACTCTCCGATATAAAAATTATCAGTGACGCTTTGAATAAATGTATCTATTAAAATTATGTTTACACTATAATAAAAGTTATCTGTAGTTTCAGAGACGAACGATAGCAATTTACCTTGGAAATAAACTTACTTAAGACTAGAAGAAATCAAACAAACAGAAAACAATTTATTTCATATTGAATTTTTGAGTGAAAATAAAACCAATACAGAAAATGAATTCTTCATGATAACCTACATTAAATGCTCGAATTGCCGACCTCTTTGTTGAATGCACATAAGTTGTCTGTCCATACAATTTCTGTGGCAATTTTCTAGCATGATGGGTGTAATGCTATTACATGCATCTCTTATTTTTTGTTTGAGATGGTCGATATCTGTACTAGTTGTCGAAAAAACTTTATCCTTTATGTATCCCCAGACAAAAAATCTAAAGGAGTCAGGTCTGGGGATCGAGCTGGCCAGGCAATTGGTCCATTGTTTCCAATCCATTTTCTTGGGAATATTGCATCTAAATGTTCCCTTACTATTGCTGCATTATGGGGAGGGGCACCGTCTTGTTGAAAATATTGTATTTTACGGCGGATGTTCAGTGGCAATTCATCTAAGTAGCCATCAAACTCATTGGATAAAAAATGTAAATACATTCCACCATTCAAATGCTCGTCGTAAAAGAAAGGACCTAGTATGTTTGTTCCCAAAATTCCCAACCAATCATTTATTCCGAACCTTTCCTGGAAATTGGTTTCTCTATGTAAATATTCATTTGTATTATTCCACCTATAATGGATGTTTCTGTTAAACCAACCATTGTTGTTGAATTTTGATTCGTCCTTCCATATTATTTTATTACAAATATTTCCAACTTCCCTATTTCTACGTCTCAACCACATCGCAAATCGTACTCTCCTTCCGTAATCCCTTTCATTGAGGTGATGAACTTTGCGTATCCTGTAGCATTTGTATTTGTTCTTTTTCAAAATATTTCTGGTAGATTTTACAAAAATCCCTAGTTCGTGGGCAATTTCTCGTAAAGAACAATCTTGAATAGAAATATTTTTGTAACTGACCAATCCTAAATTGAAAAAAAATATTTTCGTCACTTTGTTAATCTTTATGAAGTAATATTTGCTTACCTAAAACATTTATTTGGTTCCGCATACTTCCAGTAACAACACATTTTCTAGTTTTATTTCTATCAAATGCACCACAGTCTCTCAAATTTCATTCTAATCATCTAAACATTTGAATGTTTGGAATACGACGATTTGGGTATAGCTCACCATACATATTTTTTGCCAATAGAGGATTTCTATTTGATTTTGCATAAGCAAATAGCATATCAGTCCTTTCGTCATTTGAATACATCTTTGATATGACTGAGTGTATAAACGACTGACAGTTCTTAACACGTATCAACAACTCATTTATTTGTCCTGCCATAGAAACCAAGCAAGCCTACTTGTTTAAAAATGGTAAATGAAGTGAGATGCTATTTAATTGTACCATATCACACAATAGTCGTATTTTGACCAAAAAACTTCCAGGAATTATAGAAATATTCAGTATGATAATTGATTCAGAAGAAATCAGCCTTGAAACAAGGATTTCTGTAATACAAAAATGCCCAAGAAGGAAAAATACGAATGTTCGTTGTGTTGGGGTATCTTCTTATCGAAATTATTGGGTGAAGTCTGAAGTATGCCAATAGTTGAATAAGTTTTGAAGAAATCAAAATAATTTACAAAAGAACTAACTACAGGACCGTAATTAAAAATTGTTGTCACTGAGGATGCTAGTTATTTTAAATGAAACGTTATAAAAATATCAAGTGTGATATACCACTGAATTGTGATTTTATAGCTTTATCAATATTTGTACTAAAATAGACAGGTCCGTATTTGAAAAAAAAAAGTTGATGGTGGCCGTGTTGACACGAAACGTTTAATCAAAGATTCATTGTTACATTTTTATAGTACATTTTAAATACATTAAAACTTTCCTTATACATTTTTTTATATTTTCAGAAATAACAGTTCTATTCGTAAAAAACAAATAACAGCATTTTTGGTTTTCCCTGTATAACTCGGGAAGGGCGAGACTCCCTGTAAATTTTCTTTGACCATTGTACTGTTCTCCACAATAGTTACCTTTTCTACCATTTAATCGTCTTCGTATCTGTTACGGTTTAGAATATAGCAATGTTACCACATGATAAAAGAAACGGCCTGTTTAGTCTTTCCAATATCAATTGCAGATCATAAAAACTCGTTTCAAAGCCTTACCGACAATTTCGTTTGATATGCCGACACCTCATTTACATGATGATTTAGGACTCTCCAGCCAAATATTTTGCCTCTTGCGGCACGTCAATTAAGGTCACGTGCACCGCGGCGTTTCCTTTGGACCTATACAATTGATATTAGAGAGAATATAATTAAATTTCCTTTTTTCTTTGGTTGTTTTGAACTATCCATATCAAGATGACTGGAACGGACTCGTTATACTCTTATCATCATCATCATTCTGCTAAGGTTCATATTGACTTAACGGTGAAAAATTGATTTGTGAAGATCACATTAAGTCCGCATTGAATGCTGGTGCGTTCCTGCAACTGTTTTTGTCGGTAATTTTTTTTTCCGAACTAGTTTGCGTTTTCGAGCGATATATTTTCTGATTATGAATCTTCACAACTCAGTTTCAATTTTTTTGGTCAGTTTTGTAATATTTCTTGTAGGTAAATATCGAATGTTGGGATTTGTTACGTTGCATCATTTGATTATTTTTGAGAAAAAGAAGAACTTGAATTATGCATATACAGGGTGTTTCTTAAGTACGTGTAGAAACTTCAAGAGCATGTTGCTGACGTCGAAATAAGAAAAAAAGTTCCCATAAACACGTGTCCGCAAGTTATTCGTTTCTAAGATACAGAGTGTCAAAGTTTAATTATTATATTTGTTTTTTCGTGAATAAATGCCAAAATATTTGTGATATTCGAGTAAAGTTTGTTATCTGGGATGAGTTTTCAATGACAAAATCAAATTTTGTGTTAATTGTGAAAAACTAATTTCTAATTGAATTTATTTTGAATAAAAAAATCTTGTCATTCAAAATCACTTGCATCGATTATTTCAAATCTCAATAACTCGAAAACAGTTGCTCGCAGTGACCTCTATCAAGAATATATTTTTTACACAAACTAAATAATAAATATTCCCAGATACCAAACTTTACCCAAATATCATAAGTATTTTGAAATTATTCACAAAAAATAAAAATAAGAATTCAACTTTGACACTCTGTATCTCAGAAACGAATAAATTGTGGACAAATGTTTATAGGAAATTTTCTTCTTATTTTGATGTCAGCAATACGCTCCTAAATTTTCTACACGTACTTAAGAATCACCCTGTATTTATGAATAATAAATGGACTGTAATAAATGACACTGTTGAAAATTTAGAAAACTTCCGGTTTCACCGGGAATGGCAAACTTTTACATTTAAAATTGAATGCCCTTTTTTAATTTTTTTTTTCTAACCTTACCTATACGACGTAATTTTTGTCACAATTTCACAAAATAGTAGTCACTCGTAGATAATTAGTAAAGTCGAAAACTATCCTCCTGGACTTGATTATCCGGAAAGTCTTTCAATAACGTGTTCTTTCATGACTTCTCTTTTTCAACTAGAAAGTAAAAAAAATATTGGTTTTATTCTTATAATTTCAGGTAAACCCCCACAAATTCGTACCAATTACCTCTTGAGAAAAATCATCTTACCAATCTCTCAGATATTATAAAAGTGGAACTCGTCCCCTTGAAGAATTATTTAGGGTTATCCATTCATGGCGTGCTAATTATTTCAGGGTGTGAATCCTAATTTTATGGAAGAAATCCTCAACGGCTTGAGTTTTTTACTACAAGGTGTTGAATTTTTTATTTTTGAAGCGTTATTTTGTAATATATCTGATAGTACTTTAGATATAACTTTCACATGAACTCTAATACTTATTACAAAAAATTCGGTACACCACTGATATTTTTTCATATATATTGGATACATGAAAACGGTCTCTTACGTGTTTCTCGCCAGACCACCATTCTTGATTAAAACAATGAAAGTTGCTTCAGCAGTATTAACAAATAAATTTTGAAGAGATAAATCTAGTTATCCTGGAAGAATGACGTTTTGTCATAGTAACTTTATGTCAGCAATCATTAAAATAGTGAAATAGTTATCAAATACCATTTACCTTAAGTTTATCCTAATGTATTATATCTCAATAATTAGTTTGGATTTCATCAATTGTGGGGTCGTCCTAAAGCTCTGGTGTTAATAATGAATAAATAAACATGTCTTTCATTTAACTATGACAATGATATTACAAAAAAATTTCAATTCAATTAAGAATGGTGCGTCTGACGAGAATCACGATGGAGATAGTTTTCATTGGCCAGGCTTATCAGCAAAAATATCGCCATGGAAAAATGTCAGTGGAGTTTCAAATGTTAGTAAAAAATATGAGAGGATTTGTTTGGAAAGAAGCTACTGGTGGAACAATAGAATATTTTTTTAACTGAAATATGTGGTTTTGTTTCATATCAACTCATACAAAAATTGAAAATAGTATGTAAAGTACTTTCGCAGATATTACAAAATAATGCTCAAAAATCGCATCACCCTGTAGCAAAAAAATCAAGTAGTATCGGACATATGTTCATGTGCACTGTTCTTCATAAAATCATCTTAGGAATCACACCCTGAAATATTAGCACGTCATATTAACGGGCATCTTGTATATTACCATGATTTATAATGTCCATTTTAAAATGGTGATGATGCAATAAATATCAAGAAGTGTTTACAAACCAGTAAATAAGGATGAAGTTACTTTCAAATAATCATCGGACATGCATAGCTCTCTTTAGTTTTATATAGTAATATCAAAACCATGAAAAATTGGATCAATGAATTTGAGAAAGACAAAAACCAAAAACTCCAAAGTATTATTTCAAGTTAATTCGAAAATATGTAATATTCGAAATACTACCAAATAAGGAAAAAAAGCTGATATATCTGAATTTTTTGAGAAAAATTGTTTTAGGCCAGCGACTGAAAAAAATATCCTTTGCCATGTATTCAGAATTTCATCTTAGGAAATAACCAAATAGCGTCGTAACAAGTATCTCTGTCACCTGGTCTATAATATGAACCTTAACTGAACGTTGAATATAATAACATGAAGTTTATGGTGGTATAGGTATATTTTTTTTTTTTGAATTTTAGGATGTGGCATTAAGTAAACTGGGAGGATCTCTGGGTTTCAGTATTATTGGAGGAACGGACCATTCCAGTGTTCCATTTGGGGCAAAAGAACCAGGAATTTTCGTTTCACACGTAAGTAACTTTATAAAAAAAATATTATTTCAAATATCAGTGTACCTGAACGGAATTTCGCATAGGTTTTATTTTATGGAAAATGGTCGTTACCCCATTTTTAAACAATTATTTTGCCTTACTATTGAACTACCTATACTATGTCTAAGCGATTTTGTCATAATATGACAGAAAAAATCTAAATACAAACCATTCAACAAGTCACTTTACAGGATAATATAAGTTCTAGAACATACAGGTAATTTTAGACTACAGAAAGAATAAACTAGAACAAGTATCAATATTTCTAAACTTTTCTTCGGTGTTCTTAGAAGGTTTATAAATGTTCCACTGCGTTTCTGGATTGATTCACGATGTTTCTTTCGAATACCACGTTCTCGACAGAAACATCTCTTGAACAGATCTATTTTAATAATCAAAGAAGTAGGTGTTAACATTCTTTTGTGTGGTGTCATAATTGTGACAGCTAAGACGCCACCCACTTTCTCGTCAAAAGTGTGATTCGAAAAAGAACATTTTTCTGCCTACAAACTCGTTCATTGCTGATGTGATGAAATTAAAAATAATTATTAAATACGGCTCAAAATGATCAAATCAAGTGCTTCAATTATCTGCCATATTCTCTTTGGCAATAACCAATAAGGTACCGGAAATGCCGCAGAATGTTTGTAATTGTTTCAGATCCAATTTCCTAATTTCGCCATTAATTCTGTCCTTTACTTCTTCAACATTGATCGGTACATTAAAATTCGGGCCAATTCAGGGTAACCCCCCATGCAGCAGCTAGGGTTGAGGTCCAGAAGGATGAACTCCTTCCTCATCACTCTACTTACTCGAAAGCTAACCCCCTCTTCCACCACCCCGCTCATTAAAACGGTTCCTCATTCTGTTGACTGGCGATAAGCAGAACAAAATCTGATCATTTTGGTATAGAGTGTCCAGCCTATTTGCGGCCCAAAGCTCCCTTTATATCTGACATGAGTTGAAATAAATAAATTAAAAAAAAAAACTTTTTAGAGAAAAGCTGTCATATAAATGCACTACAAAGAAGAAAATAAATTTTAAATTGAATTAAACCCATAATTATGTTACATTATAAAATTTCAAATGATAAAAGCTTGTCGCGTATATGTAATTCTTATTGTAAATTGAATTTAAAATTACCCCAAGATTTATTCTCACGACAGGCTTTTATGCATTTGAAATTTGATAATATAACAAAATGATGGGTTTAAGTCATTTAAAATTAATTTTCTTCTTTTTATTGCATTTAAATAAAAGCTTTTCTCTAAAAAGTTATTTTTAATTTTATTTATTTCTTTTTTAGTTTTCTTTGGATACGTTTCTCAGTCTGTTCATTTCAATTAATGCGTCATAGTCACACGATCGCTTGCCTGTTAATTTACCGTGGAAAATTTTTCCGAATTCATTCGCGTTCTCTATCTAGCTTTCGTATCATCATTCAATGGTCAGATAATTTTCACTATTTTTACAGATTATTTCTATTTCGCCAGTTTTGAGAATTTTTTCGTGACAGGAAAGGGGGGCGAGCCCCCTCATCGATTTTTTTTCATCATTATTTTCCATGTTCGAAACTGTTGAAACATTTTCCGAATTTCTCTGCGTTGTCTATCTAGCTTTTGAGGGGGGGGGGGGCAGGGAGGTTGAATATTTTTTAACCATAATATTTGACTGTTAGATATTTTTCAGTATTTTTACGTATTTTTACAATTTCAATTTCTCGAGTTTTCCAACTTTTTCGAAAAAATGAGGGGGGTGAGCCCCCTCTTCTTATATTTTTTTTCGTCCAAATCTGTCAAGAAAACTTCCGAAACCCTACGCGTTCTCTATCTAGCTTTCGGAGGTCAGGGGAGAATAATTTCTTCCTTTAAACCATGTTATTCGACGGTCAGATAGGTATTTTTCATTATTTTTACGGATTTCTCCGATTTCAACTTCGCGAGTTTTCCAACTATTTTCGAGAAAATGTGAGGGGGTCGAGCCCCCCTACCTGATTTTTTTTTCGCTTTAATTTTTGACGTCCAAATCCGTCAAGAAAACTTCCGAAACCCTAGGCGTTCTTTATCTAGCTTTCGGGGGAGACATGTAAAATTTCAGTTCCATAAAATAGGAGGAAGGGGTTCTGATTCAGCTTGAAAGATTTGCACCCATCTAACACACACACAAACAAACACACAGATCAAGTTATATAAAAGCTCATAATACAATGACTTTATGTTCATGGTGCCCCTCTAAAACTGGCTGATGGCCTGAAAACTGTCGGCTGAGCAGAGGGCCTAGTGTTGTATAGTGAATTTAATGGATTTTTCCTGGCCGGTTCTTCTTAGTATCTGAAACATAAAGTTTATTAGTTGTCTTTACCTGTTTTTACCCGGTCTCTGGTAATGCCGCATGTTCTTTGGGCCCCCGGAGGTAATTACTAGGGCTTATTAAGGTTCTCGGAATTCATGTAGATATTACTGTCCCGGGATATTGACCATGGCAGAGATTACCGCCAAGAGTTTATCGAGTACCTCTGGGGTATCTTTCGAAGATGTCTCTATGATTTTCGACTGAGTACTTGTGTCCATGCGCGATGGGCCCCACTGTGGTGGTGGCGGTTGCGGCCGTGGGCCGTTTCGGGATGCTGGTCCCTGCCTAGGGGCAGTTGGTTGTCTTGTTGCGTATTTCGGCTTTGGGAAGCGATGGCATCTTCTGTTTGCGGAGTAGTTACCTCCGCAGTTGGCGTATATTGTCGGTTCCTCTCTGGCCTTACTGCATTCATGTGTGGCGTGGTCGCCTCCACATTTCACGCAGTATGCCGTTGTCATCCTATGACATTCGAGATGATGATATTCTTTCCTTAGTTGGATTCTAGGAGTTTTCAGCTATCAAAAATAAAGCATTATTTATGGTCTAAAGTAATTAATTCGAGAGAGGTAACAATTAAGTTCCTTGACTATATTTCAAGTTTGGAGTCTGGGGGTTTATGTTGTGTAGATCAAGTTTCAACGAATCAATACGAATATTAGAATAAATATGGACCAGTTGCATACAGACTTCTGTTAACGTAGGTAACATAACTGGTGAGCTTAGACATGCGTTGCCATAGTAATCATCAAATCAAATATTTATTTGTCTGTTAAATTCTTCAAGCAACTGGCCCTATGAGTTAAGAAACCTTTTCCAACATCTATTTTTTCAGAACCCATTTCCTTTTTTAGTAAAAATTGTTTATTCTGTTGAGTATGATCCTTCCTAAATTTTGGACCAGTTCATTCATATGGCAAGTACCTGTCAGAAAACAACTACTCTCCTGGCTAAGACCACGACGGGGATTGAATTAAATCTAACAGATATTTGTGCAACGTTCCTCAAAGCATCAGAGGACGCAATTGCAAGTGTTTTGTGTTGATGAAGTGTTGTTACAATTTTCCTGTGTGTTTTCGTGGTTTTTGTCCTGCTTAAACAACTTAAAGTTAAATTTGGAATATTTTTCAAAATAGTGCAGTGGTTTAGTGAGACACAATGTCGAAATACTGCTTTGTTTGCAAAACAAACGATAGTAAACAAAAATTCCACTGGCAAGTTTCCAGTGGCGTCAAATGCACGATGCAAATAATGCAATCAAACGTATTCGTCAAATATAATATTGGATGACAAAGAAACTCATTCAAAATTACAGATAAGAAAAGCCCATGGCAAAATGGTGAATGCCTCAATGTTTGTTATAAATATCTGTAAGCAGGGGGAAAAACATTGAGGCTTATGAAAGGAAAATTGAATTTATTTTCCAATAATATTGATATTGTTGAAATTCTAACAGTGATGACAATTAATGATATACCAAAGGACTTGCTTAAAATTTTTGGAAATCATTTTTTAGAAGAAGAGCCTTTATCAAACCATAGTTATGTCTTGGTAAAGGCAATACTTCAATTTTTTTTTCAAAATCCGAATATACCATGAATTGTCAATAAGCGGAACTGACAAAGTATAAAAGGTCAGGTCTCTTTTGACAAAGACAGTTTTTGAAATCCTCATGTACTGAGCTTTCTTGAGAATCATTCTTTCACATACACTTTAACAATAATTAATGAACTAAGAAATATTGTATTCTCTCTTGACATAGCAATTTTTACATTAATAAAACTTAATACCAAATTTGGAATGAATAGTAGGTTTCATAAAGGCTCAAATGATTTCAATAAACTACCACAATTTGTAAAAAACTCAGTAAACTTGTGTCATCATTAAGAAAAATATTAGTGAAAGCTCATTGAGATATTTAGTATTTCTTTTGTTTTTTTTTGCTGATTTTGGAATGTGATCTGATCTAGTGTCTTGTGATATGTATGTATATTTTGTTTTGTAATGTTTTCTCAAATAGTCGTTTTATTTACATAGCTTAATAATGTTGTACTTTATTTATACATTTGTAATGTTGTATATTAGGCTTAAAATTAAATAAATAATAGTAATATTTGCCAATAACGTGTGGTATAAGCATATATTTCATTCAATAAATATTTCAATTCCTGTGTTGATGTTGATTTTACCTTATCGTATACCTTACCATCTTGTGATCACTATATTCCTGTCCAAAATAAATGCGTTACTAAAGAGTTCTATTTTTACTTTTGTGTTAATTACTTTTCCCAGACGTTATCTATAGAAACATTTGTTGCATTATATATTATATAGATTACGCCTGGGAAAAGTAATTGAACACAATAGTAGAAATAGAACTCTTTATTAACGCATTTATTTTGGACAGGAATATAGTGATCACAAGATGGCAAGGTATACGATAAGGTAAAATCAACATTAACACAGGAATTAAAATATTTATTGAATGAAATATATGCTTATACCACACGTTATTATTACAAATTGGCAAATATCATTATTATTTATTTAATTTTAAGCCTAATTGACAATATTACAAATGTATAAATATAAAGTGTCAAAGTGTATGTGAAAGAATTATTCTCAAGAAAGCTCAGTACATGAGGATTTCAACACTTGGTATTTATTGATTTTTAAATAAAACTGTCTTTGTCAAAAGAGACCTGACCCTTTTTACTTTGTATTTTCCGCTTATTGACAATTCATGGTATATTCGGATTTTGAAAAAAAATTGAAGTATTGCCTTTACCAAGGCATAACTATGGTTTGATGAAGGCTCTTCCTCAAAGAAATGATTTCCAAAAATTTTAAGCAAGTTAAAATTGTTCAATTGTTGTTTTTAAAATTGTTCTTTCCGTCAACCGATTGCACCCCTACGCGCAACCCTCGGAAGTCTTCGAGACACTTGTGTTAGCTAGGGAAGACGCAGCCCTTACCTTTTAACATGTGATGCCATGCACGAGACCGGTAAGTCCATTAATTGTCATCACTGTTAGAATTTTATGTCAATATTATTGGAAAATAAATTCAATTTTCCTTTCATATAAGCCTCAATGTTTTTCTCCCTGCTTACATATATTCATAACAAACATTGAGGATTTCACCACTTTATCATAGGCTTTTCGTATCTGTAATTTTGAATGAGTTTCTTTGTCCTCCAATACCTATTATATTTGACAAATACGTTTGATTGCAGATTTGCATCGTGCATTCGACGCCACTGGAACCTCACCTGTGGAATGTTTGTTTACTATCATTTGTTTTGCAAACAAAGCAGTATTTCGACATTGCGCCTCACTAAACCACTGCACTGTTTTGAAAACTATTCCAAATGTAGCTTTAAGTTGTTTAAGCAGGACAAAAACCACGAAAACACACAGGAAAATTTCTAACACTTCATCAACACAAAACGACAAGGTACAATGGCCGTCTCGGCCGGTGTCACAAGCGGTGTTGCCGAGAGTAAAATAATTCTAGTAACCGCTCGAAATTTTTAGAGTGCCTAAAATTTCATCAGTTCAAAACGACATATATCTTCCGTTTTGGTAATTTTTTCACGCCTTTCTGGACATAAACATTTCTCTAGAATTTTTGGAATAATACATCTGAATATAAAATATGATTGATTATGCATTTATTGGTAGGTTCCTACCAAAATCATATTTTTTTACCAATTTGACAACAGGGCGTCAATGTTTGAAAACATTAGGGATGAGAGGTGTACGTAAATAAACAAAGTTGTCTTCGGTTCAGTGAATATGATGTTTACGTAGCATCGGGACCGTCTATGTTTACTTATTGATCTGAGGTCTTCCGGCATTATGTTCTCTGAGAAGCCTCTAACTACCACATGTAGTGGTATTTCCGACTTCCTACAGTCTGTAGGTGAAGAAGTCCATCTTGGATGTCTCGAACTTCTTTGTGCCTTGTTTCCAGCCTGTTTCTGAGTTTGTGTAGAGATTCCCTCCTGTATGAACTGAGCCTTGCTGAAACCGACCCTTCGGTCTGTCAAGGCTGTTGAGATTCGCAGCCACTTGCTTTTGTTATGTTATGACAATAGCTGGTGGCTCCTTGGGGTCCTTTTCCTGGTTGTCCTGTCCTGTCACTCCTGTCTACTCTGACGGTGTCGTTAGGAGGTGAGCGTCTCTTGGTCTCGTCGGTGGGTGTCCTGATGATGGTTTGGAGGCCAAGAAATATGTTGTCTGCCTCGGTGCGGACGGCCTTCTTTCGCTGCTTGGCCTGTACCTTTTTGAAACCGTTCTTCCGGTTCGGAATAGTCAGTGTGCTGCCTCTTCTTCGCGTTGACGTCGACGGAGTCTGTGGGGTCGATATGGGGGGTGTCCTCCATTTGTTCTACCTCTTGGGTAGTCGTTGGGGTCGTGTCCTGGGGCTTCACCTGGGGCATCGTCTCATCTGCCTAGGGGTGGCGGCCTTCTTTTCCGGGCTCAGAAGCGTCTCTAGCTTGCTCTCCAGTAGAGGGATTTTATCTTCATAGATTTTCACCTTGTTCTGAGTGCTTAACAGCTGTTACTGAGAGCTTGTCAGCTTGTACTTCAGCTGATGATTGCTTTCCTCTTTCGTCTTGTCGTATCTGTTGAAGTGGTGGTGCCACATACACGTCTGCTCGCCTTGACTGCTGATCGAACTCTCAGAAGAAACATAATTCACGGTAATCAATCTGGCTATTTATTTACTCTGGTCTCGCGAACAGAGCCAGAAACACTGAGTCTCCGGGTTTCATATTGTAATGAATGTTTAAACTTTATATAGTCGCCCTATGTACAAGGTGTCTTTTACGGGGCGTCTCTACATAATTTATTCACCTTATAATATAATTCTAGTCATATAAAAACAAATATTAACATATAATTCAATTTTAATTCAAACTGAACCCACGCGAAGGGGTGTGCCCTTAATGTGATTCTTATTTTTTCTTTCTCTGTATTGTCTCATGCGTATTACTTATAATCAATTTTATTTGGTAAAAAAGTAATATTATTATTATTATAGATGGTTCCTGGTGGTACCGCCGCTAACTGCGGTAAGCTTAGGGTAGGTGACAGAATATTGAAGGTTAATGGAACTGACGTAACTCAAGCAACTCATCAGGAAGCCGTCATGGAATTGCTGAGGCCTGGTGACCTCATTACGCTTACCATTAGGCATGATCCCCTGCCCGAAGGTTATCAGGTAAGCTTGAAGGCAATACTAGATAAGAATTTCAGTTATCGCTCGACTTGAAAGGTGGGATAATAAATTTAATTTTTGTTTTTCCAAGCAACTCATGGTATCATATATAGACCCTATGGTAAGTATTTGGATATGTGAAATGGTATCTCATCATACTTCGTCTATTCTATTCGATTATTACCTATAATAAATGAAGCGAAGTTTTGTATAAAAGTGTATAAATAAAGAGAATTTATACACTTTTATACAAAACTTCGCTTCATTTACTTAACCTTCACGCTTCACGCATTTATTCTATTACCTATAATAGACTCTTATTGTCAATTTCTCCAGAAATTATAACTTGGAATACCAAGTTTGACGAATCGGTTGTGAAAGTTTTCATTCTAGAAGGTAAATTACTGTGAAAAAGTAGTTCATGTTCATGCAATACTGTTAAGAAATGTATCGGTTATTGATTTTTTCCCAGTTTAATTGCCAAAATTTAGCGGAATTTTCGTTTTCCGGTGTTTCTCTCTCTGTCACATAAAATACATAACTGATGACAGCTGCTAACACTTGATATTTATATATTTATACCAAAAGTGCTCCTATTGTTGTGCTCATTTATTTATTCAAACACCCCTGCCAGTCATGTTCATGAGGTGAGTTTGTGTGTTTTGCTTTGCAATATCGTAAGTGATGATGGAATTTCGATGGAAATTCACAAGAAAAAATCAAATTTGTGAACGCAAAACTCTGCTGTGTGACCGCTGCCTAACTGTTTCTGTAATAGCGATCTAAGCGCTATCTTGTGGGTAATGTGGAACTGAGACGTAATCGAACAGGTGGTGCCTTCTGTAAAAATCCAGACAATATTGAATTGTTGATTCACATTTCACATAACTCAAAGAACTAGAAAGCCAAAGCTGTAATATAAAAACGAACCATACCGTAGCTCTAGGGACACTCATTATCTTGCGCAGAAATACCTCTGCCGCAGGGGGGGGGGGTCGAGTGAAATGTTAAGCGCTCTTTGTATTTAGTGAAATATATTGAAATGGATTGAAGAGACTGAAATGGAAAAAAAATTGTAGTGGGTATTGTTAATTGGGGTAATCCAATCTCTGGATTATTCAGCTGACATAAACAAAATTCAGGCAGTCTTTCACTTGATGAAACATTTTATTTCAAACAGAATTTGTGTTTATTATTTGATTAATAGTTCAATTATAGACCCATATCTGTGACAAGTAATTTTAGAAAACATTTCGGAAAAATGCATCGAAAGCAAAATTATGAAATTTTTTGACAAATACAAAGAAATAACTAATAGAAAGTATGGATTCAAAAGATACTCAAATATGGATTTGACTAGAGCTATTAATTGTAAGCACGGGCTGATTCGTAACAAAGCCTTTAATATGATTTCCCACACCTTACTCATTCTACTCAAACTATTCAACAATGAGATTCGTGGGTAAACACTTCTACTACATAAAATCGAGAAGTTACTTGTATGAAATCACGAAAAGTCAAAAATTGATGAAGTACCTACTCATTCACCAACTCGACATTACTACTAACTGGAACACCGTATTGGGCAGTATTTGGATCAGTACTGTTCTTTGTGCACATAAACGAAATCGGCCACAGAAATAATCTGAATATATCTTATATGATATTCTGATGAGTGATGACAATGATATAATATTCAAAGATCAAAATTGTAAGAAAGTCTACAATTAAGCTTTGTTTTTACAAGAGAGAATTTGTCCTCACGACGCACGATGCAATGGGACATCTTGAAAACGCTGCTTCAATTAATGATAATAAGAATAGAATCGACAATGTAGAAGTATCCTTCTCTCCAAACATTTACACTAAGTGAGACAATTTCTGACAGAAAACATCTACTTCGCAGGCTAATACCACAACGGACATTGAACTACATCTGACAGATATTTGTGCATCGTTCGTCCAAGAGGTCCCAATTGCAAGTGTTTATTGTAATTAAACAGAGATTATCCGTCATTTGGTTGGGGATGATCTCCTGCAGACATGTTTCTATGTTCTTGCCACTCGTCAATGATATGGTAGTTCGGACAACAAAACAGTCATCCTGACCCTGTCCAATGAATGATAATGAGCTTTGTTATGTGCTCCACTTATTCTGCAGATTTTTTGGGCCAATATTCGAGAAGTCAACTTTATGAACTAAAAAATAATGAATTTTAAAAGATCTGGCAATGTTGTTGAGGATATGCGCATGATCAGCAGTGGGATACTACTATCGCAAGCGACAGTCACATTATTTGGCACTTTGTGCTTCAGTCGCCTGCACATCGGGTTTGTTCGGCAACGTACTATCCGATTTAAAAGCATTTGCCAAAATTTGGTTATATTCTAGTGACATTTCATATTCTTGTGTCCAAAATTACTGTCATTATCACGCATTTTTATTTTCAACGGCTGGTAGTTTCATGTGCTTTTCAATTCATTTTGAATAAATTGTGATATTATTGTTGCCTATGAACGGATTGAATTCATTAGCTCTGATGGAAGAAGAAAATATTGTGAGAAGACCCATGAGAGAAGCATCTATTTTTAATAAAAGATGCGAGGTTTAAGAGGCCATTAGCGCGATCATATTTGGGACGGTTCTTTTGGTAAAAGAGTTGATAACTCAAAAACGATTCGTCGTATCGATTTCAAACAAAGTCAGGCTTCTAGAGGACTTTCGATCATATTTATCTACGTCTGCGGAAGCACCTCACGATGCTCTTCACAGATAATCGAGGTACATGCAATGGTATTTCACTTCTATCAAAATTTGAAGGAATCTTCATCCAATTGAAATGAATTTGGAATCAAGTGAAAGGTAAAACGTTGAAATATGTACGTGTTTTAATGGTTTTTTGAAATTATCTGTTCATCTACCCAAAAAAATTGCTTCAAAGTAAATTGAAATTTCAGTTTCCATTACAGCACGTACCTAGAATCGAACGTCCTTTAGAATCCTGTCCTTGTTCAAAATCGATACGACGAACCGTTTTCTAGTTATCAATTGACTCTTTTACCCTAAAAAGCGCCCCAAATATGATCGCGCTCATGGCCTCTCAAAGAACTCTTTAAAGTAAATAAGGATATTGCTCAATATATTTTTAACAGTATCTTTCCTCAGATGAATCAGTCGAATAACCCTATGGCTATACCCCACTGAAATGAAATTATATAATTTCATTTCAGTGCTATACTCCCAAAAATTTAATTCTTTAGTGTCCTAAGTTGTGCAACAGGAACATATTAACCCTTAGACTCCCGTGCATTCATTATGAACGCAAATACCCGTGAGGGGTACCTCAGGGACCCCTAGTCATTATACACGTTTGAACATATATTATGGAAAATGTTGTTCAAGAAAACACTCTGTTGCATTTATATTACAATTTCTCATTACCTAACACAAAACAACACATTTCTGACAAAGTAAATAACACAAAATGGACATATATTTATTCAAATACTTTTCGTTAGACAAAGGAAAATATTACACTCCTATAGATCAAAATAACAAGTACAAGATACAGTGAACAATAATTTATACATACTACATAGATCGTAGATTGATGCGTTTTTCTGTGGTTATCACATACAAACTTACTACACTTATAACAAACTGTTTTCACTTTTTTGTCTAATTTTCGCGGGCATTGATAACAACGTCCACGCTTTCTAGGTTGGTTTTCCACTTCGCCACATGATCTGTAATATCATCCAGAACAGGTATCCCACAGTCTCGCAAAGCAGATTTTGCAAAGGACTTATGATGTTTCGTGGCACGCTTCTCCATAGTCTTGCGAGTGAGATCATCTCCTAATTGCAGCAGGAAATAACGTCGTCTTGCTGTGGTTTTCTTTTTCCAATCAGGATATTTTTCTATGTATAGAATGAAGGCAAATATCTATTATATTCATGAACAACCTATAAGGCCATCGGGCTGTTCTTCTGCAACATGAATATTCCCTTATAAGCTTATCGGCTGTATCAACGCCGCCCTTGGTTTTGTTATAATCCAAAATCATGAGGGGCTTGTTGTCATCTCTATCAGAAATAGTATCTTTATCGTGTTGACTGGAAAGCAGATGGACCATTTTATTTTTTTTAGGTATATACGAAACCATCGTAAGATCTTTTGTAAATGCAAACATCGATGAATGTGGGGGCCGAGATGTAATTGCCAATTGTGCTGGAGTATCTGGCTTGTTTTTGCGAACTGTGCCCAGCAGAGTTAGTTGTTTTGTTAGCAGATATTGTGCTAATGGAACACTCGTGAAAAAATTATCCGTTGTTATTCTTCTCCAGCTACCGTGATACGGCTCTGCCAAGTCCGACACAACACGCAATCCTTGCTGTCTCTCTGCTGCTCCATTAGGCGCTTTTCCAGTGTAGACCTGCAGATTGGATAAATATGAGGTCTTAGTATCGGCAGCTGCCCAAATTTTCATTCCATACCGACCAGGCTTTGATTTCATGTACTGTCTGAATGGACAACGTCCTCGAAAACAAACTAGCTGTTCATCAATAGTGATGTTTTCATAAGGTTCAAATGCCTTTTTGCAATTGTTAACAAACATTTCCCAGATATCTCTAATAGCTGCTAGTTTGTCCTGTTCTTTTCTTTGAGCTCTAGTGGATTTGTCATCAAATCGTAGGAATGTTGAAATCTCTTCAAATCTGTTTCTAGAGAGAGCTGCGGTAAAAAACGACCTACGTATAGAAGTGTTAGTGCTCCACATTTCCTTGGTTGATTCCCTTCTGCACCTCAATGCACCTGCTTTTACAAGTACTCCTAAGAAACAGTCTAATTCTTCTGTTTCAAGTAAAGTCCATACTTTTGGTTTGTTAGGATTTTTTTCATTCCACTCAGCGTAATATCTGCAAGCTTCTTGGTTGGTATGATTGCATATAATATCCTTCATTTCAGTCGTTACAAACAAGTTGAATATTTCTAAAATTGTTTTAGATGTTCTGCTGTATTCTGTAAGACTCGGACATGCATTTATAAAATTTCTTTGAAGTCTTCTTTTTGCCGGAAACGGTTGACTATGCCATTCCATACCAGATTTTGCAATAAATTTAGGACCTACGGACTGAACATTGTGAGCTTCGTGGTCTTCAACTTCTTCGTCTGAACTTTCCTCGCTTTGAATTTCTATGTTGTCTTCAGTTTCTGAAATATTTTCCTGTGGAAAATCATCGTAGTCGTTGTTATCGGAGTTATTGTCACTATCATATTCGATTTCAGAATCAGAAGTTAAATTATTCACAATATTTTCCAGTTCACGTTGTGACAATGGTCTACTTCCTTCAAAACGCCTCATTCTTGATACTAAAACGAAAGCGACGTGCATACATATTTTGTTACTTAATATCCCATGCGGGGTTCCTACAGTACCCCACTCACCTTTTTTAGCTCTACAAACGACACGCACACTACAAAATTTCCGTATGCACTGAGACCACATGCAGTAAACATAGACTGACACATATCTGAAAGCAGCGTTGCCGGTCTTATCAAATAAAAATTTTGTTTAGGGAATTATACCACTGGGGTCCCACAGGCACCCCAGATGGGGATCTAAGGGTTAAAGAGTAATAGGTAGAAGCCATGCTCTTTTATAGCTCAGCAATGTGTATCGAGGGCCATATAAGAGGTGACCACTGCTATTGAAAATACTTTGTCAGAACAGTGGGTAAGCTTTCCACCTCCTGTCTTTAGCTGATCTTTCTGCAATTTTGCAGCTTTTGTCTTAGTTTTTTGACTAAGTTTTCCAATATAATAGGTACCTAAATTTTAAATAAAGAAGTTAGTATAAATAAACACTAGGGCTAATGGATTGAGGCTCAGCACTATTACTGTACTTTTATGAATACTTATCCTCCATTCTTCGACAGATTTTTCTTCAAAACCTAAGCTGTTAAGCTTGTAGCTCACATTTTGCCACAGAGCGTGACCTTGTGCTTTGCCCTCTATTCACTCTACACCCTCATTTTATTACTTTTTACTATTTGCTTTCGAAATTGTAATAAATATATTTGACAACACCGACAGAATTGAATCGAAAGGAGAAAGTTGGGTTAAACATAGAAAACAACATGTCTCGACGTCTTGCTTTCTGGTTACCGGGATAGTCGAGTTTAGGCGATAATTTGTGTACACAGAGTGCCAGTCATATGGAATTCAGTCTATAAGTGGAATTCAATATGACACAGAGTCCCGCTGCAGAAGTGTCTCATACATTGGTGTGGTTGTGGTTTGGAGTTTTTAGACATATAACACTATCAGTTCGAATGTGCATGTCCTCTTAAGAAGCTATCCACTTGTGCTGACGAAGCTTCAGGAAACGAAAATATCAATATACGTCTGCCATTAAACCTGGAAAACGCAATTGCATTTCAATTAATGGTCACGAAGCCTTTAATAAAAAAGTTTTCGTCAACAATTGATACTGGTTAGAATGAAAACTTATTTTGATTTGCTTCATGACGAATTATTCAACAAATATCTATGAAAGAAAGATTCTATAAATTCTTTAGTTTATTTAGTTTTTATCAATTTTGTATTTATATTTTATATCAAATTCATATGGTCAAACTGGAAATCTTCTGAAAGTAAAGAGAATTTTTTGTTTCATATAATAATAATAATTGTCTGATGATATATTTTTAAATAATTTTTATGTTAAAATGTTATTTATCACTGAATCAATAAACAGAAATTCCTCCCAATTAAGATTTCCAACTCATTCAGAGAAACAAGTGACACTTACTCCCTACTGCTTGTCGTGACCTAACAAACTAATTGGTAGTGAGTAGGAAACGGGTCTGCAAATGGTTTTCTGTTTGAGTTGTGCTAATTTTGTTCTGTAGAGTTTAATTATTGCAGAAGACCTACCAAGAATCCGAAGGATATAATCAGTGGTCGTAAGAGACAATGGCTGTTTTCTTTTGTATCCTTGCCGACGAAATTCCTATTGTATAGGATGTAGCAGAAGATTCGATTTCAAATTAATTTTTTTGAAATACTTTTTGAATGTTGTAGGCAATGTAGTAATGTGATCACACACCTTTATGATATGTGATCACACACCTTTATGATATTCATCGCCTTTATAGGTTGAAAGTTTTCGATTGCTCGTAACTGCAATCGTCATCAGGCAAATTTTGACAAGCTTTGCGTTTAATTTCGCCCTCTAGAGCCCGCCATAATTCGATATTCCTCTTAGTATGAAAGGATCGTATTGTCCAAATCGTCCTTTACGGTTAATAGAATTAGGCCAATAAACAGAGCAATTTTTCTCATAAAAGTTCAACTTAAATTGCTCCGCCGATTTCTTTTTACAATTCGGTCGTCACGGAGGGTTGAATAATTAGCAATAAAGTTATCACCCCCTGGGGGGGTGCAACCCCCCAAAATCACAAAAACTTTTTTCTGGAAGGTATTTTCTTGACATTTCAGCTCTGGGTAATAAATATGAGTGAAAATCGGTATTAATAATGAAGGCGAATTATTTTCAACAATTAAACCCCCTCCTGGGGCATCAACCCCTTCCCGAAATCGTGTTTTTTGGGGGTATTTTCTATGAATATGTAAAATGGTCAGTCCTGAGTAATGAAACTGAGCGAAAATTTGTAAAAATAATAGGTATAAATTATTAGAAACGATTTTCCCGCCCCCGCATTCAGGGCATATTCCCCGCAACGAGGAAAAATTGGGGTGAGAGGGAAGGGAGAGAATATTTGGAAAAACTCTCAAACTACTTCTCTTAAATAAATGTGGGTAAATAATGGTTGAGAACTGTTGTTATTGAGATTTAGAAGTATTGTTATGAAAATTATTCGCATATTCGAGAGAAGATCAACTTATTGTATAAATCAAACTCGGACCGGAGGTAACGAATTATGAGAGTGTTTTTCAATGATAGCGAGAAAGGGTATGGAGAAATGAATGAAGTAATCATCATCAAGAAATGTATAGGAAAATATATTTATTCACTCATACAACTCATCATCTACTTCATCTTCAGTCTCCTCGTCTTCATCTTCACGATCCGGAACAATCACTGCCAAGTTTCTACAGATATCTGAGGTACATTTTTAACAAACATTGGTACATTTTAGACCACTCTTTTTGCATGTGCAGGAGTCTCTGATGCAGCCGGTCGTGCAGTTACAAAAAAACATTTTTAAAATTGAATCCGGTGCGACTTTTTTTTGTCATTTCGATTGGCTTCAAAGTGGTTCTCTTTTCCCAGCCCCAGTTTTCAGGATATATCTCATATGACAACCATGTCTGGACATTTTAAGTAACTTCCATTCAATAAAATGTATAACAAACTGGCATTTTCTCCTGAATTCCTTTGAAGTGGACCTTCGGAATTTTGGAAATGTAAGTCATATCTGACATTGCGATATTTTGAAACAGAGCTGAGTTGAACATGAAACAAATATTTCAAAAATAAACTAACCATTTTCAATTAAAAACAGTGACAAAGCACTAAGAGATGTTTCCTCGTCTCCGACTATCGATGTTATCCCAGTATCCAGTGTTTTCTGCACAGGAACTTTTATATTTGACGTTTATATAGAGCAACGTTAACTGCCGGCGCGCCAGCTGCTGCATTGACAGGGTCCCAAGCCGATATTTTTTAGGTTTTAGAATCTCAATGAGTTTAAAGCAGGTACACTTCGGGACAGTTTCCTTCGGTGCACTGTCTTCCTTGGTCTCGAATCCCCATATTCTATCAAGGACTGATTTTATTTTTCTTTCCATAGACCAATAATGCGATCAAATGCCGAGTAACCTCTATTTTAAGTACTTAAAAGATTGACAGGATTACATTTAAAATTTGTACAAGTAATCAAATTTGTATGAATATTTTCAATAAGAGCAGGGTTTTTCTGCAAACTGGCTTTTCATTCATGTTGAAACGTGCTTTTATCTCTGAGTTATTAGCATTTGAATCTATAAACCCCCTCAAGATTTTGTAACCTAAAATATGCGAAGAATTGAAAACCAACATTATTTGGACCTGTTAAACGTTATGCAATTTGACAATGAAGTTTTCCTCAACTGTTCATTTTACTTGCTACAATTGATAAGACGTTTGTTTGGAATGGAGAAATAAGGACAAAATCTTTGATAAAAATGCGTTTATGAAAAAATGAGTTTTTACTGACAAGTTGACAGTGACGAATTGACAAAAGTATTTCAACAATAATCTCAACGTACAATATTGTTCAATCATTTCTAACATACTCCCACCTTTGGTAATTCTTAGAATTACAAAACATCAATACATGACTGAAAAATAATAATATTTCATATAATAACGGACCATGATAAATTCTTTCACTCATTAAAATATCACTATGCAAAACGTTTCGGCACTTTCACAACCCGTCCACATCTCGTCGTTCTCGGCTGCGGCTCCAACGGCTCCTTTGGTTGATGTGAACTGGAAAGGTTGGGTTCCATACTGTGGTCCACTTGTGTTTTTCTTGGCTGCTTCTTTAAATGCTGTTGTGGTTGATGTGCACTGGATAGGTCTGGTTGCACTCTGGGGTCAATTTGTTCATTCACAGTTTCGTTCCTTCTTGGTTCAACTACATAATCAGAAGAAGAAACTTCAAGTGGATACAAACGTTGAAATGGTCTGCATAACTCTCCCCCATCAGATACTTTAATTTTTGCCACTCTTGAAATCGTATCTTTACCAGGGTAAGTCTCGATTACTCTTGCAAGTGGCCAATTCACCCGCTTGGTATTATCCACCTCAACTATAACAATATCCCCAGGTCGAATTGTACTGGTTTTTCTATGGCCATGATGAACTAGTTCTGCTAGGTATTCCTTCCTGAACCTTCCCCTCAAATTATCCCTTACAGTCTGCAGATATCTATGTCTCTTCAACAGGTATTTTCTATCGATAGCGTCCAAATCAGGAACTTCATTGCTTGGTATGCCCTGCAAAAACTGTAATGGACTGAGGGGAATCAATTCATCATGATTTGAAATATACGTCAAGGGTCTAGAATTAATGATGACTTCACAGTCACATAAAATGGTCATCAGTTCTTCATGAGTCACACAAGCTTTACCCAAATTTCTTCTGAGGAGCTCTTTGGTTATTCTTACCAACCGCTCCCACCATCCTCCCCACCATGGTGCCGTGGGAACATTGAAGATCCATTTGATCCTTTTAACTGAAGAAAATGCCAAAATTTCGTCCCAATCCACTCTCTTCAAATAATTATTAGCGCCAACAAAACTCTTCCCATTATCTGAATAAATGGTAGAAATTCTTCCCCTTCTTGCTATAAACCTCCGTAATGCAAGAAGAAAGGCATCAGTCGAAAGTGAAGTGACAAGTTCAAAATGGACTGCTCTGTAAACAGCACAAGTAAATAACAATATCCACGCTTTAGCGCCACCTTTCAAATAAAGGGGGCCTGCATAATCTATTCCTGTAACTTCAAAGGATACAGCATCTCTTACTCTATTTTTTGGTAATGGGGCGAATGGTATTTCCAATGTTTTTTGATTAAATCTTTTGCAAACAATACATTTTGAAATTACTTGTTTAACGGTCTTTCTAGCTTTCAAAATCCAAAACTTCTCTCTCAAAATACTCAAAAGAGTTTGAAGTCCCGCGTGATACGATAAACAATGTTGTTCAAAAATCAATTTTGAAATTATGTCGTGATTACAAGGTAGTAAAATGGGGTACTTGAAATCATTCGTGTCGTCTCTCAAAAGCAATTTCGTCTTTATTCTCAGCATCCCTTGATCATCTCTCAATACTTGTAGATTCTGCACGACATCCGAATCAAGTCTTCCGAAACTTTCATCCTGAATAAGTCGCAGTAAACATATTTCACTCGATTCCACCTCTTCACAACTCAATTCACCACATCGTCTATCATGTTTGTTTTGTACATTGAAGTAAAATCTGAATATCCATGCGATCATTCTTACAATTTTCGTGTACTTGGAAAAATACTGAAAACGTTTACTGTATTTTTCTGTACTGTCATGTACCACTGATGATACGATTGTTTTCTTTTTCTCAACAAGTAAGTCTTCCTCAGAACAAGTTATTTCAGAATGTGGCCAAAATTCAGGACTATTTTTTAGCCAATCTGGTCCTCGCCACCATTTATTCTCTAACAAAGTTTTAGCATTACATCCTCTGGATGGTAAGTCTGCTATGTTCATATGTCCTGGGACATGGAACCAATCGCATGGATCACTTACAGAACATATTTCCTTGACTCGATTTCCAACGAATGTGTTCCAATTTTCTTTCGTTTTGATCCATGATAACACCACCATTGAGTCTGACCAATAAAACGATTTAATTTCAGAAAATTCTTCGATTTTCTTCACTGATTGGCAAAGCCTGACTCCGATTAGCGCAGCTAATAACTCCAACCTTGGCAAAGTTATGGGTTTTATAGGAGCAATTCTAGCCTTTGCTTGTACCAATCGTATAGAAACATTGTTGTTTGTTTCTACTCGTAAAAAGATACATGTGGCATAAGTTGTTTTACTCGCATCGCAAAATATATGCAGAGTTTTATCTGAGTTTTTGCAAGTAAAATCACAAATACTCCTAGGTATTTCACAAAAACTCAACCATGAAATCTGTTTGAACCAATCTTCAAATTGTTTGGATATGTCTCTTGGTAACTCTTTATCCCAGCCTAGTTTCAATTTCCAAGATTTTTGTAGTAAAAGTTTTGGTATCAAAGTTACTGGACAAGTGAATCCAATGGGATCAAATATTTTCTGAGAAATGGACAATAAACCTCTTTTTGTTCTCG
The DNA here is from genome assembly GCA_944452925.2 of Chrysolina oricalcia. Lineage (NCBI taxonomy): Eukaryota > Metazoa > Arthropoda > Insecta > Coleoptera > Chrysomelidae > Chrysolina > Chrysolina oricalcia. The sequence continues at coordinate 28,178,644 of OX101825.2, read as the reverse complement.
GGACGCTATTTATTTCAGTGAGAGAATGGATGTCACAGAAGAGTGTATCAGTCTTAAAATTCCACGATAATCCCAATACTGAACATACATTTTCTTCACAGGTTACCTCTGAACTACCATCCCCAAATGAATGTACCCAGCCCCTGAGATCAAACTGTGCTGTGGACATTATACTCTTGGATTCCTCCATAAACTTATACAATTCAGACAAATTGTCAACACTTGTGACACAGTTGTCTACGTAAAATGAAGTTTTTAATTTATTTGCAGTTTGTTTGAATTGTTCTGGCACTCGTTCCAAGTGATGATGAATTGTTGCTGCTAAGAGAAATGGGCTTGAAGAAACTCCGAACACAACACGACGATGTCGATATATGACTTTCTTAGAACCTGACATATCTTCCCACCAAAGAAACCTCAAAAAATCTCTATCTTCTTTTCTCAAACTAATTTGTAAGAAGGCCTTCTTTATGTCCGATATAACACCTATCAATCCCAATCTGAATTGCAATAAAATGACAGGAATGAGTTCTATGAGATTTGGTCCCTTTTCAAGACAATCGTTCAAAGAATGACCCCGTATATCTTTTGTAGAAGCGTCAAACACTGGCCTGATTTTTGTGGTTGCACTCGAGTCTTTGATAACGGCATGATGAGGCAGATAAAAAGCAGTATTATCAATTTCACCTTGTGGAACCACTTCTATTATGCCTGTATCTTTCCAATCCTGGAAAACCCTATCATATTCTGAAAACCTATTTGAATCCCTCAGTTTTTTAGTGACATTGAACAATCTTTTCTCGGCCATATCAAGATTATTCAAAACTTGTGGATGACCCTGTATCCATGGAAGACTCACCTCATATCTATTCTGATCAGTACGAGTGATGGTGTCATTGAAGTGTTTTAATGTCTCAAGATGTAAATTCTCTTTAGTTTTCACTTCAGAAGACTCTCTTATCACCAACATTTCTAAATTCCATAAATCAGATATCTGAGTACTACACAAAGAAGAAGTAACAAAACAGTTATTGATTCTACTATTTTGTTTTCCCATAAGAGTCCATCCAAGACGAGTTTCAATGGCAAACAATTCATCGTCAACTTTTTCAATCACCACAGTAAAAAGGTGACCAATAACATCAGCACCCAGCAGCAACCCAATTTCAGATAGTTTTGATCCTACATCTGAAATAAATATATTTTTTCTTTTGAGGTATTCAATGAACTTTGTATCTTGAAGCCTCGGAACATGGTTACAAATCTTTGGTTGGTCTAGAACGGAAACATCCAAATGAAAAGATCTATCATAACTCTCAATGGAAATTTCATATAAGCTATGAACACGTGGTGACATTTCATTACCTCCGAAAACACCTTGTATTATCCGCTCTTCCCGAATTTTTCTAAAGTTCAATTCATTCGCAAGTTCTGATAAAATATAGGACCGCTGAGAAGCTGTATCTAACAATGCCCTCACTACCTTTGATTTGCCATCTTTCACAAGTCGTATTATTACTGTTTGCAATAAAGTTTCAGTGCAACTGTTGAGGTTAGTGAGAACATTTTCAGTAACATTTGAATCATCTCTTTCAATATTACCAATTTGCTTTTCTAGAGATTTATTCGCCTGCAATTCAGGACACATGATTGGATAATGCTTTTTTCCGCATAACAAACACTTGATGAAAAATCTACAATTCTTAGCAGAATGATTAGGTCTTAGACAGGCAAAACAACAGTTTCTTTTAATAATCAATTCCTTTTTTTCATCAAATGAAAGTTTTTGTGCTTTGAAACATTCTTGGCTTGAATGCGTTTTATCACAAAATACGCAATTATTAGCATTCTTACCTTCTCTTTTTTGTGTAGTGATGATTGTAGCTGCAGTATTTCTTTGTGGAGATTCATCATGTGATTTTACCTTGTGACTGCAATGTGCTTTTCCAGTTTCCTTGCCGGGTAAAAAGCTAAAACGCGCTAACTTGATTCTCTCGTCGCTCTCCACTTCAGCTTTCAAAAACTCTAATAAAAGATTTAAATTATTAGTAGAATTTCCCTCATCATTTTCCCCTGATTTTTTCCTCAAAATTGAACTCCGGTGCCTCTCCCAAACTTTCAAGATATCCTCGGGTAAAGCGGACTCTGCTAATGGATATAACATTGCTGCATATTTGTCTGTGGTAACACCCAACGTTTCAAGTGCTCTCAGTTGTGTTTCGAGCTTATCAAATAAGTTAGATAAAGACATACCTTTTTTATTTGCTGCAGATTGTCTTAAGACAAGATTCAAGAACTCCCTGACGTATACTTCAATCAAGAATTCATCCCTAGCAAACCTAGTTTTTAGTTGTTTGATAGCCTTCTCATAGTTGTCTCCAGAAGGTGGGAAGCTTTCAACCAACTCCCTAGCTGCTGTGTTTCGTTCTGTGGCTTGTACTAAATACTTAAACTTATCTTCATTGTCAATTTCCGGATCTTCATGGATTTTCTTGAATTGACCCCAGAAACCTATCCAATTCTTTACGTCACCGTCGAATTTCATGAGTTCCAATTTGGGTAATCTGAAATTCTTCTTATTGTTGGCTCTTTCGCTGGTAGAATTTGAAATGCTATTCGTTTCTGCTCGCCTGGTTTCATTACTCAAATAGCAATTTCCCTTGGTCTTGAATTTAATGGATTCGTCTCTATAGAATTCAACCGCCGTCCAGTCCGCTGCAAACTCTTCATCGCTAACATTTGCAGAAAATAACAATTCTCGAATCTGCTCTTCTAGGACGAATAAACGGTCGCTTTTATCTTCCAACTGATTCATGCGAGCCATTACATCTTCTCTTCTGGATAGTGGTGCTTTCAATAAACTGTCCAGATCCTCGCATATTTTTGTAAACGCACGTCTCAGCTGAGTCCTCTCTTTCTGTAACTGGTTTGTTTTCTCCATTTTACAGTCCTGTCACGGTCGCCAAAATGTTTGGAATGGAGAAATAAGGACAAAATCTTTGATAAAAATGCGTTTATGAAAAATGAGTTTTTACTGACAAGTTGACAGTGACGAATTGACAAAAGTATTTCAACAATAATCTCAACGTACAATATTTTTCAATCATTTCTAACAACGTTATTTCAGTAATCATTTATTTCACGAAGTCAGGAACTTTAATATTATAAGATTTTCAATTGCAATTTTGCAGCTGGCAACTGCGCGTATAAATATAAATAATATCAGAATACAAAGCTGCTATCTTCATCTTCAAAATGACGTAAGATTTATCCGAATTGAACATTTATGTGAGGAGTTACAGAACTTCACTTCACGCGCTGGTTGAAAAAATGCACGTTGGCGGAAGCCGGCGCAACACCTGCCCCATTGCGAAAGCATATAACTTCAACAATTTTTTTCAAGAATACCGTGCGATTTCTCAAAATTTTGGTAGGGACAGTTTCTTTGTAAAAATGTGTGCTCTTTCCGAATATCAAGTTATTTTTTTGATTAAAAGTAAAAATTTTTAGATATTTCGAAATTACCTCAAAAATTAATTTCAACGCGTTTTTTGGGGGGGGTTCCACCCCCCTGGAGGTGATAAGTTTTCTCAGAAGTAATGTGCACACTGTGTTCTACAATAAAAAAAATAAATTATCGGCGGAACAATTCAAGTTGAGGTTGATAGCCCTGTTGATTGGCCTAAATAGTCTTTTCTGAAACCCTTCATACATTTTTTGTATTCTGAACATTTGGAATCGATGCTTTTCCAGGAACTTGTAATTGAGAAAGGCGAATCGGAGAAGCTGGGAATGCACATAAAGGGCGGACTTCAAGGTCAAAAAGGCAACCCGCTGGACAAGTCCGACGAAGGTGTCTTCATATCGAAAATTAATTCTGTAGGGGCGGCCAGGAGGGATGGAAGGCTCAGGACGGGTATGAGGCTTTTGGAAGTAAACGGAAAATCACTTCTTGGTATGGAAAACTTTTACTGTGATTGTGTTTTTTTTTAACTATTTTCGTTTCAGGAGCGACTCATCAAGAGGCGGTAAACTCATTGCGTTCTTGTGGAAACGTGATCCACATAGTAGTGTGCAAAGGCTACGACAGGGGAGACGTAGACAGGGCAGTACAAGAAGGCCGTCTGACGAGAGGGGGGTCGACGATAAGCAGCAGATCCCAAAGTGTCAGTTCACTGGATGTGAATGAAGAGGACAGCCCACAGGTGAGTCCGTTTACATTTAATTCAGCACGATCTAATTCATATATAAAGAGTCTATTAATTGGAATGGAAACATATTTGTGTATCACAAACCCGTACCACCAATGTTTTTTTAAACCATGTATTTTATTCTACTTTCGAGTTCTCCTGACGATATCTTCCATCAGGAGGTCAAAACTTGGCATGAAATAATAAATAGCAATTTTGTGATCTCTCAACATCTCTCAGTACAGTACTCGTCATATAAAAGTGCATAGAATGGTTCAGTAACATACATTTGTATTAGGAAAACAACCATTACTAAGCATCAAGTGTGACGTTTTATATGACGGGAACTGTACAACGTAGACAGTCCATTTGAGATCGCTGTCCGGTTTCCCGAATCTGACATGGGAATAAGTACATCGTTTTGTGGCAATTTACTACTTCAACAAGTGGGCAGAAGCTATGCCCTGTCCAACCAAGAAGCCTCTATCGTCGCCTATGTCTCAGTAAAGGAGCGGATATGTCAATTCGGTGTTCTATTGGAGCTGCATTCGGACCAAGGCAGAAATTTCTAGTGCAAGATGTTCCAGGAAATGTGTAATATGCTGAATATTCGAAAGACGAGATCCACAGCCCTAAATCCACAGTCCGATCAAATGGTGGAGTAGATGAAGTCGTCATCTGTCGAAGGTAGTCTCTGACCACCAGAAAGATTGGGACCAGTAACTCCACTTGTTCCTGATGGCTTATCGTTCAGTAGTGCATGAGTCAACTAGCAGTATTATAATTAGCCAAGATTTGCGACACCGGTACAAGACACCGCGAGAGAGGACTATGTATGTTAGTAAACTTTGGCAGAAAATGGACGATATCCATGAACGTCAAGAGTACCGGCAATAGAATGATGAAGGAGACCTATGACATCAAGGCAGATGAGATGACGTACGTACATAAAGTGCTACATGGGGTAAATCGAGAAATGCCACGAGACCTTCTCAAAGTGCCGGCTGATTACGCACTAACTGACTGTGTGGCAGAGGTTCTTTGAATGTCCAGGGGCATCACTGTGGTGTTCTCCAAGAAATTTGATCGTCTCCAGGAAATACGGGAACAGAATTCAGAAGTTGAAGGAGTGTTACAGCTGAAGACGGACTAGAGAAATATCTCCTACCTGGTAACCAAGATAGATTCTCGAGACCAACCATCTTATGAGGACGTCTCGAAAAGCATCACCAGACTAAGAAATACTTTGCTGGAACAGAATCTTTAGGACCTGGCAATCCCAAAACTGTCCTGTGGGATTGATGGGGTCGATTGAAGAGTTATAAGAAGTATGTTGGAGACAGTATTTAGAGCGGCGTTTTCATGTACTGTAACCATCTTCCACGACCGATCATTTAGACTATGATATGTTACTTCCATCGAACTTTACGGTGCAGATATGAAGAATTTTGCAGGTATTGACTCACTCCAAAGATGACATTTCGGGACAATATGTCTTTAAGATGGGGGCAAAGTCAAGAGCTGGAGCCAGCCCTGTTTAGTACATCTGACTCATTGTTCTCTGCCGCGACGCCAGCTTATTAAAGGAATGCACTATGTCACTGCTGCGTGCTAACAAACCAAGGGTTCTGCACATCTAGAAGATATCTAGGCACGATACGCCGAACAATATACAATATAAAAAAATCCATTTAACATTCATTATTTGCATTCGAAGTTTCAGAAAAAGTACTATAAGCTCATTATTTTTTTCTGATTATTCCGATTCTCAAACTACTCTGGCGGTTTGCTTCCTGAACGAGTGATCACGGAAAATTGCCGCGAGTCACATGTTTGAAATCTGCTGAAAATATGACTACTAAAAATACCAATTCGGGAATTCACAGGAACACAAATTGAAATCGGACCTTTTGCAGTTTGATAAGGATGAGGCTGAAAAGCGGTTACAGCCCATTTACCAATCGGAAGAAGAATTTTCAATTGTCGAAGCCAAGCCGCCGTCACCTGCTGACAAGGTAAACATTTTATTTCTTCAAATAAGAACCCTTCAGTCAATATCTATCGTGATTTCAGGTGCTGGATGCCGTTAGAGCGGTAGAAACGTTGGCCCAAGGTCCGACAGAAAATTATTTTCCGCCAAAATCTCCAACAGGGGAACTGAAAACTACCACTATAGTGATGAGCAAACACACTTTGGCTGCTCAACCAAGCACGGTAAGTTTTACATTTTGTCATTGTCGGACTTGAAAGCTTTTGTGCCTTTGTGTGTCACAAATATATCAGCAAGTTCATTACAAATTCTATAAATATAAGTTCAATTTCAGGGGCTTATTTTTATTTTTTTGTTGCAACACTAATATTCAAAGCTCAAAATTTTCGATGAAGTATTTTTATAATCATTCAGTTAACTAATTCGGGACATAAACATAGAATATTCTCTATATTATAGACAATAGCACGATTGCGTTACTTCAGTCACTTGTTTAAAAAAATATGAAACTAAATACCTTAAATGGAATGGAATAAACTCGATTCATGAATTATTCACTCAAAAAAGTGAAGTACAAGCAAAAGTGATGAATTGCAATTTATATTTTGACTTTAAAAATAGTAATGTGAAAGAAAAAATGAATAGCCCAAAAGTGGGCCGTGGTGGCGGATGGTTAAAGCATTCGCTTCTTTACCCAATCATCGGTAGATGCGTGGGTTCGAATCCGAGTGCGGTCACCGGTTCCGTAAATGGCATCACACGTTACAGGGTAAGGGTCTTCCCTAGCTCGCACAAGTCTTTCGAAGACTTCTGAGGGTTACGCGTAAGGGTGCAGCCGGTTAACGGATATAATAATTTTAACAGTATGAAGTTGAAAATGAGTTTGTAATGAACTTCTTTGGAATTTAAAATTTGCACGTTTGTTGGACCATTTTATTTTGTTACACGATTTTTTTTTTGTTTCTTCAGGTGAGTACGGTTTATATCATCAAGTAAGATTTCTCTCCCCAACTAATGGCTTGACTGTTCGAATAAAAATTAGGCATTGTACAATATCAGAATAATACTGTAAAAAAGTTAACACAAAGTTATAACGAACGATAAGCATGTATGTGGTAACTTGAAAGTGAAACTTATGTCCGGCAGATTTTTGGAAACAAATGGGAACCAATTAAAAAACTGACTCAAAGAATATCTCTCATAAATGATTTGATTTTATAATCGATACAAGAAGTAATAAGGTTTTGTCAGAACAAACTTTTCAGTTCACTCTTTCTCTCCACATACCCACGACAATCGGTGGTGAGTTTACTTCGACGAATACTGTTTGTCATATAGGACACCAGAATGTTTTTTGTCAGATTACTTCAATTTTGAGATACATTTGTTTATTTTGGAAGAAACGCCCCTTACTTCTGAGATTATTTCATATTTTGTACTTTCTCTCACATAGGCAAGGGAGATGATCGAAGTTTAGATGACGCATTCTCACTTCGAAAAAATGCAGAGACTTTCATGAGGAATTTCGGTTGAAAATGTTTCCCACTTTGTCTCAAAAACTGTTGCAATGTATATAAGAACATAATATAGTTTAACTAGCTATTAGAAAAATGCTTTGTTTTATCTTATTTCATCATTGGACCTGGTTGCACGAAAAGGGTGTTGCAGAATTAAGGTGATCTTGCGATTATTGGTATATTGAAACAGTGAAATAACATCTTCGGTGTGTACAAGTTTAAACTTGAAAAACTTGTTGATATCGGCAAAAATTCCAAGATTTCAAAATTTTATGAATTGAAATTCAGTTTTATCTTCGACTTCATGATTAAGTGGTTTACTTTTCAAACAATGCGCTTTATTAGATCAGTTCTGACACAGGAATACTGCTTCAAAATTAAGTTTGTTTTTTATGACAGTTCTCGAAATGACGACTCTGACGTTTATACTTGACTCATCCTTCGGTAACAATACTACCCAAAAGCTATTCAAAAACGCAAAATCAGCTCGTATATAATATTGTCAAAGTTCTGCCACAAAAATTTAGACTACGGTATAAAAAATCTTATAACTTTAGAATCTATTCAGGAAATATATATGGCGTTCTATATTCGACGGTATTCTTCCAGAATACATTTCATAACTATTAATATTAAAAAAAGCCTTCCTCAATCTCAGCATAAAATCAAAGTGGAATAATGTTGCAAAGTCTGGCCCAGAGATCAAACCAGATCATGTTGAGGTTAGAAACATATCAGAAATGATCGAATCCTCGAAAGAGGTTCACTTCACGAAAATACGATCGAAACTCGTTAATGTCCTTCTGACATAAACTTACTGGAATAAAGCTGAATGCAATGATACTTCATTTAGATCTCTCTAAAAAAGGGCTCTATATACTGCCTCAAAAACTACATGTTTTTGAGTCTGAGTCTGAAAAATTGTTCAAATTCAGTTCTAAAGTTTGATCAGTCAAAACCAGAATACTAACTTTCGGGAAAAGTAGAATTCCCGCCACTGAGTAATGTCGAATGAAAACTACTGATGGAAATTTTATTCTTCTTTTCATCTCAGCCCATCTAGCAAATCTTTCATAAAATATAAGGTTATGTGATATTGCGGTTATCTTTGCTTCAGTCCTTCAACTATCTGGCTTATTGATATTGTTTTAGAAATAACAGTGTTTCATAACACACATTTCAGTACCACGTTTATTGGATTATCAAAAGTTAGGAAGGAATTGAAGATAGACGAGCGGGCTATTTCGGCTTTATAAACGGTTTCCCTAAGCTTATTCTTTTATCAGTTAGACATTGAAAAGAATTATTGATTGCTGGAGTTTGAAGTGAGAAACACTGATGAATTCAGAACAGTCTTGAAACTATTACCAAGAAGTCGAACTTTTCATGGCTGAAAATAGGCTATCTATTAGGAGACTAAAAAATGCACTAATGCTTTTCACTTAATCTTGCATCGGAAGGTTTTCGAACGGCAACCAATTCAAAATTATTCTATTTCACGATATTGTTCTTAATTTTTCTCTGAAGGCAGCACTCCACCAAAACTACATTTGTTATTATTATTCTGTCTTTATTTAGCAAAAATACTAATTTATCAAGTCACAGACTATTTATACATAAGTATACTTTTAAAATTGCACAATCTATATAACAATAAAACACAATAAAACATGTTTCTAAATAGTTTCCATTTTAGAATTGAAATTGTCTCTTTTTTGTCTCAACCACTATTTTTTTGGATGGGTAAAAAGAAAAGCAGAAAAAAATGTCGAACCAGTACAATCAATAACATCAACTAAAATATGGCAAGTCGTGCGTACTTAATATTAGAATGATGAACATAATCAGAACGGCCGGACTACCGTTGATATAATTGGTTGTTCCACTTTTTTCCGATATCCAGTAATTTTTAATTTTGCTTTCTTCTTTGGAATACCCTCTTTTCTTGATGACATGGAGCGCCTCTCAAGCATAGGGTCGTGGGTTTAATTTCCAGCATGATCACGGGTCTCGTGTATGGCATCACACGTTAAAAGGTAAGGGCTACGTCTTTCCTAGCGCGCACAAGTATCTCAGAGACTTCTGAGGGTTGTCCTATGGGTGCAGCCGGTTGACGAAAAAAACAAAAATTAAGAACTTGGCGCTGTTGCCATTTCTGTGAACTGGGCTGTGAGAGAAAGACTCTTTCTTAATATTACAGAATATAGTTTATCATCCATAACTATATCACACTCAACTATGTATATGAAATGGTTATGAATTGGTTTACATTTAATTTGAAACATTAAAGCGTTCCTGATAGTAGTCTGAAATTACCAGATTATAACTTAACAAAATGACAATAATTTAAATGACGCTAAGGTAGAAAATTCGGTGCACTGATAGTTTTATTTATTCTTGTCTTGCATGTTGTTTTCGCATTGCTGTTTTTAGTGGCATCGGACATGTTTCTCGACGAATATTTTCGGAAACATCAACATTTAACATTTTTGACAAATGTCGGTTAGTAGTTCCGCCTTTAGGTAGCATGAGCATGAAATACTACAATAGAAAATACAACTTATCTCTTTTACAGATGAATCGGCAAAGGAAACCATAACCTTTGCTGAGAAATAGTGAGATTTTACTTTGAGAGAATTGCCGTGAGTTATTATTTTGAGTGTTGAACGGTTGTGTTGATGAGAAATAACTTGTTATCCAATAAAAATAAAAGTGGTGCTCCTAATTTTTAAGTAAGAAAAAACTTTAAGTTATGACCGAAAATGTTATAATCCGTTTGTGAATGTTGACTGTATATTGTTGTTTACATAGGTGTTTTGAGAGTTGGGAGATTATGAAACTATAAACAAAATGATGCGATCTGACGTATTTACCAACTTGATTTTTTTATGTACCTGCAGTAGGGCGATGTTCGGAACTTCTTGAACTTGACGGTATCCTTGCTTTGTGAAATTTCAATGGGCCTTCACAAACGTGCAAAAAATATCCTTAAATATGTCAAATATGGTGGTCAAATTTATGGTGTATGCACAATTGAATATTTTTAAATAACTGTCTACGTGTCGTAGATCTGATTGAAGAACCCTTAAATAAATAGATTTTGAATCAAAATTGAGTGGTTCTCTGCTTTTGCAATTGTTCTGGCATGTTCTTGACATGAAAGAGTGTAGGTAACTAATTTCCACTATATCTTGAAATGCTCCAAAGAATTATTTTAACTGATATTGTGAGATCGATATTTCATGAGCATTACTTTAATTACCCTCTCAATGATCCTTGTTATAACTTTGCCTTTCAATGTTAAATTGCTTTGATTTCTTTTGTAATTACATTTCAAGTTTGTTGTAGACATTCAAAACTCTAATACTTGCATGAAATTGGCGAATCAACTGCAGGAGTCAACAAAATTGGTGGTAGCACTAAATTTACTTTGGAGATGATCAAATCATCTATCCAACGTTTAATATGTCTCAAAGGAAGCTGAATAACATGCAAATGCTTAGTTTGGGTGACCATTAATCTCCCTACCATATATCAAAGTTTTCTTTCAAAAATCGGGAGGTCAAATGTAATTATCGAAATAGAGTCATGAATCTCTAAGTTTGTGAGTCGTAGTTTTTTATCCCCTTGAAACTCGCTAACTCTGCATATAAAAAGCATCATGAATTGAGATATCCATATCAATTTTGTTTATAATGTCATATGTAATCTCCTGACTTTCGCGAATCTTTTGGAATTATATATGTATTGAATTAACTAGATGTTTCTGCCATATCATTAATATATACTGATTTGAATGAGATGATTAAAGTAGTGAGGACTTCCAACAATTCATAATTTTTCATAATTATTGAACTTGTAGAAATGTCAGGCATGTCTACATTCATACATTGTAACTTATACCAAACTTTACTCATTAGTATATTGCTACGAGCATTCCGTGGGTTCTACAAATACCTAGTAAAAATTATTGGATACTGAACAACTTTTATAACAAGACAAATATAAATTGAAATATCTGAACTATCTTATTACTAAACTGACCGTACTGCACTGCTCTCCGACTTCTGTTCACCTTCTTGCTCAATATCGGCCCACTTTCCTGCTCAACTTCTGCCCACCTTCTTGCTCAAGTTCTGTCCAAGTACTTGTATTTTGCGGTCCTCTATGTCAATCGAAGCATCAATAGACAGAAATTTTTTTCTTTTCCAAAAAGCCTTGGCTTTTGAGTGAACTAGAATTTACGTTCCCAAAATTGGACCGCAACGCTCGTTGGGGATATTGAAATTCCATAGGCGTAGCAATTACAAGAAAAGATCGTTCTTTAAAAATGGTCATGTAAAAACTGTTCCGTTCAATGACGGACAAAATTGAGGAATGTTAAAAAAAATTGTTGAATACAGTTTGGACTTTTTTGGAAGTAATGGACTATGGACTCCAGCGGAGTTATCCTAGATGTTTACTAGATCTTTTGGTCTTATCTCTTCATTCTAATTATAGAAATGCTATAACAGATTTCTCCCATCTGAATAAATATACCATGGTTTTAAATGAAAATGTTCAAAGTGGAAATACTACAAGAAATTGACCTAACTACTCAGTTTTCTACAGTTACTTTACAGGCTAGTGTGAATGTTAAATCCTGTACACAGTTATACAGACGTTAGTAAACATTGTCCAAGTGCAACAAGTCCGGAGCTTATTGTAGAACGCTCCAAGGATGATATTTTTTGGCATTTTTATGTGCTTGTAACAGTTTTGTTCGAAAATTATTCTAGTCAAAATAAGAACTGGCCACTCATCAGTTTCTTTGCTTAAAAAAAAATATATTAAAATTGTTATTTACATCAATCGGCTGCACCCTTTCGCGCAACCCCCTCAGACTTCTTTGAGAGACTTGTGCATACTAGGGAACACGTAGCCTTTACCTTTTGTTTGCCATGCACGGGACCAGTGACCGCGCTGGGATTCAAACCCACGCACCTATCGATGAATGGGTAAAGAAGCGAACACTTTACCCACGCGCCACCACGGCTCATATATACAGTGTGTCCAAGATACGGAAGAACAGCATGGGGATCTCGGATAAATTGGCAAAAAGTTGCGCAATTGAGGGGTCAATAAATAGATTTTGTTTACTTCCAAGGATATTCGAAAAACCCGAAATTTGGTTTGGATTTTATTTTTTTTCTGAAGTTATTTGAAGAGTTTTCGAATAAGAAGTGGCCGTAAATGTGTGTACCCAATTTGTGGACACCATGTCTGAATATTTCGATCCTAATTTCGTTTTGAAAGATGCAAAAAGTTTCGACGACCAAGCGTAGTAGACCTGTGGATTGTAAATAGCTCAAAGGTTATTTTATGAACCAGAATTGAGTATCCCTTATAGGAAGGATGCAAAAATGGATCTAGGACACAAGCACAAGGGTGTATTCAAGAGCGAGGGGGTAATGGGGAATTAAACCCCCAGAACGACTATCCTAAGGAAAAATCTGTTATCCCCTAAATCAATTGAATCAATTTTTGAAAAACTTCACTTGAAAACAAACAAATTCGGTACTTCCAAATTACCTCCAAAAATATTGACCTAAAATTTAAAAAAAAATGCTTGTGGCACTATTTACAAGTTCTTACAGCATGCTGCATAATGACAAAATTTCAAAAAAATTACCCCCCTTTCCCTCCCCAATGACAGATCCTGGCTACGCCCTTGTGTCAGCTCTACATTTCTTAACTGGATTATTGGATACATTCTGAACTACTGCATGCATTAAACTTCTTCACGCAAGCAAATTGCCTGGAATATATCGTAGTTTTACAAATGCTCACAGGGTACTCTGAAATGGCCAACTACACCTTTGGAGTAATCGAGCTGCCCATATAAGGGATTGGAGTTAACAGATTCGCATAGCAATAACTGGTAGACGCGAGCAATCGCGCAAGCAAAGTACAAACTACATATTTTAAACATGCAAACTATCAAATTTCCATTCGAATTATAAATATTTTGCCTTTTCTCTGGGATATCATATTTATTGCATACCTAAAATGCAATAGACTTCTTATTGGATATAGGAATATGAATGAAATTTCTTCAAATTTATTCATTCTACGTAGACGCAATAATGGTGCCTTTTTATTCGGAAACAGAACATACTGTAGTGTTTCTTTTATCATTTTATGGTGTTTTTAAAACATTATTTTGATAACTTTCATATAATTGGATAAATCTTTACCACCACTATACAACACTGATACTTGACAATTATTTTACTGATCAAGTTGACTTCGAATCAAAAACTACAGACTATGAAGCCATTTCATTCCACGAGTAGGTACCATAGTTTCAGTTCAAGCATTGTTTAAATGGAAGTAAGATAGTTAGCCAACCTCATATGGGATTAACATTGGATTCATATGGAGGCGACATGTAGATAGCGTCAGTGATCTCGCCTCCAAGTCAAGTCGTAACTTCAGTAATCTGGCCTCAAGTCATGTCATAACTTGATTAAAACAATGGTACAGCATTAAAATCAGGGTAACTTGAAGACCCCTGCATTAAAATGACGTCAAATATTCATGTTTGTAACTAATCACCCTAGATGACACTCGCGTTTAGATCCAATGCCGATTCCACACAAAGATATTAAACGTTTTCTGACTAGGAGAGTTTAATCCAAGGAGACTAAAATTTAACTTTTATTTAGTCTCCTTGAGTTTAATCCACATAAGACAATAATGACACTAATAGAAAGATATGAAAGAACATTTGTGACGAAATGTGACGTAGTTGGACATGTCATGGCCGTCGTTCTCTATACACAGTGACGGAATAGCGCACTCCGCACTTTTTGTATATGAGAGTTACAGGCAAGGAGACTAAACTTTATTTGACTAGGAGAGTCTAATCGCCATAAGACAATGGGGGCACTTATAGAAGGAGATGAAAGAACATTTGTGACGAAATGTGACGTACTTGGACATGTCATGGCCACCATTCTCCATATACAGTGACGGACTAGCGCATTCCGCACTCTTGGTATATGAGAGTTACATGAGTTACATGAGAGCTTATTAAACCCTCCTGTTAGTTTACTCTCTTTGAGTTACAGGTGACAGTTTTGTTCCTTGGTTCTAGTTCTACTATGTACTCATATCCAAGTACGTCACTATGACACGTTGGTGCAACAAGATTCTGATTGGCTAGAGCTTATTAAATCCTCCTGTTAGCTTACTCTCTTTTGGATTCCACGGGCATTGACTAACTATCTCACTTCTATTTAAACAATGGTTTAAGTTTAGGGTTATGAAACAGTGAAATGTTTATTTTTTTTCAATTTACATTTTTATTTATACCTAAAATCTTTGTCGATAAGTTGAAAATCTTCTGACATTGAAGTATATTTTAACTTTGACATCAAAGGTTGGATCTTTTGAAGTAAAAAATGAGGATTTGTCATATATTATCAAAATGTTTCGAATGAATTAGATGACATTGCTTTTAAAAAATGGAAATTTTGCCTAGTTTAAGGAAGTGTGCTCTCGATCTATATTCAATTTGTACTTTAAACAAAATAAATATAAATCTATGAAGTTAACGATGGCAGTATTGACTTTTTCATCAAAATAATATGAAGAACTAAAGTTAGAAGTCCTCTGAATTTGAAATTTAAAAATAATTTTACCGCAAAACCTATTTGGTTGATATTCATTTATATTGCCCTTTCATTTTACGTACTAGAAATAATAGTTATTAAAATTGAATTGTTGATGAATAATTGAAATATTAACACTGTAGAAAAATCGGATGTATTCAAGTTGCAATTCTCAAGTTCAAGGAATGTTCATTTTCCTATTGGAATATAATATTAATAATAATTGAGGAAAGATTAAAAAAACGTTTCTACGAGGAAAAACTTCATTTAGAATAAGTTTTTAATTGTGACGTGGATTCGTAGATATTCCAAATAATTTAAGGCCCACATGGTCTGTCATATACAACTCGAAAGGAAATATAGATTGTCTTTGAGCGCAACACAATTTTCATTTGATTCAGTCCAGTCATTTAGTTTGCTGAGAAAATGATCTTTTCTGATGAAAAAATAAATTATCCTGATGGAAAGATTTTGATTATCAAATGACTGTTCCTTTAACTAGTGAATTGTGGAAAAAAATTGTCTGAATTTTGTACAATGTGTAATAAGTCCAGCCACTAGTTGTAACCAAACCAGATTTTATATTTGATGTTATAAACATGGTGAAATTTGTCTATTTATTTATATGTACCAAACCATATGGAAATCTGAACATTATAATTAACTATATGTGATTTTCATTGGCAAATATATTTTTGGTATAAAAGTGGTGTCAGGTTGTTTCTGTCTCCTGTCCTGTTTCGTCTTTGTCTTCGCTAGAAGCTTTGGTGGTGGTTGTTCAAATGAAACAATTTATCTAAAACCTCATAATTTATAACAGGAAAACTTATTGCATGCCGCAACACTACCAAAAACCGCAAAACCTAACCTCGAAGTGGACACAGGAACTTTACAACATAAAACTGAAACCCAAGATACGAATGTGTTACATAATTCCCACAGAAGCGAAACCCCGATCCATATTCCTTCCGATGCACACGAAGATTCCATGCAGAGTATCGGTGAAAGCATTTATCAGCACCTTATCCCACCGCCTCCAATTTATTCGGAAACGCAGTCGATCCAACCTGTTTCTAATCAGTTTCGAGTTCCAAATACCAATTTTGGCACTGTTACCAAAATATCGAACTATTGCGATGAACGTAATGTTCCCACAAATTTCGCGGTATCGATTCAGTCGCCTGCTAGGTCTCATAATGTTTCAGTCAACAGATATTCTATGGTTTCTGTCCCGCAGTCACAGCAAGTTGAAATCAACTTTTATAATAATTTAGCTCAGAGTAAATCTTACGACGACCTTTTCGGTACCAACTACTTTCCTTCTGTAACAGTTCCTCCGCCAAGCAACAACTCTCTGAACACGGTTCTACTAGAAGATTCGGATATCTTTAAAGTACCGCCTCCTCCTCCCTTGGAATTTGACAATGACCCAGCACCAACTTTTCCTTCGCTACCCCCTCCACCACTACCAAAAACTCCTCCTCCGCCTTTAGAAGATATAGTCAACCAAATTAAACCTCCTCCTCTAAGATTTTTACGAAATCAAAGCTCGGATGGAATTTCAGTTGTTGGAGAGTCATACAAGGAGGTGTTGTATCCTCCCAAGAGTTTGCTGGGATTGTCGGACAAAAATACATCTTCAATTATGTCATCTAATAAAGTGTCGGGCATTGAAAATCGGTCTCCGCATATTCCTTCTGTTGATGTTGCGCGAAGGAAACCTGTATCCCCTTTATTGGTTGATAAAAAACAAGTTTGGAGACAAGTTTCGGAAAACCAACCGCTTTCCCCTATTACAAGTCAGATCCCCCGACCACAAGTACCCCCTCCTCCGGTACCTGTCAAGAGTGTAGTTAAGAAAGTTCCTCCTCCTGTTCCTGCCAAAACCTCGAAGCTCAGATCTTTCCGTAGCGAAGAAAAGTTGTTAGATCATGATAGTTTTGGTGACTCTAAACGTTTCAGTATTGCTTCACCTACTCCTAGACCCGTTTCTCTATTTTTTTCTGATAAGCAACAGTATGGAATCAGTAGTAGAAATTTGGGAAAGTATGGTACTGTGGCGAAGGTAATTCTTTTCAATTCTTATATCATTTTTGTGTCTAAAACTGCACTAGTTTGTTACAACACTGCCTAGTGTATTAAAAACACAAGAATATAACAAACTAATGTAATCTCGTTCAATATTGAAATGGATAGAATTGAAAGAGCAAATTTTCTCATCTTTCACTCTCATTTTTTTTTTTTCATTATTGTATTTCTAACAAAATTAAAGCATAAAGCATATTCTGCTTTCAGAATACTACTTGTGAAATATGAAAAATTCGGATCTTTCAAATTTTATTCGACTTTATTTTCCAGCGATCTACATAATTTATTTATTTTTGTTTTGATCATCTAGGATCTATAGTAGTTTGTAGATATAGATTCCATTTATTTTTCAATTTTAGTTTATCCGAACTTTCATTAACATATTTTGTTACTGTGAAAAATATTATGTATGTGTGATGTTTTGTTTTATACAGCCTCCTCAATCGCCAAAAAACAATGCCCAAAAACAGTCTGTGAGCGACCGAAAGAAATTTTTTGAGACTGCAATGGAAGAGAGCCAAAAATCTACAAAACCAGGTATTGCTATTCATTTGTTCATTACCAGTTGTTAATATTAATTTGTCCTGAAGAAAACGAAGAAATATAACGTGAAGTGTGAGATGTATAACGTTAAATGTTGAAAGTAAAACATGATACGTTGAACAAACAACGCTGTACATATGGACTAATAATTTTCTGTCAAAATCCCTTTCAATCCAATAATTCTGGAAGGTAGTAGAATACAAGCCCATATAACGATTTTGGGGGGTCATTTTATACAGCATGAAACATATTCAGAACGATGCTGCTATATGAAAAAATAACTTTAGGCACTATACCGTCAATTCTTGGTGGGACAAATGACTGTAATAAAAATAATAGTAATTTTTCACCTGAAGATGTGCTCTACCGACAAAATATTCTTGTAGGGCATTCCTCACGTTGGTGGATTATGAAATAATAATCTCATAGAACCTACTGCCGTACAAAAATAATGAAACCAAAATCCAGGAATTTTTTATTTTTCGGAAATTGAAAAATTTTCCTGGCTTTCGGTTCCATTATTTTTGTACGGCAGTAGGTTCTAGGAGATTACTATTTCATAATCCACCAACGTGAGGAATGCCGTACAAAAATATTTTGTCGGAAGAGCACATCTTCCGATGAAAAATTACTATTATTAATATTACAGTCATTTGTCCCACCAAGAATTGACGGCATAGTGCCTGAAGTTATTTTTTCATATACTTAGCAGCATCGTTCTGAATATGTTTCATGCTGTATAAAATGACCCCCCAAAATCGTTATATGGGCTTGTAGTCTATAGGGTTTGAGGTAAAAATCTAACAGAAAAACTACTTCTATAGCTAATACTGCGACGAAGATTCAATTGTATCTGTCAGATACTGGTGCAATGTTCCTCGAGGAGGACACTATTGCAAAAGCTGTTTTACCAACTGTAACTACCTCCTATCTTGTAGAAAAGGGCGTTTCGATATTGTCAAAATTATTTTTTTGTCCATATTTTCAATAACATAAATGCAATTAGTGAAATACTTTAATGTTGTAATACACAATCTGGATGAGGCAAGTTTTTCTTTCAGGGGAGATTATTTGAATACTTGCTGTTTTTTTGTTGAATTACGTAACTGAAATTTGAGTTACAAAGTTGAAACGACCATTGGTGTGTTTTTCATATGGTTACTATTTCATATCTTCATTCAATCAAACTTGTCACGAAGTGGATATAGTGGTGTTGATCCCTCTTATACTTTGAAAGTATAGATTTATTTTGTCTGAATGAAAAATATGATTCAGATAAATATTTATTAGAATTATATTTTATATCAGTCTCATTTTTGATATTATGCTTTCAGAAAAAGTATTCAGCTACTTGAGTGCTGACGAACTGGAAAAGTTGAAAGCGGAAGAGGAAAGGAAAATAGCTACTTTATCGACCTCTGAAATACATTACTCGCATGAATCGGATCATTCAGACGGAGAATCTGTTGGATCGCAACGTTCAAGGTAAAAACTACATTTTTATATTTAATAAAAAACAGAGTGGTCCATAAGTATTCCGAAAAATGTCAAGTACTGATATAAACTTCAACTGAAAATTTGAACAGTTCTTGTTAATATTTTTGTATATTTTTTTTCTCAAACTTTGCTTTGCTGTACTTGTATCGATATTTCTTGTTTTTCATTTTATTTTTGTTATTTCGCTATTTATTATCATCTTCATCGAACAAGGCCACTTAGTTATTTTTTAATTATTTTGTGAGTTATCTCTCATTCGAAAATTTTGAATGGGTCAAATTTCAAAATAAATAAAATCAACATGAAAATTTCGAATTAAATTATGCCCAAAGGAGTAGTTTCAAGATACATGGTATCAAAATATAACATAAGATAAGTTAAAATCTGAAAATGACAAGAGTATTGCAAAAAAGTGGTTTGGCTAACTTAAATTATCATTGAGTATAAAGAAAACTACATACTTTGCATTTTCTCTTAGTGGCGCTAACAGACCATATTTTACTAATTTGAAATTTCCAAATACTAATCTAAGAATTCAAGAAAGTTTTTCCACAGGATAATTAGGTGTCACAATAGACTTTGCTAATGGTTTACAAGGCACTTGTGGAATCGGTAATAAGGTATGGGGTCATTTTTGGGGTGGTTTTTATACCAACTTCATTACTGCCGTTGAATGTTGAACAAAATTACATTTAAAAAATAATATTTTCAGTAAAGATATGCTGTATCACTCAGCTGATTTACTTAATTCTTAACGTTAGAATGTTATAATTTCACAATATATACCTTTTCATGTACAAGAATAAAAAAATAAGATATCCCATTTCCCACCGTCACGGAACTAGACAGGTAACAAACTCACATATTCAAGTTTTTTTATAACAAAAACGCCAATCTATGATTTTTAACCTAATTAGCCCCATTTTTTTAATAATTTACCATTAGAATTAAAATTTATAAAAACATGTATAGCTCTCCAAAGTTTGCAGACGTCAGTATATGAAAATTATTCATCGTATTTGGAATTGTTATAGTTAATTATCTGATTTTATAATATGTGCCAATCATACTTTATAAACCTACCAAAAAATGATAACTAATGAATATCTCTGATTTGAGCACATACTGAACCTTGTACATGTATGTATTTTCTACAAAATTAAAATGTCAAAATCAAATTAAATTGAAATAAAGAAATCCGCATTGTTCACAATGAGCGCTTGTCAACAAGAAATATGGTGTCCGGTCTTACCAGGACGGTGCTCATTGCCATAATCCTATACAATAGGAAAAATTGGGTCGAAAATCCATCAGAAAACAACTACTTTCCTGGCTGATACCACGACAAACGTTGAATTACATCCTATGAATTTCCGTGCAGAGTTCCTACAAGGCTATCTCTGCAATTGCTAGTTGCATGGAAATGTTAATTGAAACATTTGGACCACCTATAGATCGATTTCGGGGTGTTGCCCTTCATCAGTATAGGGCAGGTCTCAGCAGACAATAACTAATGTCTGCAACAAATGGTTCCATTAACAATTCAAGTCAAGACAAAAGCTAAGACCGCTCTGGTAGTGCAGCTTTCACTAAACCCCGAGCGCCATCCCAACTTCTGCCTCTCAACCAAAGCTTTGGTTGAGAGGCATTTAGAAAATGTCGTTTTTAGATTTTTTTCATTCACTTTTTGTTACAAAAAAAGGCATTTGGATATCATATTCTATCGTATTTCAAATATCTATATAATTAAATTTTAATCAATATGAACGCCATCGCACACTATAATTTCGAAACGAACCTTCTTAAACGAACCTAAAATGTATTTGAAAGGCTCCATTGGGTAAACATTCATATATCTTTTTCTTGCTAATGTTTTGTAAAAAGGAATTTTTGGTATATTTATTGTTTTGAAGTCTGAAGAAATAAACATATCAATTTTTGCTATACTTCTAAACTTATAGATAGATTACGAACTCAGTTGTATTGATAATTTTTTGTACAGACCTTCGAGTACTATTGGCATAGTGCGCACAGCGAAGGCCGAAAAACGGCTCAAAGAAATGTTGCGAGAAGAGGGACTCCTCACTGACGAAGATGATACCCCTCTATCTCCTGCTGAAGAAAGGGCTCTACGTGCTGAGAAAAGAGCTGCTTGGAGAGCTGCAAGATTGAAGTCCCTGGAGCAGGATGCCATTCAAGCGCAAATGGTTATCAAGAGTATGACGGATATTGTTGGAGACGGGGCACCACAAACTATAAATGAAGTTTCCCATAAGGAAGAGGTATTTATGAATTCATTTCAAAATATATGAATCGATATAGCTTGATATCGAAACTGAAACAAAAAAAAATTAATATCTTTTTTGAACTAATTTTTTGTTCATTTCATTCCTCTAGGTAGGTATTAGATTTAGAATTTTTGTATGCATGAGTAAATTTTATTGTTTTTTGTTTGAATTGAAATGTACTAACTTCTGGAATGACATAAACAATTGTTTTAACATGATTTACATTTTGATTGTGATATCATTGTAACTAACGCATCGTTCTTTAAACTAACAGGTGTTGCTAATTTAAATGAATGAAATAATAGCTTCAGTCAGTTAGGTTTTCATGAAATATAACTGAAGTATAGTAAGTAATTTATTGAAGCCGAATTCAACTACAAATTCCATATACAAAAACATGTTTATCATAATTCACTTTATTGAGTAAAGATTTTTTTAAGACTAGTAAGTAGGCCATAGGCAAAGTTTGGCCAGGCTATTCAAACACTTGAACGCAGGAATTTTTATGTTGAGAATTTTTGAAAACAATGTAACCAAGAGTTGAACAAAACCAAGTTCAGTCAATACGGAAATAGAAATTTTATAGGCTTATCCAGAAATGAGTTTAGTGAAACTGTTGGTGAAATTGTTTTACACAATCCACCCTAGAGCGATTGTATACACACCGATGATTATCGGATGTCAGAGTCAGGCCTATTCAAACTGTAGACCGTCCGATGTTATCGAATGCGATAATGTCGGATCGTATGTTTCAGATTCGCAAAATGTTCCAAGAAATAGTTTGAAAATGTGAAATCATTTTTTTCTCCTTCCATTCTGAACGACCTTTCATGTTCAGCCTAGCGTTTTTTTTTATATATTGGTTGTCACGGAGAGGAAAATCCTGTAATGTTCATCGCAAGAGCAGAGGGAAAGTAGGTAGAAATTGGTGTTCTTCTTGAATTTCTACAGGCTGTATGCCTCAGAGAACACCTCCCTAGGCAGTGAGTTCCAAAGCTTAGCCGTTCGTTGGAAGAACGAGCCCTGGGAAAGAGATGTTCGGCATGTCTCCAAAATTACGAGAAAGGGATGTGAAGATTGATGATGATATTCACGTTCACATTGTCCCACATAAACACCATTGCACCCTGGACACTTAAGCTCATAAACTCCAGATTTTTTCATTTTGTAAATTCCGTCTTTAGTTTAATAATAATTAAATATTTTTTGACATCTCGTAGCCTAGAAAACATTGTATAAAATGCATATTTGGATGATTCCAAAAGCGTCTATTACTCCTATATTTTCGCATACAACCAGCCCAAAATAAATTTTTCCTTCTTTTTTTAATGATAAACGGATATTCGCTAAACTCTCGCGAAATACGTTGAACTTCGTCACAAATGAAAAGGGCCTCTAGATGTACGATAAAAATCGGACGCAAGATGTACAAGAAACATCGATACTCCGATAACTATTATTCCGATATCAGATAATTATTGGTGTGTGTACAATCGCCCTTAATATCACCTATCATCTAAAATTGTTTCTACAGTAAATTTTACATAAACTGGCGAGTTATCTCGTCTAGCGCTTCAACGGCTTCTGCTATGGTCATTTATGAACATGTATTTGTTTGTTAATTATCATTCTTCTCTAAGAATCTGTGATTAAATAGTTGAAACACGCTTAGCCAAAAACAATACAATGGTAGATCCAAATTTTATTTTCATTCTAATTCTAATTGAAGACAGTAATACCAAAAATTATCAAAATATATTCTATCACTATACAGAGTCAGTCAAATGTATGGAACCGTCCATTTCTCTCAGTTGATATGAGAGTTATCAAAAAAAAGTTCGGACGAAAGTTGAAGGGTATTTCATTATGCACCTTTCTGTGAATTCAAATAATTTTTTTAGATGTGCCATTGGTGAAGGAGATGCGTCATCGGTATTTTTTTTTTTAATGGTCCATACGTTTGACTAACTCTGTTTAATCAAACTTTGGAGGTGAATCATTTTTGTTCAAGACATTTCAATATAAAATGTCTTCCTTTGATGAAATTTGAGAAAAATGCCATATAACCATGTAAATAATATAATTCAATACTTACTTTACATTTATAATCCACAAAGAAATACTTTCACCGTTTTCTTTGTATCATTTGTATCTATTGTATCCATTATAATTAAAAGTATTATTATATGAATGTGTTATGTATGTTACTGGTCTGAAACGGTAGTTTTTTGCTAGATGATTAAAAAAACTAAAGATTATTTCTTTAAAAAAAATTAATAAAATCCGATCATTGGGCCTTGGAAAGCAAATCAACGTCACTCAATACGAAATTGGCAACACCTCTATTTAACTAACCCAAACTTACTGGACTTGTCCCCTTGCCCAGGACACTACTAACCCTGTTGCATGCCCTGTTCAGCTACGCCCCTCCAGCGCAGACTTCCCTAAGCTAGCGGTGAGAACAACCCCAGGCAACACGACGGTACGGGAAAGCGAAAAAGTGCTGGGTGAAACGATAACGAGGCGTACCGAAGAATATGTCGACGAAGCAGGTGAAAAACGGGTGCGAACCGTGGAGTACGTAGAGAAGCTGATAGAGAGAGAGGTATAAGAACTAGCAGGCTTGTTCAAATCAGCATGACACTCTCTTTTGTGCACACATGGTTAGTTTCTTAACACTCGTTTTATCTCATACTTGCAATTTTGTAGTGTGATGGTCTAGTATTGAAGAGGCAGAGTCACATTTTGAATGTATTTAAAAATAATGTGTGGTGTTATATTACCTAAAGTAATCAATATAGCTAAACAATTCATTGGCCAAAAATTTCTTATAGGTACTGAATTTTCAGCAAATTTCTCCGAAACTTTTTTCCAGAAGATTATTACAGGATTATTTCAATGTGATTCAGTTATGAAAACGTTGTTATATAAAAATAATTTTGAGTCAAGTAAAAAAAAAAACATTATATGGTACTCCTACCAGTTAGGGCATTAAAATTCACTGCTGTATATTCTAAATGGTCAGCTCAATGGTATCTTGATGAAAAATTCACTGAACACTGAAAATTAAATTTCAGTGTTTAATTCTTTATTTGTTCATAAGATTAGTGCAGGCTGAGTCTGCAAGGCTGGTATCGCAAGTATACATAATTTTGCAGATACTAGTGCGATGTTTATTTCACTACTTGAATTTCTCCATGGATATATTAAAACTCATATCTTAGTAAATAACGAAGAAAATTACTTTCATCAAAACACCAACTTGATTGATCGTTATTTAGTAAACCCTCTACTTGATTCTTCATTTACATATAAATTTTTGGTTCAATCTACCGCTGCGGTGGGCTGTCTCTACGTATGATTTTTTTTATATTTATGTAAATTGTTTCGTTCAATGCTGTCTGTCATTTTTGACATTGATTCATTACTGTTATAAGTAACAGTATACTCACAAACCATTTTGCTCTATAGACGTTCCACGGTCATGTTGATGTTTTGCGCAAAAATAACGCCATTTTTGTTCTGAAACGGAAATTATAGTTGAACGAGAATTTTAAACTATAAAGTTAACAGAAATTTTGAATTAAAAGCTAATAGGCGAGAACACGAAGAAATATTATCGCTCCAAATATGCCTTAAAATATACAACGCATATTTAAATGAACACAGAAAATATTTTTGAGTCAAATTTCAATTACAGCCGGTCCTATTCGTTTTTTAAAATCAGCAAATTTCAAAGCTGCTAATATTGGCGCTCTTTGTGACATAAACCCTCGAACCCAATCAGTCAAAGGCGTAATCTAATCGGCTTGATTGTGACGAGAAACGGCAATTCTATTGGTTGCTCGGAATTCTCGGGAGTTTACGTCACAACAACTTGCAATGGTGCGAGAAAGAAGCCATTTGAATTTTGTCGACTTTAAATATTTTTTTAAGATTAAAATAATTAACAGAAAAAAAAATGCCAAAAGAGTTTTCACAAGCTGTAGAATACACTGAAACTATTTTTTTAAATTTCGTGTTTGCCTATTGCCTATTGTATTATCTATGGCCTATTATAAATTTCACATAGAAATTTTGCGGAAAATCTAAAACAATATTGCAATTGGGTTTCGATTGTTAGCGTTTGTTAACCGATTATCGTGCGACAAAATTGGCGATTGCGTTTTGTTTTTTGACGGTGAAATGTTACTTGCGGCATGAAACCGTTTCGAAAGTCTCTTGATTGAACCATGAATTCAGACATCGTAAACTATCAACAATAGCGGTTTCCTACGTTACTCAATGAAAGAGAATTTGTACTCTGTTTTTGGGTTCTAGATACATGATACAGTTTATACTGGATAACTGTCTTTATTGGCTCAGGCCATAAAGCAGCTTTAGAACATTGTACTTCAGTTGACAGATCAAAAAAAAATACACTTGACACTTCACATATAATTTCAATTGTGTAAACAATAACAAAATACTTTTCTATTCAACTACTTATTCAAATTGTGTCCTTCAGAAAACCAGTATCGCATACCCCCAGTTCTGTATTTCTACCAAAGACGTACAGCGCTAACTGTACAATAGCATAAATTTCGTTCCGATGACTCTGTCTGTAATTATTCAATTAAAAAATATTGCAATAACTCGAAAATATCTTCAAGTACTGCATAATATATAAATAGACATTATGATCTCCGTCTAGTTATTTCAATAAATAAATGAATTTTTCATATCATTTCTGTGCTTTTCACAAGAAAATAACATATTTTTTCCTCAGAACTTGTTGTTTTATATCATTTATTGGACTTTTTGATGTAGGACATGTTTTTATGAAAAAATTTATTATCTATAACGACTCATGAAAGAAATAAAAATCCCGCCATTGGGTAGCATGACCGAGCTGTAACCCCACATCATTTCCTTTCATTTTTCACTTATTAATTCATTACTACACTATTGCCACAGTGTTGTCGGGTGAAAAGACTAGTTTTGTAAGAAACTAATATTGATTATTTAGTTCAATACATATTTTTGAAAAATAAGTTTCGTAGATTTTTCTACTCAACACAACAAACATTTACTTGATTATAACTTCAAAGTCAGGATTGCATTTGCATGTGATCTTTTTGAACATTCTGAAAAAATCTTGTCTCAAAATGTTGATGGTTCATCACTCTTCTATTGCTTCATGGTCTATTTAATTAAGTTCAGCATCATTTTTTTTTGTCTACCAATACTGAAAACTGCGAAAATGCTACTGGGGATTTAGAAAACTATGGTTTAGAATAGAATGTTGTTTCTTTTACAAGGGGAAACAACACGGCATAATCGAACGCATATTAAAAACTAAAAAGGTGCAACATGCCAAAGCCACCACAAAATTGACGACAAAAATAATTTGATTGCAAATACAACATTAATATTTAATAGTCATTTTTCTAATGTAACAATTGACAAGACAGTTGGATGAAGGCACCATCTCTTGATTGGGAAGGCAAGTAATTTGCTGTTTTAGTTTGTGGGTATACTCAGATTCTATTTGTTTGGTCTTGCAAGAAATAATATGTATTGCTCTTCATGATGTCGAATATTCTTCAAGTTTTCATTATCCGAATATGTAGATTTTATTCTTTCAAAAATTGACTCTGCTCTTCCTGTGGTTGAGGTTTGCGTTGTGAATGCCTTGCATTTTGTTTTTAACAGATCATTCATATGGAAAAAATACTGTTTATTGTTTACATTATGGCTTTTGTTATGGTGAAGATTTCATTTTTTCCAGGCAATATAATCTAGTGTCAGATTGTCGTTATAGGTTTGTGAGGACAGGATATTCATTTCAGAGACATTTATTGAATTACTTTGGTTGTTTTCAAAATTGAGAGGAAAAGTTGCAAGCAACTAACTTGAGCTTAAAGATAACAGTTGTGATCTTGATTCAGATGAGACGAGAGTGGAAAACCAATTAAATTAATTGGTTATTTCTACAACTACATAACTGTTTTCTAACGACCGAGTTTTAAAGTTTGGTTTTATTAAATTATTCTCTTTAATTTAAAATAACGCAGCTTTTAAACACGCAAAAGTTGCTTTATTTAAAAATTGCACAAGGTACATCATGGTGAACGAACTCTAATTTGTGATAAAATGAGAAATAAAACTCCCTAAAATAATAAAAAATTTATACCACTTACATTTGTCACACTAATGCTACTGCAGCGATTATTACTTCATCACATCTTCACTTCAGTAAGTACCATTAGTAAATAATATAAGTGGTATAAAAACACAGGAAGTTTTATTTATCATATTTTTATGATGATTTCCTATGACGTAGTAACGGCTGCCGCCAATTTATTGCTCTAATTTGCTTTTCGATTTTCTATCTACCCAAATAATTTTAGCATTAAATTTTTTTATTTTTAATTCTCCAAAACGAACTGTCGCCAATTTTTTTATTCTTGTATATTCTTTGAAACTACTTGGTTAGCTTACCTTTCACACTTTCTTTTGTATATTCCTTATAAACCACTGATGATCTTGAAACTACCTTTGGCCATCACAAAGAGTTTTGGGAGGAGGTAACTTTTCCTCATATAGGTATTAATGGCAAGTCAAAAAAGCTGAGTACAATTTTTTTATTGGCAAAATTGAAATAATTTTTTTGCAGTTCTTTACTCGGATGAAGTCAGCATGAAAATTAAAGTGATTTTTTTTTTCTTTGTCTGAATAATGTGCTGTTGACGATGTGACGATGGCCAATGAAACATTCTCATCAAGTAGACAGAGAAGCACTTTCATACAGTGTCAATTTCAAAACTTTGGATGGGGATGGGTGGGCTATAGCTCTGAAGAATGAATTCGGTTTTATAAAAAAAAAACTTGTTGTCCAGATTGGAATAGAGGAGTAGCTACCCCAACTCATTATATGATACCTCAAATTAAAGGTATTTGTCCACTGTGTATAAAAAAATATTGTTGATGATACAATTTTACTCGCCATTACATGAAATTTTTATTTTCTTGGTGCTTAGACATCGACTGCTATGGTCATTAGCCATGTGTTCTGGTAGGCCTTGTTACTAACTCCATACGCCACCTTAGGAGCAGCACTGTTAATTGGAACGCAACAGTGAATCGTGCAGGACTCACCCTAGTCAAGCCACGAGATTTTAATAATTTAATCGGTTAAATTAAATAAAAAAATCCCAGCCCAGCCAGGATTCGAACTCTGGACCTTTCGACTCAGAGTCGGACGCTCTAATCACTGCGCCACGCCCCGACGTACATTTACTTTTTATCACAGGTTGTAGTTTTTGCCTAAAAAAATTGTTTTTTTTTTAATTTTGTTGAAGACAGGCTGTTTTTTGTGACTTTGACTTATCTCTCAAGTTTTAATACAGTGTGTTAGTTTAGTATAAATTGTAATATTGAAAAATTCTGATCAAAAACGAACTGGTTTGTTGAAGACACTTTGCAAAAATGGTGCAGGTACACAATTGCTGAACGGGTTGAGATAATTTTTCTGTGCGCAAGTAAAAATCACTGTGAGTTAGGAACTGCTACTGCGTTCAAGGCTTGGATACGAATGTGATTTTATCCGCGAATTCTTATGCAGAAATTTGAATCAACGGTTCTGTACATAATATGAAGGCAAAACAGACCAGAATTTTGGGTCAAGTCGCCATGTGTCCATGATGTATATTCACACAGTTCCACAATCAACAGGAGTATCACATGAATCGGTTTGGAAAGTATTGATATCGGACAAGTTTTTTCCTTACAAAATGGATCTTCTTCAAGAACTAGATGACAATGATTCTGGCAGATGAATTCTTTGTGAAACGATGATTAAAAAATTGAGATGCGATCCTGACCTGAATTCAGTTTTGTGAAACGATGATTAAAAAATTGAGATGCGATCCTGACCTGAATTCAGTTTTGTGAAACGATGATTAAAAAATTGAGATGCGATCCTGACCTTTTAAAAAACTGTTTTGAGTGATGAATACACATTCTTTCTAAACGGGCATGTCAACAAACAAAATTTTCGTTATTGGCATAATGAAACTCCGTGTTGTGCGAGCAGATCATACCCAGTATTCTCAAAAAATAAATGTTTGGGTTGGCATTCTGGAAGATAAAATTGTTGGACCTGAGTTTCTCAATCAAAACCTTACAGGTGATATTTTCGAGTATTTGCTTGAAAACACAATAGATCCGTTGATCGATCGTTCGAGCATTGGAAGATCAAATAGATGGCGAGCCACACATAGTTGAAAATCGTCTTCACCCTCAACTGGATGGTGCTCCACCCCATTACGCCAGGCAATCCAGACAGTGGCATGCAACATTATCCAAAAAAAGGGTTGGTCGCAGAAGAGTAATAGAGTGGCCACCGCGATCACCGGATTTAATTCCATTGGATTTATTTTTATGGGGCAATATTTAATCAGTCTTTTATGAGACGAAACCAGCAAATCTACAAGATTCAAAGCAACGAATTACGTTTGTCATTTCATCATAATCATTTGTGATACATTTGAAAAAGTGAGATGAGAAATTGAATTCCGAGTATTTTTCTGTTTAGAAAAAAATTGTGAACATTTCAAGCAATTCCTTTAAATTTTATTTCCACAATAATTATTCATTTTGAATGAGTATGCTGTATACTCTTCAAAACATAAAAATCTTCCAATGCAAATATTTTTTGGTATGCAGTGTACAAAGACCTTCAATTTGAGGTATCACATGACAGGGGTTGCAATTCAAAGTTTTGGTGTTGGGGTAGCTACCCTACTTAGAAGACAATTCAGAAAACAGCAGCCACTATTACACCACATCCCCCTCCTTTCTGACAAAACGTTTTTTTTGTTTTGTTCACACATAATTCCACTTTCACAGTTTATCCATCCAAAAGTTTGGAAACAAACTGTAATTTTTTGTATATAGTAGTATCGTTCATTCCAGACTGTTATTGAAAACATTCAGTGAAATTTGATTATTTCCTAGGTGGAACAAATTCAAGAAAAAATCATATCTCTAGAACTAACAAAACCAGAAGATTTAAAACTGGATCTGAATGGCAAGAGTCTTGCTTCAAGGGAGGATGAAGATGAGGAAGATGAAGAAAGTGTCTCCGAACCTCCTACTCCTACCACGGATCAAGAACGAACGCTCGATTCAGCAGACGGATCTGTTAATAATAAAAAAAAGCGAAGAAAGCGATCCAAGAAAGGAAAACATTAATAGTTTAAATTTTCTACAATTTTTCAAAAGTGATTGATCTTATAAGTTACATTTGCTAGAAGAGTATTATCAGACAGTTATTTTCACCAATTGGCTGTATATTTTTTTATATTTAGTGACATCACATAATTGTTTCACCAGGGTGGAAGGGATTCTAATATATTGTTAAAACGTATTATCTTAAAGTATGTAACTAAATTATTGTTTTATTGTACAAACTTATTTAATTGTAGTTTTACATAATATTTTATGTATTTTTATTGATTTTATGAATGTAGTATATACAGTTTCCAAGGCTTTTAGACACTGCGAATCAATTCCACTTTTATACAATTGAATAATAGTTTTATTGGGTTGCGCAGATTTTTAAATACAATTGGACAATGTAAACAACTTGCTTTGGGAAAGACATATTTTTATTAAATGAATATGTACATTAAGTGTGTATTTTCTCTATCCTCACTTCTTGGGAGCTATTATTCCCTCCAGTTGAGTCTGAAAAACAAGGGTTATTTAAAAACAAGCAGTCAATTCTTTTGTAAGAAATGAGTAATTGGTGGAATGGCTAAAGACAGGACTTAACAACAAAATATTTACTGATTTCCATACAGTAACTACATCAAAGGTTTGGTCCGAGAAAAAGTTCTTTTCACCCCGGAAATAGATTTACTCCAGAACATCAATAGTTCGACACGTTGTTATCATAGTTTTGGAGATATCGCAGTTTTTCTGAATACGGAATTTACCTTTTAAAATATCAACCTGTGGATGAAACAACGCCATTCAGCGATTGAACAGTTTGTAGAGCCCATAAGTGAACTGTGCTAGCTTCAAGAACGCGAAAGTTCTTGCTCTATGCTAATTACGGCATCCAAATGATGGCTATCACGAATCAAACTTGTTCTTGTCTCATAATAATGACAATTTTTCTGAAGTCTTAAAAAAAGACAGATCATAACTTGAGCTGAATACGTAAAACTTAACTTAATATTTTATCATCAAGTTTAGCAAACCAACCAGCGTTTTTATAGAAATACTTTCATTTTCATTCACAAGACAAGAATTTTGTATCGTTGATGTTTCTGACAGGGTCCACCACCGCACCATTCAGTTCATATCGGAGTTTGCGAAATAAGTAGAAAATTGCGTTGTTGAATAATTTTATCATTGCAGCTGGGATTCTCAGCGGGTCTTGTGGGCTTTCCCTTCATTTAGATGTATGAATAAGAAGGTAATGTATAAGAGTCTAAGTGCTGAAAAGGAATTCTAATTTCATCATTATATTTGATTTCATTGGTGATATAAAGCTGATATGTATGAAACTGATAATCTTCAGTTGTGTTGTCAACAGTAATACCACAATTGATTGAAT
Organism: Chrysolina oricalcia; assembly: GCA_944452925.2. NCBI lineage: Eukaryota > Metazoa > Arthropoda > Insecta > Coleoptera > Chrysomelidae > Chrysolina > Chrysolina oricalcia. The sequence goes on along the minus strand of OX101825.2, from coordinate 28,146,267 downwards.
TTTTGCGATAAGTCTGTCGATTCATTTCTGAACGAAACTGAATTGCTTCTTTGAGAAAACACCACGAGACCGAAGGACGAGTGGTTTTCTCGATACAAAATTTAGTTGAGTTCAGAAATAAAATGAGATGAGATAAATTCAATCACGAGTGGAAATTTATGAGGCTATTTCACAAAGTGAAGAGTAAACAATCTGAAATTTGGAAAAATTAGACGAAATTAGCAAAAAAAGTTATTGGAGAAATTAATAAAGTTCAATAAACAGGAAACATTGATTAATAGAATATATCCCAAATGTGCTCGTTTTAAAATTCGTGCTTATGACTGTCAGATAGTGACAGATTTGGTTGCCCCATTTTCGAATACAAACTTCGAATAGGGTTGAAAAGTACATCGATGTTGAGTAAAATGGAGGGAAATTTACGAGTGGCTCCTGGGAAGAACATGGAAAAATCAAAAAGAATTTCCATTGAATTTTCCGACGACAAAATCTACTTATCCATTCGCGCCACTCAAGCCATTATGTTTTTCGGTCTAGTGACGATGTAGGTTTTCATAGTTTCGATGGACTTGTGTGGGAAAATCTGTTAAATCCCAATTTTTCCTTACAAGATTACGCCCTCATTTTAACCCTTTAGCCACCTGGAACACTCAAGCCTTTGGTATAAGCCGGATTCTATTAATTAATGATAAGGTGAACACGGCTCGCGTTAAAATATGGAAAATCGATTTTTCCATATGTTCTCCCCAGGAGCCAATCGTAAATTTCCCTCCTTTTTACTCAACATCGATATACTTTTCAACCCTATTCGAGGCTTGTATGTGACAATGGGGCACCTAAATCTGTCACTATCTGACGGTCTAATAGCGTCATTACTTATATTTGACGTTTAACTGTCACATATATCGAAGCTGTAAACACCGGACTTGACAGACCAATCAGTCAAGAGTGAAGTTCGGTATTATCGATAATCCGAACTTGACTAAAGCTCCGATTGGTTCATTTGGCAAGTGCGTGAAATAGTCTCTCGTGATTTGTAGCAAATCCATTATATTAAGACATAAAACATAGTACATAAAAAGTTCGACCCGTTTTTCTCTATCTCTCATCGTGGGTTTTCGAAAAAAAATAGAATAGAAATGAATGTTTTCATACAGTACAGTTTTTCGCGGTTTTTCTGACATCGATTGAAGATAGCTTGTAGAGCTCATAAGATCCCAAGATCCAAGATCCCAATGAGGAGAAAATTGCTTGCAAAGATGGTAAGAGAGGTTTACCAACTCCAAGAACAAGTTGAAGTTTTAAGGACAACACAAATGATAACAAACAGAAACAAAAATACAACCTTCAACTGCTGGTTAGTCTTTTTCAAAAATGCTATTTCCTCTGTATGTTTTCGTTCTTCCGCCAACCTGGTTTCTGCTGCTCTTCTATCAGCTTGTTCGGCTTTTTGTTTCAGTTCAGTTATCTGCTGCTCCAACTCACGTTTTTCGTTCTTCAAGGTATCCACATCTTTGAACAAATCAGACTTACCCTGCTCTGCTTGAAGAGCTTTTCTCATACCTAAAAATCAAACCAGTTTGACATAAGAAGCTATGTTAATAAAAATTCGTCTAATAGGGAAGTAAGTGCATGTTATTTGGATCATTTGCAAAAATCCATTGATTTGGAGAATAATAACTCAAAATCGTTTCAACTATGGACAGAAGTTCATCAATTTTGAATATACTGCTGTCGAGTCTGGCGAAAGTCACTGCGTTTTCAATGTCCATTGATCCAGTATGTCTCGAATTTCCCAATATTAATCGATATTTAAGATTATTTGGTATAACAAGTCAAAAGTGCTTAAATGTCGGAGATGTAATAATGAAATTCATAGAAAAGGGATAGAGAATACAAAATCAGACTAAAATATGGATAAAAACAGATATTGACTACATTAATACATAAAATAAAATATTGATAAAAACAGCTTATAGAATAATTTTTATTTAAAAATATTTCATTCTAAAATTCCTCCAATGTATGAAAAGCATTATCTTAAAGTAGTTCCTCAAGAGCATTTCTAAATTTCAAATATACAGACAGATAAGGATCCGACATCCAATGGCGTTATATATTATATATTGTTTTGTTATCGTGCTCCTGGGTATTGGTAAAGGAATCATGTGGTATTTAATTTGTTTTTGTTGATTGGTTTGAAGATCATTTATTGCCTCGTCGAGGATACCGTGATGGGTATTGGCTGATGAAAATTAAAAATGCTCTCACAACTTCTAATCTTGAAAAGCCTGAGCATATTTGTAAAATGTATCGAATTGTTCAAAAATTTCTGACCTTGGAAAGTGTCAATATGCACTACCACGAATGGGTTCGATGGTGTAGGCAGTATCATACATTTTTGATTATATTTATTGATGAGACATTTCGCATAAGTTTATATACTATGTTACGTAATTTTTTAAGCCTGACCAATAAAATATGACCTTTTGATTCTCGTTTCATTTTCTACAATAACTCAATGGTTTGTCTTACCCTCATGATAGTTTCTTATTAATTCTGTCTGGCGACTTATCAATCAATCAATCAATCAATCATCTTTATTTCTTCAGGTTTATACAAATAAACATAGAAATGCGTCAGATACGTCATAAAAATATACATTACAAATGTCCTTATAATATTACTAACATTAACGTAGTATGTCATTGGTATATCTCCGTCTGTTTCTTCGTTTTTTTCGACTGTGGCGGATTCCTCGGAGGATTATTGTTCCATAAAATCTGTCATTGGTGGGTCACTTACATTTCCAGTGGTAGTGAGGTTGTCTTTATTGTCAGTAGATATTGATTTCCGATTGCTAGGTCCAGCTAATGATTAATTTAATTCATCTTTGTATTGGAAATATTCTTTGAATTTATCTCGATACGGGAAAGTGCATCTGCATTGGTGTTACTTTTTCCTTCTTTCTATTCTACTTCAAACTGAATTTTTGGCCGTTCAGGTATGGCCTAAAGTATTTCGTAGCTCATACTATCGCTAACAACTCTTTCTCTGATTGAGTGTCCTCGTGGTGTATGCAACTGGTTTATCTTTTCAAACGGACCCCTGAGATAAAATGGCCCCTCTGAGAAATCGGGGTACGATAGGTTCATTTGTTTGTTCTAAAATTTGTTCTTTCTGGCAACGGAGCAAGGGAATATGTTTTTCCAATCCTCTAAACATTTTATGAATTGGGGTGAATGTTATGGCGACTTTTTTCAGGCATAATGTTAGGGTTTGGTGATGCGGGCGAAGCCATTGATGAATAAAACATAAAATCATTAGTACACGTTTTGCTTCCGCAAAGTTCATTGAAATGCAATAATAGGAACAATGGTCGACACGAATCTCGGCATTTGGCTTTGCATAAGCAATAAATTGTTTTTTTTTAGAGGGTAAAGACCATTTCAAACAGTTGCTGTGAACATATGCCCCAGAAGCAAATGTCTGACGTAGACCTACATTATATTATACATAATCTCTTCGCCGGCTAACCTTGATTCGCCTTGAACGAATATTCAGCGTCTCATTTCTCATGGAAACACACTCGTAACTTCCGTAATTTTTGCCGTAGAATTCTGAAACTTCTAGAATCAATAGATCACTAAAAATTAACAAAATAACTTCAAAGGAATACTTTCACTTTGTTTACATGATTTGTTTAATGAATTTTTCTTACTGTCCTCGTAGTGTCATGTGAATTCGTTCGTATTTTTAATCTGTTTTACACTGTCTTACGTTTTATATACACCTGTAGCTTTGTCAACAAGGGATTTCTTCTGACAGTAAAGCATTATTATTAACCCAGCAGCGACGGAACCACCAACAATTCCGAATAAATGAAAGAAAAGATAGGCCAAAAATTTCTTTAGATTCGTATTCAGAACAACCATTTTACTTCCAATTCAGTTTGTTTCTAAAAGAAAATTCAGTACTGAAATATCCAAATTTGTCTCAGTTCTCATAGAAACACCCCCGTAACTTCAGTAATTCCATCAACCAGCAAACTCCAACGACACAAATGGAAAACCAACCACGGTCCTTCAAGGTCAATTATATTGTGCTGCTAAAAACGTCAACATCTCTTTAATCAAATCTGGTTCAATAATTATTATATTACTATATAAATAACTTTGCGAGAACTTCAAAACACGAGGGGGTAACAACTTCTTTCAGTAGGTGTACATCACAGAATTTTCAGTATTAGTACACCCATTATCAACACAAGTATCTCTTCAGTACTCGATTCAGTACCTGTCAGTCTTTCAGTACTTTTCAGTACCTCATTCAGTCTTTCAGTACTTTATCAGTACATGATATGTAATTATGGTGTACAAAATTATGCCTAGTTGTTACCCCCTCGTCAAAACACCTACTTTACTACCCAATACACAACTTTGCAATAACAGAAGTTTTGTTACTGCTAGATCTTTGGAATAAGTTTGTTGATGTCTGTTATGCTGCTCATTTTCTGTTTTGCAAAAATGCATTTTCTTTCAAATTGTTAATAATTATTTCCAAGACAGCCATCACAACTTTTTTTCAACTAATCACCTTCAGTGAACCCTGTAAATAAAAAATGTGATAAAAATATTCTTACCGAAAGCAACACTACTGCAATACAAAGCTTGATATGCCTCAATAGTCATCCTCATTTCATCTCTTACTCTGAGAAGCAATAAACCTCTTTCAGCACAATTGATGGTAACTTGGCGAATTATTTCATCAAAACATTGTGTATAGAGTTCTCTTCTAACTGGACAAATTCCTGTTTCTCTAGCCTGAAGAAATATAATTGTTCCATTTTTATCTTGGCATCAAGTACCGGTAACAGGCATAAAAATATTGAATTTTGAATCAATTGTACCTGATAACCGGTGTGCATGAAGAGCGGCCAGAGAAAGCGGCCAATATATCCGAAGTCGCCCGAACACGGAGACCAGTGCAATTTAATTTTTTATTTATATTGTATGAACTATTTGAACCTAATAATAGAAATGGGTTACATAATCCAGTCTTCCGCTTCAACATATACAATAGGTATTTTCGTCGGGAAGTCTCAGATAGAAAACAACCACTTTAATTGGGAAAACTATTCTCCACTGATGAGTGACAAGAACCATGAAACCGGTAAGGAGGTGTTCCTCCATTTCAATCGAAAAATAATTTCGGGTATTGTATTTTGTATTGCAAGGTCATTCTTGTAGAGAACTTTATCAAGATCTAGCAGATCTACCAGATATTATTCAAAGTGATTTTTTTTAAATTAAAAGCTATATTCAACTTGCTCTGTGTGTTTATTGGATGGGTACAAATCTTCCTCTTATCCTATGGGACTGAAATTTTACATGTTGGTTCAGATCTGATGACAATCCATTAATGTCGAAGAATTGTCATCCCCCTGCCCCCCGAAAGCTAGATGAGAACGCGTAGGGTTTCGGAAGTTTTTTGGACGGATTTGTACGTCAAAAATTACAGCGAAAAAAATAGGTAGGGGGCTCGCCCCCCCCCCCCTTTTCTCCAAAAAAATTTGGAAAACTCGCGAAATTAAAATCAGAAAAATCCGTAAAAATAGTTAAACATATCTGACCGACGAATATTATGGTTAAAAAAAATGTCACCACCCCCTGTCCCCTCTCAAAAGCTAGATAGAGAATGCAAAGGAATTCGTAATATGTTTCAACAGTTTCGGACATGGAAAATAATGATGAAAAAAATACTCTACACCCTTACGACAAATGTACGGGGGAGTGGTTGGCCCCTGATCCAACCAAAATGTTCGGAAATCATATTACATTAAGTTTTAATGAATGAATAGTTGAAGCAAAAAACTGCCGAACATTAACAAATGCAAATTTTTCATTGAATTTTTTTTTAAAACAATAAACAGCGCCACTGCAGGTCGTATCCACCATACACGTTCGGCGATGCCGTCCACCCATACTTTTTTTTCAATAACAGTAACTTGCGACTACGCCGGACAGTAAGTAATGATTCGAGACCCCCGTTTTTCAATACACCTTCATCCTCGCGACCCCCACCCGAATAAAGATCCACTCGAAGTAATTGAGGGGGTTCTTATTCTGCTGAGTGAGAACAAATGAGAAAGAAAAAATACGTTATGGCCTCCCGGTCTAGAAAGGATAGTTACAATATTAAGTGAATTGAAAAGAATTCTCATTTGAAACAGAAGTCAAAATATTATCTTTATATTTAGAAAAAGAAACATCGATGGTTACATAAAAAAATGCACTCCGAAGATTCGAGAGATAATGTTTCATTCGGATTTTCCAAAAAAAGTTGCATTCGATAATCATGAAAAATTTACCTTTACGGAACAGTTGCGTTCGGATATTTCGAGGAAGTGGCAATTGTATGAACCGGAAAAAATTGTATTTGGATGATTTCACGAAAGGTTGCATTCCATCGTTTCGAAAAAGTGACATTGGATAGTTACGAAAAAAGTTACATCCATAATAATGATAGCTTATTGCCATGCATTTTCTAAGAAACATCAGCAATGTAATATAAAATAATATATGCAACTCGAGCGTAAATTAATGATAACGCTCCCTTGGTGTGTACCTTACAATTACTTTAAAGGCTTAATGACAAAGAAAGTGTGATGTGAAAGAAAGTATGATGTGAAGGGGTTTTTCACCTCTTCTCTATAATTCCTGTGGCTTCATATTGAACTTTCGGGGCAGCCCATTGATATCTCCCTCGCATTTTTTTTACTATTCTACTCTAGGTGTTTCAGAGATAGGCCTTTTTTTTTCTTTGGTACTTTATATCGACTGCTATGGTCATTAGCCATGTTTTCTGGTAGGCCTTGTTACTAACTCCATATGCCACCTTAGGAGCAGCACTGTTAATTGGAAAGCAACAGTGAATCGTGCAGGACTCACCTGAGTTGAACCATGAGATTTCAATAATTTAATCGATTAAATTAAATAAAAAAATCCCAGCGCAACTAGGGTTCGAACTCTGAACCTTTGACACACAGTTGGCCGCTCTAACTACTGCGCCACGCCCTGACATTGGTTAGGCATGAATTTGACTATCTCCTGATATGGTTTATATTTTTCTTGAGTATTTCAATATTGATATACACCGATGCTTTGTTCAAAACAGTGTGATATGGGTTTCCAAGATGCAAGTCCTGTTGTCAAGTGCTTGCTTGGATACACCCGGAAATCTAGGATTTCCTGCAGCTAAAAAGTGAATGTGCTTAGAAAAATATATAAGTTGCTATGAAGCACTACAGCAAATAATAATGATAAATAGCCATTATCCAAATGCACAGACTATGTCTATGGGTACACTAATGAGAGTGTTTATAAGGGTGATTATTATAATACATAAAGGAACAGTATTCTATCAAAGGTCGAATTTGTGCCTGAACATTGATCATCACGCACAAATCATTTTCATGATTTCAGTGGGTGAGGTATCTAATTGATTTCTGCAGTCTAAATTTAAACTAATGTACATGTAGCCAGGTAGCTGAGTGGTAAAAGAGCCGATCTTTTAAATCACTCTGGCTGCCAGCCGAAGATTCAAACCCTAGCGACTGTAGACGCGTTTCTGATGGCATGACAAAATGCTAGGAATCATATGTAAAAAGGTATAAGACCTTGTTAATCCTTGGCTCTCACAAGTTTAGATTTCTGAGTGCTGCCGTTCGTAAGGGGACATCTGGTTAACAAAAAACAATTTTAAACAACAATTTTTTAAACTTATTCTGGAAATAAATATTATTATTATATCAGGAGCACAGTGATATTGGATTTTTAGAAAAAAAGCTATGCTGGAATGTCTGATTGCCAATTATGTGAATAACTTTACATTCAAAGCAACTATAGAAAAGAAAAACTTTCCCTTACTCTCTCTTTAACTTTCGATTACAAATAACATGATTTTTGCTCTCATTTAATGTTGTTCATTTTTAAATTTCATCATTTAATATTCACAGTAGTGTTAAACTAGTTCTATAATTTTTACTGCAATTTATTTAAAAGAGAATGTGAAACTTTCATAGTGATTTGAATTCTATGAGGACCTACCTGCCTCTGTTGTAACCTCATATCCAGCTGTTCCTGCAAATTAACAACATCAAGTCTGGTTGCTGGAGTCGTAGACACTTGCTGCCGCCACATTTGTCCGTCTTCCTCCCATTCTTTGGGTGGTAAAATTGTATTGAGAATTTCTTCAGTTTCCCTTTTCACATCGGCAGTTAAGGGGGTCTTTTTTAAAGCGGCTTCATCCTAAAAAGAGTATATTATTAAATGGAACATCCTAATTTTTAGAAAGCTCTTACACCTGAAGGTCCAGCTCTTTCATGTTTTGTTACCAATATAGGATTATCATATTTGACCAAAGTGTTCGGGGATGGTATTATTCTTTCTGCCATGACTGCAGTAAAGTGTTATAAAACTGCTCTGGTTAATCAAAAATGATTGAGCTGTAGCCATGGTAACCGTAACAGGTTCAGAAACCTTGAGTCTTCAAAAGAAATGAGAGATCCACGATGATCCAGATTCTGTAGCTTTCTTCCAGCATTTTCATTGTCTTCTAATTTCTATGCAAGTGTTAAGTGCCTGATTCTGCCTTTTGCCATTTCATTTTTAGTAATAAATGATAGTTTATTATTCTTGCCAGAGTAAAGTATGCTTCTCATACATACCTGAATAAACAAAAGACCTTCCGTGGGATATTTTATGAACCTTCCTTTAAAAAAAAGACCAATCCTACGGATTGTCTATTTCTATTTTCTATTTAGTATTATGGCATTTAGCAACTAGGCTATTTTGCCAGTTTGCCCTTGCTGCGAGAAATCCGTTCCCATCCGGCCTCTAACCGGCGTAGACAGCAAGGCGTTATCGGGGGAACGCAGTTGTCTTGCTCTAGGCAATACTGCATCCCATATTTATTTACACTTATTATTTTTTAACAAACACTATTATCTGGGTCGATGCACGTCCTTAGACTGCGGACATTACACACATTAACCTGACTTCCCGCACAAGGCCGCCGTCTGACCTCAACCACAGTTTATAACTGTGCCTCAACCACTGCCGGAAGTCGAATCCCCTACGGATTGTAAACTATGACTGTAAATCCCACAGATCACAGAAACTCTGTGATCTGTGATAAATCCCTCAAAATTTTAATTTTTTAAAACCCTTCCAAATTTCAAATATTAACCACAGAACACCCAACCTAGGTTAGGTGTTCTGTGCATAACCAGAGACCACTGAAATGAAATAGACTACCTAAAGCGTGACGTCAAAGTGGGTGAAACTTGGTAAACTTTTCCAAACATTGAAATTTCTTTTTTTCGCAAAAGGTTTCAACCAACTGAGTCTTTATTGAAAATAATATCGATTATCCTTATTCCCGACGGAATTAGGGAAAATCATCAAATCAATAATTTGTTGGGGTTTTAACACGTATTACCAGTTTGTTTGGAAAGGTTTTATAATCTCTGCCCACTTGTGACGTCAGGACTTAGGTAGTCTATTATCAGTGTTTATAGAGAAAGAAGGTAGTTAGCCAATCTTACGTACTTTCAGTTGGATTCAAATGGAGACCATCACTAGAGGTCACTAGTCCACGAGTCTCCAGTCACGTCTGTTCTTAATTTTAACGTATGTATTTGATCAGTTCGTAAAATATGATTTATTGAATAATCCGATAGATGCCTCTGAAATATGATTTTGGCATTGTTTAAATATAACATAGTTAGTCAATGGCTATGGAAAAGGTATTGGACACAAACGCGAGTGTCATCTAGCGTGATTAGTTACAAACATGAATATTTGACGTCATTTTAATGCAGGTTTCTTCAAAAAACCCTGATTTTAAAGCTTTTCTATTGTTTTAATCAAGTTACGACATGACTTGGAGGCCAGATCACTGAAGTTACGACATGACTTGGATGCGAGCTCACTATCGCCATCTACATGTCGCATCCATTTTGATCCAATTATAATCCCATAAGGTTGACTAACTATCTTCTATATAAACAATGTTTTGGGTATGGCCAATGGGCGTGGTCCAATACTTGAAATAGTTCCAGTGTTCAAATAACCAACAAAACTTGCTCTCTAATTGGTGATTTTGTGGGCTATTTGAATACTGGAACTATTTCAAGTACTAGACCACGCCCATTGGCCATACCACGACCTTCTAGATTCAGTGACCCTAATTTTGACTAGGGTCACTGAATCTAGAAGGTTGTGCCGTCCTTACGGGTATGGCCAATGGGCGTGGTCTAGTACTTGAAATAGATCCAGTGTTCAATAACCCACAAAACTTGCTCTCTAATTGGTGATTTTGTGGGTTATTTGAATACTGGAACTTTTTCCAAGTATTGGACCACGCCCATTGGCCATACCCGTAAGGACGGCACGGCCTTCTAGATTCAGTGACCCTAATTTTGACACATGCATCCTATCCAGCGTTGTACTGGTAAACTCGAGATTCCATTCATTTAGGCTGAGTCATGTCTACGGTCTGACCAATATGATTCGACCAGCGCGGTCATTTGGTTGACTTGACGACCTCATTAGAACTGTATGTATGTGACCAATATTTTCAATCATCTGGTCGGTCCGACTCATGGTCATACTTCATACTGAACGCGCGTGCCTGGTTCAAAGTTTCAGTGTTTCTATACTTTCTATTTAACCTGGAACTTGATGTTATCAAGACCATTCCCAGTGAATTTTGTGTTTATTTGTTTTGTGCCGTTATCATTTGTGAAATTGTCACGTTGCCCTTCGTGTATTGTTGAATATTATATTTGTTCAACACTTACTATTAATATACAGGGTGGGGCACCGAAAATGAAACAGATCTTCGAAACGCATGTGTTGTGAATAAAATGCAGAAACACGTCAATTTTTAATCCAAGGGGGACATCTTTCTATCATAACCTCAACTGACATACCTCTCTCCCCACCCCTTGGGCTCTATCAACCCAAACCACTGATTAGAGCCATATTTTCTCGTGAAAGTATTTCGTATAATTTCAAAACATTCTATTTTCTCGATGGAATTATTTCGAACCATGACGTCACAACTGTCAAATATTGAAAATATTTCAAAATCACATCGAGAGGATGTTTCAAAACAGTATGACGCACGTCAGGTGTCATTTTTTAGTTTGACGACGTTGATTTCGAAAACGAGGAAAATAAAATAACCTTTTTTTCTGAATCTTTCAGCGAAATTGAAAGTTTGTGAAATGGAGGGTATGGTGCAAATCCAGCTGGAAGATCTCATATTAAGTTAGACAATGCAACTGCAAATGACACCCGGAAGTGTATATATGAAAAATTCCTGGTCTGTAAAATTTGTTATCCAATTCTCATCCCTGATGGGACTACTTGGGCTGGAATTGAAAAGTAAAAATATGTAATTGACGAATTCCTCATCTTCTTCATGCTACTGTTGAATAAAATCATTAATCAGAAGGGTTATTTGAGAACCCTTCTGCTGTGTTAATCATAATATAACGTCCATAGTAGTAGTGGTTTGTGGTTATGTTTGTTATTCGTTATCGCTCGACGTGACAACTTTGAAGTTATGACGTAATTCTTTCGAAAACATTCATTTTCGCGACAACAAAATCGATGACGTAGTTATTAAAATCTGGTTTTGAAATTATATACTCTTTCGAGAAAATATGGCTTAGAAAACATACAGATGGGAAGGTTAGACAAGACAAACGAAATTAGAGAGAGATGGAATTGCACACCAATTTAAAGCCTACCAATTAAGATGTATAATTTAAAGCTGTTTTTTGTCGTTGAACCGTATTCGATAATGTTTTAAAAACTTTTTCAATTTTACGTCATAAAATTGCCTATGGCGTCAAAATGGTGCATTTCGTTTGAAAACATTCTGTCTATGACGTCACTGTTTCAACGCTAACTTGAAAAGTTTTTGAAACGGTCCAAATAATTTTAAAAAAGTGATACGACAAAAAACAGCTTAAAGCCCACTGAAGGCTGTCACTGCTGTCAGATTAATAAGGTTAGGTTTATTCGATTTTCGAGAGATTTTTGGATTTTGTTGCAATTGAATTTGAAGCAGTAGAACTGGAAGTTGGAACTGACAATAGTGACAATGCATAAACAAGAATGTAGCGGATTTCATTGCATGTACAAAAACTGAAATATTAAAATTTCATAGGGTTCCTAAAGATGAAACAACGTAAAGTATTCATTCTATTAGTAGGTGCGGTATCTATTCTATAAATTAATTAAATTGATCAAATAGTTGAGCTTTAGCAAGAAAATGTATAGAAGAATTGATTATTTCAATGTGATGAAAACATGTCAGTTTTCCATACTAATGGTAATGTTACAGTTCAGGTGCACCCTTCAGGTACAAGCTTGTGTACGAAAAGAACTTCTGGATGATATACCTATAGGCAATTTCTATGGGAAGTTTAGAGTTTGTAGCCTGCATTTTGAAAATTGTATGTACAGTAATCTTTCTGAAACGTCACATTTACTTCCTGATGCAGTGCCTATCGATTGTGAAGCATTTCAAGTACAATGTGGGTACTTACTTAGTTTCTTTCATTCCATTGAAAACTATTTTAATATAAATAGAAACATTGTTTTGGTATTGTAATTACATGCTAAACTTTTATACAGCTCATACTGATGTTGCAAGTGTACCAAGCACTTTGAGAGAGCTTGATACAAATTTTGAAAGTCCTATACCGTCCAAGAAGATAAAAGTATTGCAGGTTATCACAATTCCTTCCATCTATGATACTGGCACACTTTCGACAGTAGAATGCCTTGATGTGCAGCTACCATTTATGGTACCAGTCGAAACACAAAGAACTAAAGTTTCTAGCCATACCCCCAGAATGAGGAAACTCAAGCTAAAAAATGAAAGCTCTTAAATCCGAAAATAAGAATTTGAAAAAAGAATTAGACCAAGTTGTAGAGCCATCTGAAGAAAACTTTCTTCAACTTGGGAATAATTATTTGAATCCTGAGATGACTCGATTTATTAGGGCACAAGTAAATTTAAACAAAACTAATAAATTTGGCAGGCGATATACAGATGAATTCAAAGGATTCGCCCATACTATTTATTTTTTGGGCCCTTGTTATAAATATTTACAGAATATATTTTTGATGCCTTCTACAGGATCCCTTCTGATATTTGTAAAAAAAATTAGTTTTCTGCTGGGTACAACGAAGTTTTGTTTGAGATATTAAAACTAAAGGTGAAACAAATGCATTCACAGGGTATCTTTTATACTGTATGCATCGATGAAATGTCCATCAAGACAAATTTAAAAAATTTATAACAAATAGTTGTGCCAATCAAATATGTAATATTTATAAAAATCTCTCAAAATTCAACTACCCCTGTGAAAACTTTCCCTATATTTATCTCATAAAATTATTTTTTCCACTATGAATATTATGTAATGAAAAATAGCAATGCTAGGTTCAGAACTGTGCCTAAAAAAATACAAAGTTTACTTATTTAATGAATTTGTAATAGAAACCCAGGTATAAAATTGTGATTGATTTTGAAATAATAAAGAAATTATTTTTGCCAATATTTTTTTTGTTACTACATAAAAAATGGTTCACCAAATTGTAGAAAACTGCTTTTCTCCAGATTTAGTTTTTGTAAATCATTTGATGATATCTGAAGACTGCACGCTTTGATGGATACCAATCAAAGTTTTTATTTTTTGGATGATTCCGATGAAATCAAACAGCTAAATTTTGAAGATCTACAAATGCATTCACTCGAAAAACAAATGCAATTCTTTCCTTACTTTATTGTTTCACAAACTTATGACTGATTAAAACAATCTTCGTATTAACAGTTTACTTTGATAAAACTAATTTTAAAAATAATTTTACTAGTTCTGTTAAAACAGAAGAGAAACATTAACTGAAATGAAGCTCCAAACAATTTCTCAATACAAATCTACCACTACACTGCTTATTGTAGACATCTTTACGCTGGCACATGGTACTCTTACATTGATTCTCTACTGAAACCATTATCATCTGAATCCCTTATGAGTGGAGACGTATATGTTCTCTTCTACGAGCTGGAGTGCGCGAAGTTTCTTCTTTGCAGGGTTAAATATTTTTATTTTACTCTTCTACATATTTTCGTTTAAACATTATTGTATTTCAGTTTGAATCAAGAAATTATTTGGAAATTAATGATCTATCCTGAAAAAAATTTACTCATGAAATTTTCCAATTGTATAAAAGGGTTAACCAAATGTTGGAACACACTGCATTTTAGATTAGCAATATTAGCACAACATAAATCATTTTAAGCTAACTAATATTAATTTCTGCAAAAAACATCTGTCAGATTCTCCATAGATTCTCATTCTTGACACTAATGACAATTGACAAATCAAATGTATACGTTCCATGCAATGGCAATACTGTGCCCGGGTTGTTCGTTATAGATCTGGCATCATTGGTGCACACCAATTTAAAGGGCCAAGGTCATAGAGTCGGCAACCGAAACATCAGAGGAAATGGGCGGAGCTTCCTATCTGTATGTTTTCTAATCTGTGCCCAAACCATTGTTTATATAGAAGTAAGATAGTTAGTAATAAATGCCTGTGTAATAGAGGACTTCGGATAAGGATTCAGTCATGCCACCACACAACTTTTGGCTTTAAAACTACTGGCACGTTTTTCGGCAAGTTTTCTTCATGTCAGGGTTCCTGGCAGCCTCAGGAACCCCGTAATATGATTGAAATTGTTCATAACGACGGGAATATTGAGATTTTCCATAAAATACAAAACCCTAGGGATTTTAATTTTTTTAGGGATTTTTCTCACAAAATGGCGCTAATTTCAAAATATATCATTTTCCTGAATTTAAAAAAAATTGCGTATTTCACGTTTCCTAGTTGCCAAATAGTTGATCGATCTAGAAAATATTCTGAGAGGTAACTTTCACGGACAAACAAACCTTATTACCTTTCTGATTAAAATGCTCTTGGCCTGAATACTTTGAGGTTACATCACATAATTTGTATTTTGTTTCAGTTTTGAGGGTATGTGTTACATTTTAATCATAACTGTTAAAATGGTTGAATATCATTTCTACTTTTGAACTTTTTCATGGAACGAATGTGCACTGACAAAGAAATAACCCTACACTCAGTGCCGCATTTGCCAGCTAGCATGCTACCAAGTACCAGTGAGCAAATTAGCCACTTAGCCAGTAAGCAAATGCTACGGGCCCCGCGCCTGGGGGGCCTCGCGCCTGTGCACAAAGTAAAAACAAACTATCAACAAGTAAGATATGTTTTTTATACCACCTACAGAAAATGAATAAAGTTAGAAATGGGAATAATAACTATAGCGTGGAATGAAATTCTAGAACACTTGCAATCGACTAACGCTTCGTTGCAGTCGTCCGATCAAGATCTTAACACGAGAAAGGTTCGCTCTTTATAAATCATTACAAGGCTACTTCCAAGCAATACGATCCAAATTTTCAGATATAGAGGCCAAAGCCCTAATTTGCTGTGAAGAATATCAGCAATCGACTTCAAGAAAACCCAAGCAAAATACAAAGTACGACCATTTCAGCAGCAGTTCTACTCACAGACCTCATACTACTCTCGAAGAAGTTGTAGAACATCAAACACCTGGACAACGTTTTGAAATTCATGTTTTTATTGTTGTAATTGTCTGCATTAGCTAAATGCATGGAAGCTTACCATCAAGTGACTGGTGTATTTGGAATACTTCGGCAGAAAAGATCTTAAAAAGAACTGTCGTCAATTATTTCCTAGATGATGTGGAAGACAGTCTGGGCAATGAACTGGTGCAGTTTGCAAAGCTGCTGAAAACAGCTGTGGCTGCTGATATTGACAGCAGAAAGAAAAAGCACGAGGCTCAAGAACTTCAAGTATATAAACTGTTGACATAAAATTAATTGGAATCGTGTTTCCCAAATGTTGGAATAGTGTTTCGCATTCACTTGATTTTGATAATCACCAACTACAGCGGAGAATGTTCTTTTTCAATGTTAAAGCGTTTTAAAAATGTGTTAAGGATCACAATGGGACAAGAACATCAAACGACCTCAATATAATGAACATAGAAAGTGATTAACTTAGAAATATTGATTTGACGAGTGTTATCTCCAAATTTGTTCGGATTAAATCACGGAAAGTCTTTTTGTAAATGTGCTGTTTTATTTTATATTCTATACTTTAGTACTTAATGCAAATCAAGGGCCTCTTGTTCACATTTGCTACGGACCCCACGGTGGCTTTATCCGGCACTTCCTAGACTACACAATACCTCTTTCAATAACAAAACTCTAGCTCTAGTTTTGAATTTAGCGCCATTTTGAAAGAAAAATCCCTAAACAAAATTATAGTCCCTAGTGTTTCGTATTTTATGGAAAATCTCAATATTACGGGGTTCCTGAGGGTGCCAGGAACCCTGACATGAAGAAAAAATGCCGAAAATCGTGGCAGTAGTTTTAAAGCCAAAAGTTGTGTGGTGGCATCACTGAATCCTTATCCGAAGTCCTCTATTGGTGTTGGACGCAAACGCGAGTGTCATCTAGCGTGATCAACTACAAACATGAATATTTGACGTCATTTTTATGCAGGTTTCTTCAAAAAACCCTGATTTTAATGCTGTCCCATTGTTTCAATCAAGTTACGACATGACTTTGAGGCCAGATCACTGAAGTTACGACATGACTTGGATGCGAGCTCACTATCGCCATCTACATGTCGCATCCATTTTGATCCAATTATAATCCCATAAGGTTGACTATCTTCTATATAAACAATGATACTATGGACCAGACCGGTCCTGTTTCGAATATTAGTACGCATGCTACCCCCTTGACTTTTTTGACTGCTGCGCGAGGTTCAAAAGGGTACACTTTTGAGAAGTTGCATTGGCATTCCAGTTATAAGGTATATTTCAGTGAGTCAGACTTGTTTGACACAAGACTACATCCAATATTATTATCTCGATCCTATGTTTGTGCTATTTGTTCTTAACTAACATCCATACCCGCACACAGAAGAAACCTACCTACGAAGGACAAGGAAAATTCGTGCGATTGCTTCACAGAAGAAACTGATATATTTCAGTGTCAGTGGGAAAATGTCATTGCAGAGTTGTCATGTTTATCTGAAGATATTTTTGAGCATCGGGGCGGCAGTGTTGGTAGAAAGATTTCAACGAATGTACCAGCCCAATTGTACATTGTACTTTTTGGTTCAGCGCATGCACACCAACTTTTATTTTTAAACTTTTCGACTGATATCATATAGTGGATTTATGCAGCAATCATAAGTCATAAGTCTTTAGTCATAAGGAAGAATATTCGTCAATGATTGGTTGGTCCGTATATTCCAACCAATCATTGACGAATATTCTTCCTTATGACTAAAGACTTATGACTTATGATTGCTGCATAAATCCACCAATAGAGTATTATCCACAGCAAAGAATAACTACACTTAGCAGATATTCTTTGTCCACAGTCTGGTTTGAGCGCATGGGTATCATCGGCTAATGGCTATTACAATTACCCAATTAACCGCCAGGCGCAACTCACAGCTCACTCCCTATTTCTTCTTCCATTTCATTATTCATTCATATGACATATGATATGAGTGATATGACAGCTCCTGAATGGCGTGTTCCGTCCGTGTTAATTTTGACTGTTGATTATTGCCAATCAAAACTACTTGTTAGTTGATGGTGCTGCAAATATCTAATAGGGTCAATATCATCCAAAAAGTCCGAAAAAGTCCGAAATATTTCAAGGTCCGAAAAAAGTCCGCTGAACGAAAAAAAGTCCGAAAATCGGACTTTAGTCCGCCGATTAACAACACTGCGTCGAATAATGAATAATGGCTAATAAGGAGGTTATGTCAAAGAGTAGGGGTCATAGACAAGAGAGATCATTCCCAAAATGGCGCGAAAATGGGCCAATGTCCTTGAATTTTACTACGATGTTTATATTTGTCTGTCAAATATCAGAATAATGTGATGCTTTATTTTTCCTGAAGCCTTACTATTTTCTAGTGATTTTTCACAAAAAATAACGTTTATTTCAAAGCAAATTGACTAAAATCCAAGTAGAATTAATATTTACCCATTTGATATTAATATTTCCATGACCTCATGGAAGGTAGAACTACTGGAAAAGGCTTAGGTGCTCTGTTAAAGACTGCCCTAACAGATTTTATTCTAGCTCGCGTAGTTTGGAAAAGATACGATTTTTTTAATTACCCGATCCGCAAGATGTTGAACGAGTTCTTCAACGGAAACTCACTTGTAATGATGGAGATAAAATGGAGAAGCGAAAACAATTATATTCAAATAACATCATTAATCATAATTTAAGTCGAACTGCAATCCCTACGTTGAATAGGTTTCAAAAGTCAAGGGTTGACAAAGACACACAGTCAGAAGTAACTACAGAAGTGGATCAACAAATGCAAAAATATCTTTCAACAGCTTCAAAGTGTCGTACCCAAACATCAAACACTCGTTTTTCAGAAACACCAAGGAAAACCTAGTTGAGTGATTTAGTAAAGTTAACACACAAAAAATGTTTGGAATCTCTGTCAGATATTATATTTTCCAGTTCAAATCGATGGAAATAAGAAAAATTGAGAGTGGAAAGGCTAAACTGGAACGCTCATTTGAGGACATGTGAATGAAGGAAGAAGAAATTTCCAAAGAATTATTTACTGCCAAAATTATTAGTGAACTGAAGGTAGGACCAAAGGGCAGGAGGTATACGATACAAAGGAGGCGGGCCAAAAGCTACTGGAAAAACAAGTGAACAACTTTATGAAAAATTTAAAGACATATTCCATTTGAAAACCCTTGTGCAGTGTGTTTCATCACCAGGGATCATTGAAAATAAAACGATTAATTTTTTTTTTACTGTACTGTAGGTAGGTACTTCAGTTGTAACGGAAAAATAATTTGTTGTTAATGGTATATGGTAAAAACTAGTTTTGTAAAACGAAGATGTTATTGTTCAATAAATTTTTAAAAAAATAATGCTTTTTTCCTAAGACATCAGAACCAGAAGTGCACATTCTTGAAGTCTATCCAATATCGATGAATTCACTTCATGGCTATAAATACGTGGTTAATTGAGGTAAAAGTGTGAATTGGTAGCTCATGCAGTGAGCCTTTGGGTTTTTCATCAAACTCCACCGTAGCCAAACAGGTTACTCTTACTTGTAATAACATGATAAATGATCATGGGATACACTTCTATAGTTTGAAATAGCTACAAAAGTTATCAGGTCCTTCTTAACCGTATGGTTTGTTCATAAAGATCAGTGAGACAATAAAAATTTGAAGAATTTTGTCGTAAATACGTCACTGATTAATTTAAATTTAATTACTTGGTTCTCAGTGTTTAGGGTCAAGCTAACTCGGCTTTCATAAAAACTATGTTGTACATTTAACCACAAATTAGTAAGTTTCTCTGATCTGTGATTTAACATCGACAGTAAATGACAACACTCCTGAAAATCTTCCCTGTTGAGATTAGCACGCACTTCAAACTTTTTCCAGGTATCGTAACCTCTTTTGTTCAATGTCGTAGTGTACACAACCCTTTGATTCATCTCTGAGGTGCGTTTCAATATTACGCCCGACGTGCGTCCGACGTTTAACTTTTGTTATGAAGCGTTTCGATATTAGAACGTCTTGTCCGAAAACTTCATTCAATCGTTTCAAAATTCTTGAGTGGAACGTCCGACCGTCAACTATTTACACCACGATTTAGGAGAGCGTTTCAAAATTCAATCTGACAGATATCGCCCGACGAAACAACTATGACGTCATACATCGTCCGTTACCGGACGATAGACGTTAAATTGAAACGCACCTCTGCATATAATGTAAAAATGTATTAAAAATTTGAACAATTATATTCGATGAGTAAACAATAAACACAAGCTGTGGCCAGCACATACAAATAAAAAGTGAAATAACTGAAGATGCTCTCCACCTCAATTAATGCATAACACCTTCAACATAGTTACATAATATTACAATATCTTATCAAAAAACATTAAATTCTAACAATTTTTTATTAAAAATTTCTGTCAAATAATAACATAACCTCCAATGTCGTTATTTCTGCTCTTCTTCTTCGTTATCGGTTCGTAAAGTCTTGTGACGTTGACGAAGATGTCACATGACCTGTTTCCCGGCTCGTGATTGGTGACACCAGAATCCAACCAGATTTTGAATTTTATGAATGAAATGGAAATGACAGTTGTTTCAAGGATTCCGATACGATTTTACTATTTCATTCGTGAATACCTCATGTGATCTCTCTTGTCTATGACCCCTACCCCCTACTCTTTGGTTGTTATGTTTTTAATGTTGATTTATTTACATGGTTGCCACATTTACAGTTATATTTTCCGAGAGTATTATTTCAACGAAGATTAAATTCAGATCACGATGTTTTGATAATCAATAATTATCACATGACGTAATATATTACTGAATTCATTTATGATGAAACTGAAAATATCTGCTATACTATCTGACAGAATATGTGGCTGAATCTCCCAAATCTGCTCGACTGGAAAATGACAGCATATATGATCTTTCCTAGTCTATGGATATTCTCATCTTTACGGTAACTTGAGAGTAACCAGTAATAAATTACTAACAATTTAGTTCAATTTGTTATCATTCGTAATTAATTCGGAGATTTTACACAGACTTGGCAACTGCGGCGTCCCTCAGTCACTCTCGGCTTCATCTGCGCCATCCCAAACTTCAGCCAATCATATTACAAGAAGACACTGACGTCACAGCGGAGGGACGTTTGAATTTATGGATATTGAAATCAGGTATTCAATATTGAATAATAAATCAGTTTTTCAAAATTTAGAGTAGATAAATGGTTAGAACTATGTTATAAACTGCCCTCCATTACGTCATGTAAAAAAAAGTGCATATTTTAAGATACTGGAAATGCCCATTCTATTACTACGAACATTATCGTGGTTTAACAAATAGACTTAATAAACATACTTTGCTACTTCGTTGTGGGTTATATGCATAGAAATCATAATATCTAGAATGCCAATTCAATGGGACGAAAGTGTTATCAAAAGTTCGAGGCATGATTCAGTGCGCATGATCACAATCAGCTTCATTCATAACAGGGTAGGTTTCAGTAAGATTTTTAAATGATTCGTGACATTAAGTAAAATCGATTTAATAGTACTTTGGTGTCAGGCTTACAAATTTGTATGGAATATGAAAAATTCATTTTGTAGATGTTTTGATAAGAAACTGATTACATTCAAGAAATGCATCTAATAAAAGAATGACATGAAAAAAATTATTTCTCAAGTCGGTCACTATATTGGTGAAGTTTATGAAATATTTTTATGAAAGATTCATCTAGAAGTATCACGGTTATATTTTTCAAAATATATAATAATAATAATTTTATTGATTTCGAAGACCTACAAGGTATAAAACAAGTCAGAAACAACGATACAATGATACAAATATACATATATGAAATAGATATGTGGAATAATAAAAATATATACAGGGTGTCCGGTAAACCTTGTACAATATTGAAACTGGTGATAGACCAGGTCATGACTGTTCAGAATATCGGAATTTCACCTCAGTAAAAATATCACCGTTTTCGAGATAATGGGCATTTTAAGAATTTCTGGAAAATCGCTTCCTAACCTTGGATTTTTGAGTGCCACGTATACAAATTGGGACGAATCTAAATATCTTTGCTGCTGAAGATTACTGATGAGTGATGCTTCTAGAAAAACAGTTTTTCAGATAGTGAAAACATTTTTCAAGAAATGAGGGTAAAATGACAGATTTGAGTTTCATCAATTTTTTAAAAAAAAAGTTTGACATTATTATCTGAAATAAACATAACCAATTGGAAGTGGACATTCATTTCAAAAGAATGCTCATTTTGTCCAGACTCTACCATGGTATAAAACAAACTATAATTATTTTTGGAAGAAGTGGTTTCCATTGAATTAGGCGTGGTTTTAATCTAGGCTTCTATCAACTTTTATTCAAGAAAAAAAGGAAACTACCCAACACCAAAACTACGTCACAATCACACTCGCGCGTTTCGCCAACAAAGTTTGCATCTTCAGGAGCTAAAAGTAAGATTTTAAGATTGTGACGTAGTTTTCGTGTTTGGGTATTTTATTTTTTTCTTGAATTGTATTTACACCAAAGGTTCCAAAATATTTATTTATTTGATCAACTTTTATACTTACGCCCAAGAATTGTTTTATTTATATTTTATCAAGATAAAATGTGGAAATAATTATTAATAATAAAGAATAGACTGCTTGGTAGCATTAAATAGTATGTCAATAAAATTAACTTTTCATCTAAATAATGTAATGTAAATAAAATTATCGAAATGAAATGTCGATTATCCGACATGGCACCGATGAATACGAATTCTTGTGATAAATGTCGCAATTGTCCAACGTTCAGATTCCAACGAAGTTTCAGAGACCGACGATATACAGGGTGTAACCAAATAAGTGCAAACTTTTTAAGAGGTGAATCCTTGTCGAAAATTTAAACTTTTGTTTGAACAACTTGTGACTTCTATCGTAGTTTTTTGAAATTATTCCGCTTGTTTCATTCAGTGGTATTTATTTCTTTGTCATGCCGTACATACGTTATACTCCCCGAGAATATGCGCATATGCATAACATTTATGGTGAATGTGGAGGTAGTGCTACTGCTGCAGCAGCGCTTTATACAGAACTATATCCGATTGCACTCATAGATTGGCTGATTTGGGGGCTATAACCTATAACGCATTTGAAAAGGTTCTTCTTGAAAATATGTCGTCTCTGCGTACGAGTGGATGGAAAATAACATGTTTGTAATATTATTCAGTGCGATGTTGAATACTCGTTATTGTGGTTTATAGTGCATGTTGATTAAAAAAAACCTTGAATTAGTATTTACTTCATTACATCTCATTGAATGCTTCTAAGCAGTTGGTTCGTTATTACTCATAATTATTTAATCATTTCATCTTGACAGGATAAAAATAAAAGACATTACTGACAAAGTCTAATAGAGTTGATTTTAGCTCAGAATAACATCACACTCTAATATTATCGAAATTCTACTCCTTCCAAAAATAATGATCGGATGTTTTATACCATAGTAAAGCCTAGACAAAATGGGCATTTTTTTGTAATGAATATCGAGTTCCACTTGGTTATGTTTTTTCAAAAAATAATGTCAAACTGTTGGTAAAAAAATTGGTGTAACTCAAATCTATCATTTTCCCCTCATTCCTTGAAAAATTGTATCGTTTTCTAAAAAACTGTTTCGTACGTCTGAAAGCATCACTCATCAGTAATCTTCAGCAGCAAAGATATTTAAATTCGTCCCAATTTGTATACATGGCATTAAAAAATCCAAGGTGAGGTAGTGATTTTCCAGAAATTAAAAAAATGCTCATTATCTCGAAAACAGTGAGATTTTTACAAAGGTAAAATTCCGATATTCTGAACAGTCATGATCTGGTCTATCACCAGTTTCAATATTGTACAAGGTTTACCGGGCACCCTGTATATATATAAAAGAGTATGAGGAATAAAGGGAGCCCACTATGATGAAAGGAACTCTTCCATTTTATAAAACAAATTGTTCAATAAATATTCCTTCAAAGCTTTTCGGAATTTGAAGTAGGATACTTCTTGTTTGATATTAGAGAGTAAGTGATTGTATACCTTAATCCCATTAGAAACGGGGCCATTCTGGCATATATTCAAGTAATTTTGAGGAGCGTACAGATGACGGCTAAACCTTGTTGGGTAATTGTGTATGTCATTATGACAGGAAATGATATTTCTGCTTTTGTGTATGTAGCAAGAGATTTCCAGTATGTATATGCAGCATAATGGAAGTATTTTTAATTTTTTGAAGAGAGGTCTGATTTTTCTTCAGCATTGCAGTATGCATTTCTTCTGGAGCACAAATAGTTTTTGTACTGAAGAAGACATGCCCCAGAATAATATGCCATACGATAGTCGAGACTGTATTTCGGCAAAGTAAAAATTTTTTAGAACATGAAGGTTGAGCACTCTGTGAAGGCATCTTATTTGATACAGCTTACAGTTCAGAGTTTTTCTTGTATTGCTTATATGTGGTTCCCAGTCAAGTGTGTCGTTTATAGTTATTTCCCCTGAATGTATTTCTACGTTTTCGACTGTTCTCTGTGGTGAATCAAAAATTGGGAAAACCATAGAATAATTTTTTCCATGAGGTTATACATGCTTGTTGATGGAGATTGAGTGAGTCTTTTGATACCAGTATAGAGAGATCATCAGCATATAATGTTAATTTGAAAGGTGCAAGATATTTTACGATATCTGCTACATAAATTTAGAAGCACACTTCCCTGAGGGACTCCTTCCACATGGGCCACACGAGAACGAGATACTATGTTTTGACCTCCTTCTTCATTGCAAGATATTTGAACGTATTACTTTCTATTTGTCAAAAAGGACCTGAACCAGCTTAACACAGGACCTCTAATTCCATATGACCAAAGCTTATCAAGCAGCCGATCATGTGGAACACAATCGAAAGCTTTACTTAAATCACAGTATATGCAGACAGGACTTTTTTTGCATCTAAATCATTGAGAATATTATTATAGGTTTCTATTGTTGCTGTAGGTGTAGATTTTGATTTCCTAAACCCATGTTGTTCAACTGGGATAAGCTTGAATCTTGCAATGAAGGAGTTTAGCCTCTCAAGCATGCAGTATTCAAAGAGTTTGGAGAAAACTGATGTTACTGGGTCTGTAGTCGTTCATAATATTTTTATCTTCTTTTTAGTAAGTGGGATTACTTTCGCCATTTTGAGAGCATCAGGGAACGTACCTGTTTCTAATGAAAATTTATTATGTTAGTTTTGAGTTTTTACAGCTCATTTTTGAATTCTTTTTTAGTATTGTTGGGTAGGTCATCAGGCCCAAAGGAACGTTTATTTTTGAGATTTGAGAAAATTGTTAGCATTTCTTCCTCAGTGAAAGGAAGTATAACCATTGAAGAAAGAATGCAGTTGAGGCTATGTTCAAACTTATTGTGGTCAATTTGTGGGATCTCGTCTATGACTTGTTTTAGAGCATCTATAAAAAACTATTGAAGAGATTGGCAATGTCCTCTGGACAGGAGAAAACTTTATTTTCATGAGAGATTTTTAATGTGGGTGTTTTTGTGCTACTGTTATTTTAAATTTTATTTATAACTGTCCAGGAAGTTTTACTTTTATTATCAGAAGATTGAATTATTTGCCATAATGATTTTTTTTACACGATTCTATAAGAACAATATCAGAATGCTATCCAGACTAAAACAGGATACAGCATTCATACACATTTTAATCTAAAGGTTTAATCAAGCTATGAGAATATAAGTATCTGTATATAAATTATTTTTCAAGCAGACCATAGGTACAAGTTTCGAGCTTTTTGGCTCTCATCAGTACGGCGCAGCCAAGTATGAGGATAAGCAATACTTGGTTGCACTCAACAGAAGCTTCTGGTTCTGACTCCGTTTGTTTGCTGTTTTTGCATGCAATCAAGTATTGTTTATCCTCACACTTTGCTACGCCGTACTGATAAAAGCCAAAAAATTCGACATAGCCGATAGAACTCCATAGAATTTCATTCATAGGAAAAAAGGATCGTTTGATCTGAATCTATATCGTTGAGGTGGAAAGAGGATGATAGTGAGATCTATAGTAATTTGAGTAATTACTAGTCGAGAGCATATTTTATATAGCTTTCCTATTTCCAATGTATTCCATCAATAAGTGAATGTTTCAGATATTTTCAGAATTTTGCTTGATTAGTTTTGAATTACATGAAGGAATGAAATGTTTATAATACATATTTTATTGAGTTGACCGGTAACTTTATGAATTAATTTTTAACAAAGAAATTCGAAGAAAGTAACAAAATTCAAAACATCAATTATAACAAATACAGTTTACTTAAAATATTGTGTACATAGTAATATTCCAGAATATAACAAAATAATTGTACAATCCTGAATGTACATGGGTAAACAGTTCAGCAACATAGCAACAATTCGAGGTATTCATTGAATAATTAAAAGAAACACTTTCTAAATTGAATAACATGTCACTACTAGAACCAGCAGGTATTTGGAAATTTCTATATACGCATCGCTGGTTCACATCATTTCTGTGAAGTTTGGTTCCCCTGGGAAAAACCTAGCCATAAAGTATTGTGAAGATGGTTTACGGACAGTGGTCACCACTGAATTTCTCTCCCAATTTTTTCCATGCAATCCTTTCTTTTTTGATTTCTATAGTCCGTTTCATCAAGGATAGCGGGACACCTGTCAGGGATTTTTCCAAGAAGTCGATATTATCTGCTTCAAGGTTGTGACTCCTTTCTTCAGGCGATTGATTTTCACTGTCATAGCTTTTACTTTTTTCTGGGCTATGGATTTTTTTTTTAATTTGCTTGTTTGAGTTTAAGATGAAGTTTTGAGGGAGATGCACTGAAAATATAAAATACATGATATGAGAAAATATAAAAATAAAAATACATAAAATAAATTACTTCTATGGAAATTATTAAACAAAACTCAAATCCAATTTCCAAACTACTTCAAATGATGTTTATTTTTCACTTCTCAGTTCAATCAAAGTGAGTACTGTCACCAGTCAATTGTATGCAAAGAAAAATAATTACTAGTATGTCTGTGATTTCAATTTGGAAAGAATAGAAAATATCGCATATATGTCATTTATATTAAAATTTGATAGTTTTCTTGTAAAAAGTTGGCCTCATCAGACCTAAAATAAATATTTCAGTAGAATGGAAGAGTTCAATTGATATTAAACGGATTCTAACAGCCGTATGCATAGTCACTCGCCAGAGTTTCGCCGTTCGCTACACAAGGATTATAATGCACAGTCGACCCAGCAAACACATCTGTGACATGACATCTCTGAGATGTCGCAATGAGGTAACACGGCGATATCAAAAAGGTTGCATCGCTGCGATGTACAGAAACAAATACATCTGTGACATGACATCTCTGAGATGTCGCAATGAGGCAACACGGCGATATCAAAAACGTCGCATCGCTGCGATGTACAGAAGCAAATACATGTGTGACATGACATCTCTGAGATGTCGCAATGATGCAACAGTACGATGTTACATACGTTGCATCGCTGCGATGTACAAAAGGTAATCTATGACTTATCATTTCTAAGATGTCACAGTTGCAATTTCACAAATTTCTCCTCGCCGCGATGATGTTATCGTCATATATTTTTTTTTGCGATGTCAACAATGAACGCCATTGCACATGCGCCTGAGATTCGTAAATTTCTATATTCGTTCATTTTGCTTCTCGATCATAAACATTGAACATAGATTCGACTTCCGGCAGCGGTTGAGGTCAGACGGCGGCCTCGTGTTGGAAGTCAAGTTAATGTAGAAGTAAATGTCCGCCATTATAGATAATGTGCATGAAGTGTATGTAAATGTTAGTGAATGTTTGCCATTAGGTCTTAGTCCATCTAATATCTAATGTGCATGAAGTGTAAGCAAACAATAGACCAGGGTGAGGATATTGCTTCGAGCAAGACAATCCTCATCCCTCGACGAAGCCCGTGTTATTTACGCCGGGGCGACACAGATTCTTGCATTAACACACATGGGGATTCTGAGTAAATTGCGCAAGCATAGCTCATTAAAGGATTAAGAAGAAGAACATTGAACATAACCAACAATGGCTTTATGAACATCCTGTTCATATTTTCAATGAAATCAACAGAACTGGCTTGTTGCACCAAGTTCGATTAACTAATGGTCATAGTAATTTAATAAATGTTTAATATCCTGTGACAAAGATGTGAAAATAACTTTTTCTAGGAATAGTTCCAAGGATAAAAGTAAGTAACAATAATTTTTCACTTGAAACTATGGCAAAGCGTTCATTACTCTTTCTCTTATCGTCATAAAAGACAGATGATAAAGTTTTATTGTTTTAGGTATCATTATTTTTTACTGTTGGAAAATGCTTCGATGTTGTTTCATTTTGAGTACATTATATTTATTGAAAATAAAATGTTTAAATACATCTTTTCCATATAAAGCTTTTTTTCATTGATATATTTTCCTTTGTATTACCTAACCCCTGCGTGACAAAAGTACATCGCTGTGATATGTCACATGTTCATATACCTGCGATATCAGTATGGAATCATCTCGTATACATCGCAGTTACATCTCAGAAAAGATATCGTTGTTACATCACAGAACTTGTTGCAGCGACGTCGCATGGATGAATCTTGAGTGGGACAAAATGACATCCCTCCGACATCGCAGCGACGTCTATTCGACATAGAACGCGATATCGCAGGTCACATTGTTATATCGCTGAGATGCATCTGTGATGTAACTGTGTTTGCTGGGGAGCTCCAAAAAAGTGACAACTATGCCTTTTTTGGAGCTTGACTGTGCATTATAGTTCTTGTGTAGCGAGCGGCGAAACTCCGGCGAGCCGCTGGAATTGACTATGCATATGGCTGAAAGTGTATTCAACATCCAACAAATATGATACAAGCATAATAAAAATAAGCATTGAAATCAACTAACCTGTAATTGTGTCTCATTTTGATATCTCTTCTTGCTCTTTTAATTTGTCCCCTATTACCTTCACTGTTGATGTTTCTCCATGTGTCCTTTTGAAACTTCTGGGAGAGTCCACATATGAAGTGGTAGCACTTGAAGGTGAGCTGAAATAGAATTATCATTGACTTATATTAAAATTATCCATAGATAAGGTGCGTTATATCAAAAACTATTGCTGATAACATTGAAACAATAGAATTCCTACCAGACGATGAGAAGTTAAAAACAAGAAAAATCGCAATATCGACATAAAATATGTAATAAGTTTGGTGGGTCAATAACAATTTACTTTGGAGGTTAGTTGGGGTTACAAAAATTGAGTAAAGTATCAAATTCAGAGATCTTATTTCAAGTCTTATTTGGAATCTTAAAATAATATTTGATAATAACAGGGGACTTTCAAAAAATTATGAGAACATACTTGTTTCGACAAATAATAATAATAATATCACAATGGGCTGAAGGACCTAGGTCAATGGCCTATTGGATCAATGTAATTGGTTCAATAAAGTTCATTTATTATATGTTTGTTTAATAATAATACCTATTCCCTTCTCTACCTCCACAGGCTGTGTCTTGGATACACTTATGAGGGAGTATTAATATTATTACATTACTATTATTATATCACATCATATATATCATGAATACCTAAATTTTAAAATACAATCTTGCCCAAATGTTCACAAGTAAATTTTATGAGTATTATAAATTTAATATCTTACCTCACTGCAATTTCAATAGTAGGAGTGCAAGAAACTTGAAGAGTAACACCTGGAACATTGTCCTTGTTTTCAATAAAAAGTACTTCCAAGTTATCATCCATTTCGATGCGTTGGGGAATTCATGAAGAGTTCTGAAAAAAGTGTAAAATAGTTTGCATAATTTCAGAAGTAACACTATAAATTATCTGAATTCCTTAAAAACTACAAACCTTTATAAATCGTACATCATGAATGAATTGCACAAATTCTAAAGACTTGTTCATACCCTCGCGAATTTTGCAATTTTTCTGCAATTAAAATGGCTGCCAGTCATGCCGAACCAATCGTTGATGCAGAACCATGTCGGCAGCTATTTTATTCGCAGAAAAATTGCGAAATTCGCGCTGGTATGAACGAGACTAAGTTTCAGGATTCCCACCTAGTACCTATGTTGTTAGGTTAGATTTTGTATATGACTCACCTTTCTTGGGTGGAAACTTCATCATGTTTTCGTAAAAAAAGGCTTGGAACTGCATTTGGTTTCAACAACATTCGACTACCCTGAATATATACATCATTTGGAGAAAAATGTTTGCTACAAATGACATTTTTTTTCACCCAGATGCTCCGCGGTAGGATCTCTTCCCTATGCTCTCATCCAAATGTCATGCATTGCTCTTTGCTATCGTCAAACTAGAAATAATGTGCATAAGTCAGACATGAAGAAATAATAAGTATTAGTAGGTACTCAGTTTCATGAACGATATAATATTCCATTTACTTACTAAAAATAATGGATTCCAGGAATTTTTCCTTTGTTTCCAATCCATAG
Organism: Chrysolina oricalcia; assembly: GCA_944452925.2. Classification (NCBI taxonomy): domain Eukaryota; kingdom Metazoa; phylum Arthropoda; class Insecta; order Coleoptera; family Chrysomelidae; genus Chrysolina; species Chrysolina oricalcia. Next base: position 28,115,910 of record OX101825.2, on the reverse strand, counting down.
CACCAAGCACGTCATCATAGTAAAAATTAAAAGCTGTAATTTACCACAGAAAAACTCGAAAACTAATAACACAATACACACTACTGATAAAGTACTGTTGAAACTTAGTTTCTTCTATTGAAAAATGAGTAGTCTTTTCTGTATTATAAAGTTTTTTTTTTTTTGTAAAAGAAGCTTGTTTTCTTATATTTACATTTGACATTGACAGTGGACAACTAACAATAACATAATACACAGAACAAAGATATTATGCAGTGTTGCCAACATTATACATCAACAAGTACTAATATGTAAACCACATTTAAAAAGACCACAATAAAATTAAAATAAAACCGTCCCTGCCAAACTCAAATCCCTTCTCTTTGAACAATGGAAACTATTAACGCTGTTGAACGATCTAAAGAAATCGACGGAACTTTGAGCACGCTTCGCACTTTCGCAGTAATGGATCACATCTTTGCCCGAATCGCAACAACAAAGATAAAAGTTGCTGAAATTTGTCATCGCTGTAGCTGGTTATGAGCATGCGCATTGACGCAATCATTCGACTTTTTATAACACTTTTCAGACAAAACATAGACGGGAATCCCGTCTTCTTGAATCCCGTCACGGGATTTTAGTCTTCTTGGACGGGATTAGCGATCTAGAGTAAGTATATATAATATATATCTATGGTTATATGTGGCTTCACTCCTTCACGGCATCAGCATTATCAAAGGCGAATATTTTAATTTTATCACTGTCACTTCACTGTTCTATATAACAACTTACAACTCTTACAATTACTATACAACGCCACTATTTGTTTATAAAGACATTTTTGTTTGTAAAAATCATAACTGGTTTTGGTGCATGTGAGTGGAGAGTGTGGAGACTGGACTGGAGTGACGACTGAGAGTGACTGAGACGACAAATGCACGGCATAAGCGCTCTGTGATTGGTCACTGTACTTGCGGTAAGTTTAAATGACAAGACAAGAAGAAGGGAAACTGTGTTGAAAATGCGTGAATTACTAGCCAACCTAACCTGACCTACCTTTCATAAACAGAACTAGTAACCATACAAAATTGTCATTTAAGGTCTATTCATTCAAAATTGTTAATAACACAGCATTGGTCGGAGCGCTTATGCCGTGCATTTTACTGCTCACAGTGCACGACAAAAGCGCACTGTGATTCGTCACTGTAATGGCGGAAAGTTAAATGACAAGACAGGAAGATGGCAAACTGAGTTAAAAATGCTTGAATTATTAGCCATCCTAACCTGCCCTGACTAACCTTACGTAGACAGAATAGCCATACAAAATTGTTAGCGATTTAACGACTATTCGCCTAAAATTGTTAATAACAGCAGCATTGGTCGGAGCGATGTGTAGTGCATTTTAGTGTATACTGGCGGGAAGAGGGGAAATGTGACGTGTGACATGACACAACATGGAGAAAGGACATTAACACGAACATGAAATGGAGACATCGGCTATAATTCATGGAACGCAAAGTTGACACCTTATCTCATGATGAATCCTGGTATAACTGAATGTGTGCAATATTTCTTTATCAGGTTTTATTTAGGCGCGAAAGTTGAAATCCTCCTGTAATATAGTAAGTTACTCGATATTTATTCGAAATTTAGGTTTCACTACCTTTGACCTGTATATGACGTCTAATGGTCGTCAAATATAAGTCTTTTATAAAAGGGCCGGTATTATAAACATCTCTCGAAGTTAACTTTAATTTTAACAGTCAAGTTAACTTCAGCTTTAAAATGGCAGTTTTATAAAAGTCTCATTTCTGAAATAAAAAGAAGAAGAAGGCAAATATGTAACCTACAATTTTTCGCACTTTTTCCTGTGACATTTTCTAAATTTCTAATAAATTGTAAAATTGCTATCAATAGATTTAAGAATCCTCCAAAATCTCCAATAACTACCAAGAATAAACATGTTTCATTAAATCTGAGTGTAATTAACGTGTTACTGGCGGTAGAAGATTATTTCTAACATTGAAAATACTTATAATTGCAAAGTAATTGGAACTATTAGAAATGTTGACTTATTAGTTGGTCTTTGCAAATATTTGCCTCTCTATGTGCCCCTTTAACAAGCATTCAGACTATCTTGATGATTGAAATCGGTTTTAATTTATTTTCAAATTCTATTTCGTTCCACAAGATAAAATGGTTTAACCGATTTCTAAATTTACTTCGACCCCGAGGGCCTTCAATAATAATCACAGCATCTCCTTCATCGCCGCTTAAAAGTTCCTCGAAAATAACCAGGACATCGTTTGCTAACATTTATTGCGAAAAAAAAACAATCAAATTGAGTTTTATGCTAAATTATTGACAGAAGAACTGTCGAAAACCACCATTTTCTACAAGTTAACTTTAACTGATACCACGTCCTCCCGATAAAGTTAACTCCTACATTTTGAAGTTAACTGTAAGATGTGACGTCATTCCTCAAGTTAACTTCTAGTTGTCTGTCAAAATAGTTTTATAATACCGACGTCACATATTGTGACGTACTTTATACGTCATTTATTGGTCCAAGACGTCGTGGACCAAAATAGGCGAAATAACGACGTTAAGATGTCTATATTCATGGTGTTTCTACTTATACCTGTAAAAGTTTGGGACAAAAATGAGGAATTTTCGCCCACTTGATTTTAGAGCTGACGCCTGTTTCAGATGGCGCATACAGCGTTTATAGTAAACTGTAATCACAGAACACACGGTGTATTTATCATAATGTCATAAATCACATATATCTGTAATCTGTGGTTTTTATATTTTCAAATTCATTATTTTTTACTTTGCTGCTTTGAGGTTAAGTTCATAATGTGGTAAAGTTCTAGAGTTCCGTGGTAAAACGTAAAATTGTTATTCGTATTCCGATTCCGGATTTCGGTTACTTCATCTTTCCTATTAAATTGGCTGATTGTCAATTACCAGAATTACCTATCTAAAGGAAAGTTTCAGTGAAATTTTGTGTAGGTACCTACCATTTCCTTGTAGTGGAAACAACTGGAAGAAAATTTAAACACAAGAAATGTTTGCAGATTGTATACTTTGCTTAAGTATTCCGAACGAATTCTGCAGAAAAAAGAAAAACAGTAAGTAAAGATTACTTGTACTTGAACGTTTGTATGTGGTAGTGGAATGTGGAAAACTTTATAAATAATCCTTGGAAATGAGCATGAAGTAATTAATTTTTGAATACAATCTGTATTTAGAGCCCTCTAACGCTTTTTAAGGTCCCAGAGAAATTTTCTTTTTTGGACAAGCTATTAATGATCTTTGTAAACAGGAATTTTCTTTGTTGTAATATACCTAAGCTTATTTTTTATAAGTATTCATTTATCGAGGGGGTACAACGCAAAGTTTTTTACACCATAATAAAGTACTGAAAATATTCTCTTGAGACCGAGGTACTGGATCAACTACTGAATAAATACCAAGATTAGGGTAAATCTACTCTTTGATAAATACTTGTATTGATGGGTGTACTGAAATACTGAAAATTCTGAGATGTACACCTACTGAAAGAAGTTTTTACCCCTCGTCATTTATCTCACAACTCACAAAACTTGAGTTTTTCTTTTAACCCTTAAATGCTGATGCCAATACAATCAGTGTACATGACAATGTGGGATCTTCAAAGGACCCCATTGAAAATAATTGGGTGGAGGCCACGTTTAGTTTTAGCTGTGATTGCTGTGATAATGGTCCATGATTTTGTGAAGGGTTCATTTCAAATAATATCTACAGAAAAAACAAAGGGTCGAACACTACTAACACAATTGGAATGGGGTATTATGAAGCATATAGCTCGAGGACCCCTCATAGTCATTTAAGGGTTAAGAATCTAATGAAAGTAATTCCTGATTAAGGGTTGAGGTTAGGTTAGGTTTGAACGTGTGTGGGCCCGTATCAGGCCCTCCACTGCGGCCAATGGCCTATTGTGGCTCACCCTATGGTTATATTTCTCCCAGCATAAGGGACCTAACCTTTTTTATTATATTTCCTTTACATTCTTATGGAATCGAGAAAAGTGAATCAACAAGACTTGATATTTCCCTTGTTGATACTGACTTTCAGTTATTACCAATATCTCAATGGTTTCAGTTCTTCTAATTGAGAACTCAGCATCTCTATGTCGATTACTGTACCCATTCAATTAAAAATTAAATGAGTTCCGTTGGGTTTTCAAAATAAAATAAATACTCATTTGAAAAATTTGCTGAAAATGAGATTATTGAAGAAACTTGAATATATGTCAATAATTCTTTAATTTCACACAATTTATCTACATATACAGGGCAAATGGTTATTTTAATGATACATTTTGAAGGTGACAAATAATAATATGTAATAATAATAATTTCTTTATTTCAGAAAGGAAGAAAACTTATAATATATAGGTATATATATAAAAGGAAGTGCTCTCGAGGGGAACTGTGATGAACAGTACGGAAAGATTTCGTGGACAAGCCCTCTGGTATATATATATATATATATATAAATAATAAATTATAGAATAGAATATATTACATCCATGGTTTACAAGTTATGGACACGTCGAACAAAGAAACAGAGAAATTACAAACAAAATCAAATCAATTAAAATTCTCAATCCATCCCACACCTGGGCCACACATGTTGATAACATCTGTAGAAAATTAGCAAATTCAGTTTATGCCATTAGGCGCATAACTTCAACTGTGAGCCGAGAAGCTGCTCTAACAGCATACTATGCAATGTTTCATTCAGTGATGAGCTACGGGTTGCTATGCTGGGGTAATTCAAGCTTTACACACTTACAAAGAGTTTTTACACTCCAAAATGCGGCTGTCCGAAGCATTGCAAAGGTTAATTATACTGAACATTGCCATTCATGATTATAGTACCAGATATGGTCACAACATTGTACCCACAGAAGAAAATTATAAAAGAGCAAATCCATAGGAATATCTCTTTTCAATTCTTCCTACAGATATCAGGGATCTGCCGTGGGATCGTTTTAAAAAAACGTTGAGAAAGATTTTTGTCAGAATGAGTCTCTACAGACTTAATCACTTCAGTGAGTTGATCAACGACACTTGTAGACAACTGGTGCTATTTTAATTTTAATTGATTTTATCACTTGTACTTTTTTGTTTGTAATTTCTCTGTTTCTTTGTACGACGTGTCCATAACTTGTAAATCATGAATGTAATATAAATGAAAGTGAATTTAGTGAGGGGCGATATATTGAAATATGAAAGGACATATTGTTGGGTGTAACCATCGAAATGCAGAGTAACCGTATACACGTGTTTGAGACTGTTGGTCAACTTCAGTATGTGTAGCCAAGTGCATAGATGTGCAACACCTGGTTGCGAAGTAAGAAACAAAGGAAGTCAACATATCGATGGTTACACCCAATAATTTGTCCTTTTATATTTTAATATATGGCCCCTCACTAAATTCACTGGGTAGGATTGTCACGCAGGTACCTATAACTGCCTGCATGGCTACGTTAGTTGTTGCCTTGTGAGCACAAGGTCTTCTAACCGAAGCCACAAATGTGCTTGGCTTCCTGTTGTTGACTTCCTTTGTTTCTCACTTCACAACTAGGTGTTGCTTATCTATGCACTTGGCTACACCGTACTGAAGATGACCAACAGTCTGAAACACGTGTATACAGTTGCTCTGCATTTCGAGGGTTACAGCCAATAATTTGTCCCTTTATATTTTAATATATAATTAATAAATTGTAATAATTATAAGGCGTTATATTCGTGACTGATTCGATAAATAATGTACAAATTAGTGGGAAGCATTCAATTGTAGACCATTAATACGATTACTTCGTTTTTATGTCAAGCTTTCGAAAAAATTTATTTTCTTCAAGACTAACTAAAAATAGTTGTACATAAATATGACATAGTGTTACAAATAGAGAATACTTACTAACATGAAATTCAGTGTAAATTGGGGACAAAAAGAAACATGGGTGTCAAAAATTTGAAAGGACAGGATGGCAACAAATTATTATTACTCAATAATATTATCGGAATTCCAAAGAGAGAGATACAGAGTGAGAAAATAAAAATGTATAATTGTAGGTATAAATATAAATAAATAATCACTTCAAGGATGGCCAGGTGAGAAATTTTCTTTATATTTTTTTAATAGATATATATATAAATAGTACTGAGGTTGAGGAGGTGAATATGATTTAAAATTTAAATGTTGTTTTTGAATTTAAACAACGTTTCTGAATAAACTTTTTTGATAATGTCGAAAATAAGGGTAGTTTACTCCTTATCACCTTTTCTATTTTTTGTTCTCCTGTGTACACCCGTTCAACAATTTAGAAATTTGACAACTCAAATCCAAGTTTCCTGCCATGCACCAATTTTTATCAATAATAAAATTTTCTGACAAATGGCTAATACAAAAGTTTTCCATTTTCCATATGGTGCAAACTTTTTGAAACTGTAGAGGTGGTGCTCCCTTTCATCTAGACTGATGTGTGGATAGGATAGGGGACTATCGCCATTACAGTATATAATACATGATAAGTAATTTCAATTGACATTTTTATTAATAATTAAAAAGCGTTGTGGTTAAGTTGAAAAACTTCTGACATCAAAGCATATTTTGTTTATGACAAAATAATTATGAGTAAAATCGTGTAAAATAATGGTCAATGAGAAGAAGCCCTCAAGGTCGGGTACGGTCAAGGAATTGTATGTAACGTTAACAGTGGCGGACCTGCTATGCTGCATAACTGAATGATTAGGTTTAAATGAATTTCCAGTTTCTCTGTGGTGATGTGGTAAAAAAAGATATTTTCTTACAGAAAAATGATATAAAATGTATTCTGATATAGTTACAGCAATTACTACCATCTTTAAGTGTGTAAAAAGTTCCTTTTTTAAATAGCACATTATCTTGTTTTTACAGAATATAAATTCTTGAACTATGTTATACCTAACTATGATATCTTGCTTCTCTAATTAACTGTAGTAAGTGGGTGAGGCAATCTATTGATTCAATTGTCTTAATCTTGTTGAATACCGAAAAAATAAACTTCATTTGAGAACATATAACATAGTATGTTTCTTTCATTGTGTTTAGAATTTCCTAAAATATATAGGTCCAAGTGTGTGTTGTAATTCATGATGATATGAAACTCTCTAGCATTTCAGTATTATTAACATGCAGTAATTTTTGGGGATTATGAAAATAGAAACTTCATTTGAGAAAATATAACATATTTGGTATGTTTCTTTCATTCTGTGTTTAGAATTTCCTAAAATATATAGGTCCAGTAAGTAAAAATTTGCGTGTTGTAATTCATGATGATATCATTAAACTCTTTAGCATTTGAGAATAACATGCAGTAATTTTTAGAGATTACGAAAATAGAAACGTTATTGAAGTTATTTTTATTTCAATACAATTTAGCCATTTTGGCAAGATGTTTAGATTTATTTCCGAGGGCTCTTTCATTGTGTTCTTTAGCACAACAGATACTCAATCTAGAAATCAAATATGCCCTCAGTGCCTCTCTTGATAAATCTTCTTTATGTGTTGTACAACCTACAATGTTTTTGGGAGAAAAATTTGATAGTTTGCCTAAAATTTCAGAAAGACAATTTCTTTTAAGTTCCCTCTCAAAAACATCTGATATCGTGGCTTCAACATCATAAAGGAAGTTTATCATTTTTTGGGATGGAAACGTTAAAAATCCCCTGCTTTTATTTTTTATGAATGAATTAAACCTTTCATTTCCCTCCCCCAATATTGTTTCCACACATTCTCCACATTTGGTGGTGCTTTTAATTTTTTTTGTTACATATCCACAGAAGTAAGCAAAAGCTTCATCAATATCTGAGAAGTCCTCTTCAATTTCAGATATGTTTTCCTCTATTTCAATATCGAATACAAATGTTTGTTTTTTTTCTTTCAGATCTCCAATATGAAGAAGGGATTTCATCATTTCTCCTCCACTAACATTACTTCCCCTGGGTGGTTTTATCAAGGAATACAGGGACATCAAATGGAATATTTGTCCCACTTGAATTGACTCAGGGTGGGTATTGCATCCACCTGCAGCTCTCATCATCCCAAAAAAGTGCTGAAAATAATAATAGCAGTTGATTGAAATTGATAAAGATATGTAAACATAATCACCTCCAAATGATCTTGGTTCAGTCTGGATGTCATCAAGTATTTGAAACCAAGATTGGATAAATACTTTGTTAAGTCTAGTGTGCATGATATAGTAGCACAAAACCCTTCATAAGTTGAGTCTGACAAGAAAAATTCTTCAGGGGAACATTGTTTCCATAAGTCCAAATACATTAAGAATGTATCTAGGTCCTGCAATTTATTCAATTGAAAGTTATACATGTATTTTATTAGATTGTTATCATATTTATCAGATCAGATAAATTACCTCCTGAGCAATAGTTGTAGAAATGATTCCCCTGTGTTGAGATTACTTTTGTACGAAGATGGAGTTTGATTTAAAATAAAGTTGAAATTGTTGTACAGACGAATGTTTTTATTATATATTTTCTTGAAGGATTGACAGACATGAATATTCACGAAAACTTGAAAAAGATAAAGTCACTAGGATAAAAAGTCACTAGAATAACTAACTAGTTTTGGCGCTAGATTTGATTGTTCAACTTAACACTCCCTCTCAATCAAAACCCTAAATTCAAATGAATTAACAAAATAACAACACACTAATTGTTAATTAGTAAACCTAAATTGATCCTGTGTTTAATGAATAATTCACCTGCAAGATTCTTGGTTAAAATATCTGCAAGTTGTTCGGTTGTAGGAATATATTTGACTGAAACTTGTTTGTTCTTAACTAAATCTTTAATAAAATTAAATTTCACATCAATGTGCTTTAGCCTTTTATGTTCCCACTTTTGGGTAAGTTTGATACAGGACTGATTGTCCTCATAAATTGTAAAAGAAGTCTTTGCAAAAACTGGTAAAATTATTTGAATAATACTCTCGTCCATTATCACAACGAAGAGAACCAATCCTGTAACCAAACTGATTAGAAACATAGGCTTCATAATTTTTAAAACTTTCAAAAACTTCACTTTTATTTTCTAGCAAGTAAACAACTGAAAAGTGAGTATAGTCATCAAGAAAGGTTTAAAAGTATTTCTTGTTATCATATGTTGAGGGTGTAATTGGCCCACAGACGTCGCTGTGAACCAGTTCCAGCGGCCTTTTGGCTGTCTTTTCCCTAACTTTAGCAAATGGTAGGCGTGTAATCTTTGACTGTGCACAAATTGAACAAACTTCAGTACTTTTAGCATCTGAATCATTAATATTGAGACCATCTACCATTTTTGACAATTTTGACAAATTTTGATGACCTAAATGACCTAATCTATTGTGCCATACCCTTTGACTTGCCTTTTCACACAAATTCACTTGAGATTTTTTAACCAAGTCGAATTCAATCACAAAAAGATTATTTACTCTTTTTCCTTGAGCAATTATTTTGTTATTTTTGGAAATAAACACAGAACCAGAACAAAAACTAGTTTTTAAACCAGCCTTCTCAAGCTTCTGTACAGATAACAAATTATGCCTATTATATATTTCTAACAAACAATACATCTTTAATCTCTGCCGGACAAGTGCCGCCACCTACATTAAGCATAACATCAATATTACCTACTTTTGTGGCTTTTAATGACTCATTTGCCTTGGCAACAGCAACAGTTATTGGTTTATCAAGATTACTTACAGTACTAAAATACAGTTCGTTATTCACCATGTGATCCGTTGCTCCGGAGTCAACGAACCACGTTACAACATTCTCCTTGCTCCCAATTTCACATTCCATAGCTGTGGCTACAAAAGCGAGTGTGCTTGATTCTTGAGATTGCTCTTCTGCTTCAGCTTGCTGCGCATGCCTTTTATTAAACCAGCAGTTCTTCCGCATGTGCCCCAATTTGTTACAGTTATGGCACTTCATTACTTGGTTACCTGGTCTAGGATTCGACTGAGTTGATGCCCCATTATTGGTATCGTTAAATGGCTTATTGAACCTTTTGCGAGGTTTATGTACTCCAAAACCACTGCTAAATGCAGCTGATGATGATCCACAAACATCAGTTTCTGTAGAGCTTTTCTTCATTTCCTGGTCCAACAGCTTGCCTTTTACAAACTCAAGGGTTAATTTTTCCGGCTCTAAGGTTTCCAGGGCTGTCACCATCGCATCATACTGTTTTGGTAAAGTAAGAAGTAAGTGACACACAACATCGAGCTCTTCCAGAGTAGCCCCAACAGACTTCAGCTCACGTATTGCCTCCTCAAACTTTCTAAAGTGTACCTCAAGTGTTTCGCCCCTTTCGAGCTTCATGACTAACAGCTTCTTGCGTAGATACAACTGGCTAGCTACGCCTTTTGAAAAGCGGTAGACTTGTCTTTAATGTACTCAAGGTGGGTATTCGACACACACTGGACAATTATAGATTTGCACTTTTTGTCCTTTTTTGTGAACGCATCTGTGGGTGTGGTAGCCTCACCTTCAATGCATTCCTTCACCTCTTGTTGATCAAGAATTATCTCCATTCGGAACTTCCAATTATCAAAGTTCTTCCCATCAAATTGAACAATGCCGTATTTGTCCACTGTGTTATGATCCATGTTCAAGTGTATATTTAACAAATACGTATATTATCAAAACTCCACTATCACCAGAAACGGGGTGCTGGGCCCATAACCTGTTGAGATTACTTTTGTACGAAGATGGAGTTTGATTTAAAATAAAGTTGAAATTGTTGTACAGACGAATGTTTTTATTATATATTTTCTTGAAGGATTGACAGACATGAATATTCACGAAAACTTGAAAAAGAGAAAGTCACTAGGATAAAAAGTCACTAGAATAACTAACTAGTTTTGGCGCTAGATTTGATTGTTCAACTTAACACCCTGCTTTTGTCACTTAAAAAAGCAAAGTTATATTGATGCAGTTGAGGTTACGATTTCAAATTTCTCACCAATCATATTGGCTTTCCAAATATACCGTGCGGCATTTTATAGTCATCTCTCTGTTAACTTTTAAATGATTTGACATACACACATGACGACCGTTTTCAATGGTTTAATCAATACCACTTTTGGAAATAAAAGACATAGTGATTGCTCGACAGAGGAGGCACATCAACTTGAAAATATTAGTTAGTATGGTGAGGTCACATTGTTGAAAGGAGAATTCAAATATTTTTTCAACAATCTAAATATTTTCAAATGCCGTTAATATTTTTTTCACAATAATGTATTCGAATTGTGAAGTATAAGTTTGGATCTAAATGGTATCCTCACCTCGATAAATTCGAATGGTTTAATGTGGAGCCCAGAGCAATGATCTGTCGAACATTCACCAATCACCAAAACTGTTTTTGTCCCATGTTTGTACCTCAAACAATTCAAAAGTTGACAGGGGTTGGGGGGGGGACACACAATGAAATGCTGCACTGTATAACTTGCCAAAAATTAATGTACAATGCAAATGATATTTTGATATTTCAATATCTATGTTCAAATTCAGTCTCTTCATATATTTATTTAACAACTGATTTCATTCAACAACTTTACCAAACTGAGTCAGAATTTATCGCTCTAAGAATGCTTCAGTGCTAGAAGTACTATTTAAAACTATTTAACCATCTTCCCAAATGCATCAAACAATTCTCCACTGACCAATTTGAGAAAACAGTTTAAGAACTTCTTTTGGAACCTGGTTTCTACAGCATTGATGAATTTTTAAATTTTGCATTTTGAAATATTCGAAAGTTATATTTATATTCCAACTGTTTATTATGCTGTTATAATCTTCAACTTGGATCTGATAAAATTGTGTTTAAGATTTTGTGATGTACTTTAAATTTAAACTGCGTAAATGATTTGAAAGAACAAATAAACTATTATTATTTAGTATAGTCACCTCATATTCTTGAGTTGAGCTTCAAGCCATTATCAGGTTTTGAAGAATTCATTATATCAATAATCCTATTGATTTTCTTGCAGAAAATGATGGTGGTATCAACATTTGACAAGATACCTTTATGTTGATATGTCTCCAAAGCCAATGCAGTTGTGTTGCTATATAACTGGAAAATGGACGTTTATTTTAATAAATTTCTTTTAACAAACTTATTCTATATTTTGTAGTTACATCAAACTCATTTGAAAGGATACTTCGATTTTTTTCTTACCTGGAATGCAAGCCTTGTATTCATCTTCTCTCCATGTTTCGGGTAGATATGGCTTGCTGTCAACTTGAATGTCATTTTGAATTCTTTATTGGATTCATGTTCAAATAGTTTTTCAAAATGGGAAAACAGAACCCACCCTTCAGGACCCTGGAATAAAATTAATTTATGATCAGATGTAATAAATCAACTTGATTTTATTAGTCATACCCTGAATTTTTTTTTCTTCATTAAAGTATTCCTCAAACATTTGATGAGGTGAGGAAAATCTGAACACATTCTCAGTTTACGCGTCGCATCCATGGGGTGTTCACACCACGGTTGTAGACTGTTCTCTACACTAAGGTGTTTCCACATTTTCCTATTCCAGCTAGCACCATCACTGGTCATAACATCAATGTAGAGCCCTGCATTCTCACAAAGAATGACACACTCCAACATAATTCTGGCCAAAATCTCTCCCGTCACATCACCTCCACTGAGAAAACATGCCAATGCTTGAAGACCATGACCAGCAAATGGTTGAAACATTATGACCAAAGCATGGTCTCCAAGGTTGTTCTCCATTTTCTTAGGAGTATAATCTCCCAAATCGACGAATCCAACAAATTTCATTGTGTTTTTATCGAATTTTTTTGTTTCTGAAATTTTACACTCATCAACAAGAAGACATCCATGTTTTTCCCACTCCTTCATATGTTTCGTTTTTTCTTTCAACATGGAAAAAACCTCTTTTTCAAATCCGAAACTTCCATCAATGTTTCTAATGTACCTAGAAGAATTAAGTCATTTATTACACAAACTATAGTTGAATTCTATTACAGAGACATATTTAACATTTTTTTCTGCCATGATGTGGAAATAGTATATTTCATTACGAGTTCAGAAAAAAGGCTTTTTCCGTGCGTGCGCGACATGTTCCCGTGGGAGGTGAAGCCGAACACGGGAAGTCGTGCAAGCACGGAAAAAGCATTTATGGACGAGTAATGAACTATACTTTTCATTATATCTACTTGAAAACCACAGATTGTTAAGAAACATTTATTTTTAATAATGAAGGAAATAAAACATGTATTATTAATTGAAATATTTATGGTACAAAAATATCCAGAAATTGTCACAAAACAAGCGTTATTTACCCTGTTGGCAAGGAAATATTCAAACAATTTGCGATTTCTAGAGAACTGTCAACAACATAATATCTAATTTTGACATATAAATGACACCAGCGCACGGAAATTTTTCCGTGCGGGTTCACGGAATGAACCCTTTTTCAGTATGCCTAATAAGCATGTAAATATAGTGTTTTCAGGTAGGTATAATGAAAAAGTGTTTTCCCGCACTCATTTTAGTGTGGAAATGTTATATTCCGCACTCAGTGTGAAATGTAACATTTTGTTGAAAATCTAAATAGGTACTCCAACATATTGATGATATTATTTTTTGTTCATTGCTTTTCACTTCCATCTCCTCAATTTGTAACTCCTATTTGTAATATACGCAGGCTTAGAAAATTGTCAAATAGTTTTTTTTTTTCATGAATTTCAATACATATTTAATCAACTAGTGTATTAATGAAGGCAATTGATGATCGAGGTATTTTAACGCGTGATCGAAGCGAGCGCGTAAATGTTCGAGATCATTAGTCGCATTTTAATTTAAGAGTTATTTACAATATTTTTTCGCCGACCTCACTCTTGTTGAAATAAATGAATTCTGATTTTATCTGGCAATAAACTTGAAGATGCTACTTCAGCAGTTTCCGCAACATCTGACACAGTAAAATTATCGTCAATATCCATTTTAGATTTAGAAGTTATGTGTCAAATTTCAAAATTTGACAGCGCCCATTCATAGAGAAATTGACCATTAAAGACAAATCGACCATTATTAGGGATCATTAATACACGATTTCTCGAAATCGTTGATTGATAGAAAATCATTCATTAATAAGGGTCATTAATCAACGATTTTGAGTGCCTTGAAACAAGAAATAAATAATGAATATTTTGGTGTAAGGAAACTCAAAAAAGGTATTGAGATCATAAAAGATTTTTTTTTCGGTTTATAGATTGCAAACTGTATGTAAAATAGTTATACATAATATTAATGTTTAGTCATACTAATATTACTGAGCATTTCAAGTTTCTATTGTTTTTTAGAAATTTAAGAAATAATCATTGTGTGATACTTGACCAGTATAAATCAGATGAATCATATAGCTTCAAACGAAATTTCTAATTGAGAATGGAAGTATTTTAATTAGAACGTGGATTTTTTCTATTGGACTTTTTAAACTGGAAATTTTCACTCACCTTGAAAGTGTACTAGGAGATGGTAATGGTAGAATTTTATTTTCCCTCATATGGTTGTAGAGTTTTGTGCTCTTGATTTTCATTAATATGCAGGAATATATCCAGTCAAGAGTGTATCGTTTTCCTGTCTTTTTACATTAACTCGCCTCACAACAAGTTCTTATCATTTGTTGTTGTGAAACAGGTAGATTTTTGATGAAATTATCAATTTTTTTTGAGTCTATCAGCTCTTTTCTAATATTAACTACAACAGATTCGAGTTGTTCCTTCCTCTTCCTCATGTAGAGTTGTTGTTTGATTTAAATTTTTTTTTGTATCATGCACTTTTTTTTTTCTGGCCTCTTTCATTTTATGATTGTAAATAGATTTTGAGCAATAACTACATTTGTTTTTATTTATAGGAATCAAAACTTTACAAGATGAACTCTGACTGCTACAAATTTTTACTGCATTCAGACTTCTCAAATAATCCTCTAGATCTTCTACTGTGGTTACAGATTCCATAATATCAACAACTCTGTTCATTGCTCTAGCTTGTATACTATCAGCAGTAAGAACCACTGATCGCTCTAAATAGGCCAAATTGTTTTCTCCAAGTGCCACTTTAGAAAATACAATGTGATTTTCTAACTTATGAAAGCTCCAGTAAAGAGGAAGATTAATGAAAATTTCATCATTCTTAATTAGAGAAAAAAGGTTTGTATGAATGTCAATTTCGACGGGGTTGGGAATATTTTCTGTTTGGATATTGCTGGAATTCACCAATGGAGGTTTTGGGACAGAGTCGGGTGAATCAGGTGGATTACTACAGGATGAAGCAGGAAGAAAGTGCAGTGGAAGTTCAGAAGCGGTTTCACTGAAAAATTCAAAGAAAAAATTTTAAAATACGTATTTTTATTGTACATATCGAGTCGATTTCGCAATAACATCTACTAAAACATGTTTTATTCTTCAGATCAATACATGTTATCTATCTGTTATTATCTAATTAAATTAATCGAACTAAATAAATAATCACACAGTAGTTATCAGATATTTGGCAAAAGCTTCAACAACTATTCTTAGAGAAAACCGATCCCAACTGATGATCGCAACTGATAATCCAACTGAAAAATAAAACCAATTATAAAAAAAAATCCTGTGTTCCAAAGTATTAAAACAGTGGTTCTATATTTAATGCGTCATTTCGATTTTTATTGAAAGTCATAACCAAAGAATATTTTGAAGGTGAAACCCTTCGCATTAGTGGAGTTGTTCATTTCTAAAATAGTTTCTTGTTCCATAGAAGTAGGAAAAACTAATTCAAGATTCCTTTTTCTTATGCACTTTCATGGATGCAAAGAGAATTTTTTTTATTGCTATTCATTCAATTCGATTTTGGAAAGATTTTATGCATGCTTCAGGAATCGAAGTTCCACTTAGAAAATTTATGTATCTATTTTCTTTCACAAGCTGTATAATTTCGATTTTTGGATTTTGTTAAATTCAGACAATATTACTCTGATTTTTCAAAATAATACAACACTCTATGGTTGCTCCAACCAAAGCCCTTTTTATCCGAATTCAACAACACTAAACATTTTAATTTGAAATCACTAAATAAATGTATGGACAAAAAACTAAATCGGTATACATAGAACCCTTGTTTCAAATGGGATAGCAACTTTTCTAAAATAATTTTTTCAAATCCTCTTGTATTTCCATTATTGCTTCACTATTCATATGAAAGGTTTTCAAAAAAATATTCCTTTTTTTGATTTTGTTTTGTGGGATGCTCTCAGGATATATTTGGTATTAGTTCAAAGCTTGCATTTGTCTGTTTACAGAAGAAGACTTTCAAAATCGAATTCCTGAATATTTCATTAAGGGCGTTGCACTAGAGGTAGTCCAGGAAATCAAAGATCTAGGAGTAATTTTTTCAAAAAACTTTCTCTTTAATGGCCATCTCCGTTCTAAACTAGAACATGCCTGTGTAATATGGAATCCACAAACAGTGACACATTCCAAAAAAAACCGAAAGAATACAAGAAAAAATTCTAAGGTCAATGCATTTGAAAAATATAAGGTGTTTATCCTCTCTGTGTCTCTTCCAAAGAACAGACTTCACATAACAAGTTTAATCAAATCAACATAACAAGTCTAAGCAAATGAAGGGAAAATGCACAAATTATTTTAATGTCCAATATTTTGCAAGACAAAATATCTGTACCAGACCACTTGCAAGAAGTCAACATCAACGTGCCTGATACTTCGATGTAGGAAACCACTTTCAGATTTTTGAATATAAACACACCTACAGAACATTGCTTATTGGCTTAACAGATTCAATATAAAGATATAGTTATTTATTATACAAGGAAAAAAGTATTAGATTTTAGCTAGAGGTTGTGTTGTCTCCCGACGCGAAGCTGAGGGAGACAAAAAACCGAGAGCTAAAATCTAACATTTTTCCTGTGTATACTATTATAATACACTTTTTTTTTCTGTGACGGGAAAAAGTGCTGCACTTTTTTCCCGGTACTCGGGGTGAAAAGTAATTTCATAATAAGTTATATTTTATTACCTGCCAACAGAGATAAAACGTCAAGCTTTTTTCCCGTCACAGAAAAAACACATTTAACCTCACTACTACGACTATACAGGCACGCCTGTATCCATTTTTTACTTCTGCTTTTTTATGTCAAATGTTATAATTGTTATATCTGTTGTGGAAAGTATCAAGGACAAATGTGATGAAAATTAAACACTTGAAATTCAAATGAAAAAAATTATGAGTAAACTTCTATACACCCAGGTCAAACCATTTTTGAATAATCCTGTTTCAACAAGACTGATTTAAAAAAAGTGGGACGTTAATGTCTCTTCTACATATTACATTCAGAATAGCTTTCCTTCTGAGAAATGTGTAGGGTGTCATGCTTGAATTGAACCGAAAACATCAATCTTTCCTCTTCAGGAATTCAACAGAGATAACACTAGAAGAAGATATTTGTCATTCCATGTGAATCAATTGATATTTGCCATTTTTTGTGTTTTTCCTCGATTTGTTTGTGATCACATTTGCTTTCGAAACGTTTCTCAACAGATTATTTTCAACTACAGAAGAAGAAATTGATAATGGAAATGGTGATGATTTCATTTTCTCGATACTTGGGAAAACTAAATCGATCGTATGTTTTCTTGAAATTCCTACAATTACTTCTCTACAAGTGCCCCTTAAAAATATTTGACAGGATTCGTAGAAACGGAATACTCACATGCATGATGGTATGGCACCCTTCAATAGCCTTTTCACACCAATGAAGTGGGTAAGAAAATGCTTTGAGCAAATAAAAGCTCCATGAGGCAGATATTTTCCCACAGCATCTATCCATTCCTTCCGCTTGTTGTCATCCTAGAAATTACAGATTTCAATCAGTTACTATGTAAAAAAATTCCATTGAAACCAAGTTAAAAGAGCTGTGGTTATTGTTTGCTTATACTCTCACTCGGAATTCTATATTTATTGATTATGCTGAACATACTTTAATATATATTTATGTGTTCTACATGTTTAGTAAAAGTAAACAATACAGTGCAAAATTAAAGTTCATGAAACTCTGAAAAAACAAAGGAATGTATGGAAATGAATTGACTGTACTAATGAACCAGGACTCTCCAATTTGTCAGTTTTATATAGGATAGAAATTCATTAACCTCTGTGTACTATATTTTTAAAGAGGAATTGTTTGAAGATGGGTGCACTACATTGTTTATTTGAACTATACCCAGTAGAGATTTAAAAAATTCATTAAAGCAGACCTCTTTTCTTGATCCTGTGCAATTGTGTTAAAATCAGTCTCTAAGATATAAAAGAAAAGAAAGTATTTACGAATAAATAAAGCTGTCTTCATGGCATTTCTTCCTGTTTGTTATTTATATTAGGTATTCAAAAAACCCTTTAAAAATCCATAATATTGTGTAAGAATGAAATACTTTGAAGCAACCTTATCAACGAAGGGGGGAATTTACTCGGTTTAGGCACAGAATAGGGGTTCTGTGGTTTAGGTTGATGCATACCTAGATTATCTCTGGTACTTGAATTGATAGTAATTTTGACAATACATCATCTAGATTAAGATGATTTTTATTTACCTTTGGTACTGAATACAGATGAATACTCGAACCTTCACACTGTCCACACAAATTGCAAAACCGTCCCATTTTATTAAAAGTCTCCTTATACACTAGAACTATACTTATGAATTACTACTGAACTAAACAACACTAAAATAAGAAATGAACAAAACTAATAAAAACGACGAACAATGAACTAAACGAAACAACACTAAAACAAGAAACTATTAATGAAAGAAACAATAATATAAACTACGAAGAGATAAGTAAACATAAAAATTTTCAAAACACGGAAAATTGATTACTCATTGACAGTGACAGATAATAATTTTAGCGGGGAATCGAACAATTCTGAACAGCGCCATCTAACAGATTTCTGGTAAGTAGCCGTCAGTGCAACAGGTGGTGCCTTCAAAAAGTTCGAAACAAAAGCGAATCAGTAGAAGCACCAGGAGTTTCTAGGAATCTTAAACGACGTCAATATGACGTCTTCTTAGGTCACTCTGCTACCTGGGTTGTCCGACCGGTGACTTGACACAGCCTTTGTTCGCCTTGTTCTTTGAAAAACTTACTTTGCTCACTCAAGGTGAGGTCGGAATGGTGGTATTTGGAGTGGAGTACGTTAGGATCAGACACCATGGAGTAAGAGTGTTTTCATCAAGGGTCTACGTCCCGACTGCAGCAACTCATCGATTGGTCACTGTAATCGCGGAAGTTTAAATGACAAAATAGCTCGCTCATGCAAACTAAGTTGACAACTTAACCTGACTAACCTTACGTAAATAGAATAACCATACTAAATTGTAACTATTTATCCAAATTTCAGTCGGGACGTGGACGCAATGTAACAGAACGCTTCATACAACCGGCCCTAAATAATTTTTGGCGAATTACTTGTGGAGCGAAATAAAACTAACAGCTTTCACGTTCGTTGTTCAGCACAGACTGTCTTTCTTTATACTCTATTTAGACATAATTCGTAACGTAACGTCAGACAACATATCGGTATTACAGTAAACAGTCGGTAACAATAATAGAAACGACAAACAACAGATTAGAAAACATACAGATAGGAAGCTCCGCCCATTTCCTTTGATGTTTCGATTGCCGACTCTATGACCTTGGCCCTTTAAATTGGTGTGCACCAATGTTGCCAGATCTATAACGAACATCCCGGGCACAGTGTTGCCATTGCATGGAACGTATACATTTGATTTGTCAATTGTCATTATTGTCAAGAATGAGAGAATTTGACAGATGTTTTTTTGCAGAAATTATCAAATTAACATTAGTAGCTTAAAATGATTTAAATGTTGTGCTAATATTGCTAATCTAAAATGCAGTGTGTTCGAACATTTGGTTAACCCTTTTATACAATTATAAAATTTCATGAGTAAATTTTTTACTGGATAGATTATTAATTTCCAAATAATTTCTTGATTAAAACTGAAATACAATAATGTTTAAATGTAAATATGTACTCAGCAAAGATGAAACTTCGAGCACTCCAGCTCGTAGAAGAGAACATATACCTCTCCACTCACAAGGAATTCAGATGATAATGGTTTCAGTAGAGAATCAATGTGAGAGTACCATGTGCCAGCATAAAGATGTCTACAATAAGCAATGTAGCGGTAGATTTGTATTGAGAAATTGTTTGGAGCTTCATTTCAGTTAATGTTTCTCTTCTGTTTTAACAGAACTACTAAAATTATTAGTTTTATCAAAGTAAACTGTTAATACGAAGATTTTATGAATCAGTCAAAGGTTTGTGAAACAATAAAGTAAGGAAAGCATTGCATTTGTTTTTCGAGTGAAAGCATTTGTAGGTCATCAAAATTTAGCTATTTGATTTCATTGGAATCATCGAAAAAATAAAAACTTTGATTGGTACTCATCAAAGTGCGCAGACTTCAGATATCACTAAATGACTTACAAAAACTAAATCTGGAGTAAAGCAGGTTTCTACGGACCATTTTATATGCAGTAACAAAAAAAATATTGGCAAAAATAATTTCTTTATTATTTCAAAATCAATCACAATTTTATACCTGGTTTCCTATTACAAATTCATTAAAATAGTAAACTTTGTATTTTTTTAGGCACAGTTCTGAACCCCCAGCATTGTTATTTTTCATTACATAATATTCTTAGTGGAAAAAATAATTTTATGAAATAAATATAGGGAAAGTTTTCACAGGGGTAGATGAATTTTGAGACTTACAATATTACATATTTGATTGGCACAACTATTTGTTATATATTTGTCAAATTTGTCCTGATGGACATTTCATCGATGCATAAAGTATAAAAGGTACCCTGTGAATGCATTTGTTTTGCCTATAGTTTTAATATCTCAAACAAAACTTCGTTGTATCCAGCAGAAAACTTAATTTTTTTTACAAATAACAAAAGGGATCCTGTAGAAGGCATCAAAAATATATTCTGTAAATATTTATAACAAGGGCCCAAAAAATAAATAGTATGGGCGAATCGTTTGAATTCATCTGTATTTCGCCTGCCAAATTTATTAGTTTTGTTTAAATTTCTCAGGATTCTAATACTTATCCCCAAGTTGAAGAAAGTTTCCTTCAGATGGCTCTACAACTTGGTCTAAATTCTTTTTTCAAATTCTTGTTTTCAGTTTGAAGAGCTTTCATTTTTTAGTTTGAGTTTCCCCATTCTGAGGGTATGGCTGGAAACTTTAGTTCTTTGTGTTTCGACTGGCACCTTAAATGGTTGCTGCACATCAAGGCATTCTACTGTTGAAAGTGTGCCAGTATCACAGATGGAAATAATTGTGATAACCTGCAATACTTTTATCTTCTTGGATGGTACAGGACTTTCAAAATTTGTATCACTTCTCGAAGTGCTTGGTACACTTGCAACATCAGTATGAGCTGTAAAAAAGTTTAGTATGTAGTTACAATATCAAAACAATGTTTCTGCTGTTTATATTAAAATAGTTTTCAATGAAATAAAAGAAAATAAGTAGGTACCCACATTGTACTTGACATGCTTCATAATCGATAGGCATTGTATCAGGAAATAAACGTGACGTTTCAGAAGGATTATTGTACATACAATTTTCAAAACGCAGGCTACAAACTTTAAACTTCCTATAGAAATTGCTTATAGGTATCTCATCCAGAGACCAGAAGTTCTTTTTGTACACAAGCTTGTACCAGAACGGTGCACCTGAAATGTAACATTACCATTATTTAATATGGAAATCTGACATGTTTTCATCATAATGCAGTAATCAATTCTTCTATACATTTTCTTGCTAAAGCTCAACTATTTGATCAATTTCATTAATTTATAGAATAGATATCACCTACTAATAGAATGAATACTTACATCGTTTCATCTTTAGGAATCCTATGAAATTTTAATATTTCTGTTCTATCATAAGATGAACGTCATCCGCAGTTTTTGTACATGCAATGGAATCCGCTTCTTTTTTGTTTATGCATTGTCACTATTGTCAGCTGAACTAATTATAACAAAATCATAGAAATCATATAATATCTAGAATGCCAATTCAATGGGACGAAAGTGTTATCAAAAGTTCGAGGCATGATTCAGTGCGCATGATCACAACCAGCTTCATTCATAACAGGGTGGGTTTCAGTACGATTTTCAAATGATTCGTGACATTAAGTAAAATCGATTTAATAGTACTTTGGTGTCAGGCTTACAAATTTGTATGGAATA
Source organism: Chrysolina oricalcia (assembly GCA_944452925.2). Classification (NCBI taxonomy): domain Eukaryota; kingdom Metazoa; phylum Arthropoda; class Insecta; order Coleoptera; family Chrysomelidae; genus Chrysolina; species Chrysolina oricalcia. The sequence goes on along the minus strand of OX101825.2, from coordinate 28,093,511 downwards.
TGAAAAATACATTTTGGAGATGTTTTGTTAAGAAACTGATTATATTCAAGAAATGCATCTAATAAAAGAATGATAAAAAATAATGTCTCAAGTCAGTCACTATTGGTGAAGTTTCTGAAATATGTTTGAAGTATCTCGGGTATATTTTTCAAAATATCAGAATGCTATCCAAACTAAAACAGGATACAGCATTCAAACATATTTTAATCTTAAGGTTTAATCAAGCTATGAGGATATAAGTATCTGTATATAAGTTATTTTTCAAGCGAACCGTAGATACGAGCTTTTTGGCTATCATCAGTACGGCGTAGCCAAGTACCTATAAGAAAAAGCAATATTTGTTTGAACGCAACAAAAGCTTCTGGTTCTGACTCATTTCGACACATAGCAGATAAAACTCCATAGAATTTCATTCATAGGAAAAAAGGATCGTTTGATATGAATCTATATCGTTGAGATGGAAATAGGATGATAGTGAGATCTATAGTAATTTGGGTAATAACTAGTCGAGAGCATATTTCATATAGCTTTCCTATTTTCATACATTGAAAATAGGTTGACCTATTTTCAATAAGTGAATTTTTTAAATTTTTCTTGATTAGTTGAATTTCATGAAGGTATTAAATGTAAATAATGAATATTTTATTGAGTTGACCTTTCAATGTATTCCATCAATAAGTGATTTTTTTAATTCTGCTTGATTAATTGAATTACATGAAGGTATTAAATGTAAATAATGAATATTTTATTAAGTTGACCTATTTTCAATGTGTTCCATCAATAAGTGATTTTTTTAATTCTGCTTGATTAGTTGAATTACATGAAGGTATTAAATGTAAATAATGAATATTTTATTGACTTGACCGGTAACTTTATGAATTCATTTTTCACAAAGAAATCCGAAGAAAATACAAAACATCAATTACAAACATAGTTTATTCAAAATATTGTGTACAGTAGTATTCCATAATATAAAAAGATAAATGAACAATTCTGAATGTACATAGGTAAACAGCAACATAGCAACAAATCGAGATATTCATCGAATAAAAAAAAAAAAAACAGTTTCTAAATTAAATAACATGTCACTACTAAAACCAGCAGATATTTGTAAATTTATATATACGCATCGCTGGTCTACATCATTTCTGTGAAGTTCGGTTCCCCTGGAAAAAACCTAGCCATAAAGTGTTGTGAAGATGGTTTACGGACAGTAGAAAAATGATAAATTCTAATCTGACATAATATTGGAACAAATATGTAAAAGTTTTTTTTTCTAAACTCTGAAGACTACTTCATTACAATAGACAATACTAACGCTATAAAGTTGTTAACGAAGATATAACGAAGGTAACAAATTGGTGTGAAACTAACAAACTATCATTTATCATTAACAAAATAGATTTGCTAGATTTTAAATGTGAGCTTGAAGATTCAGAAGTAGGAAACATTGAAAGTAAAAGTTACACTTATGCTTGGGTTTTTAGATACATGGTAAATTAAAATTCTAAGATCACGTGAGTGCATTGACAAAAAAATTGTTTGCCGGGTGCTACACCGTGAAGCTTATTTCTGTGTTGCAAAGATTATTCATTACTCTCTCATTGAATCATTAAGGAAGTTGGAACAACAACTTTTGAACAGTATATTCATTCTACAGAAAAGAGCCTTAAAATACTTGTGTAAAGCTAAACCTCGAGATTCTTGCTTAATCCCATAAAACATTAACAGTAATTGCCTTGTATATTTTGGAATCAGCATCAACAATAAAAAAACATAAAACTTAGTTTGGCTCTTACTCATCCTATCACAATACTTAGCAAAACATAGGTGTAAAACTTCCACTAACCATCTCTAGTCTCATTGAAGAATCATTCATTTACACCGAGTGTAAATTTTAAGAACGGCTTCCAGTTTTTTATGGACAAACTGGTTCAGTGATAACGTATGCATTGAAATATGAGTAAATTAACTGTCTGTACTCGCTCTTCATATTTATAACTTACATGTTTATTAATTTTTAATCGTGTTTCTACACTTTCTATGAAATGCTTTGTGACCATGATTTTTCCCTTGAAACAATAATGTATAATTCTTTCTTCTCTTTCTCAAATTGTAATTTTAACATATTTTAAATTTTTGTGACTTTTTATACTTTATGTAATATATTTATATACAAATTTTTATTTTGTGAAAATGACTACTTCAGAGACTTTAACGTGATTATGAATGTTTATAAAACATATTTATTTTATATTTACTCGTTTCTGACTTTGTCAACAACAATTTTATTTTCGAAGTAGTTCGTAAATCTACACTACTTCACTTCGAGACACAATGGACTTCTACCACAGGTTGAAGAATTTTATTGTTTTGATAATGAAGCATATTTTGATGTATTCAATAAAAGAGAAAACATCTATTGATGCGAAAACAGAATTAGTTTGGTTAACTTCTTTCGTTTCATTTCACCTCTTATGAGTTCAGTTTGCCTCCTTGCTATTTTGTAAAACCTAATTTTGGCATAAGTTCCAACAGCGAGCTTTATCAGTCTCATTGTATGATTTATACCATAAGGTGAAATATCATAAATATGGTTATCCAAAGTTGAAAATAGTCTTTTTTCCTGGAATAAATAACTTGCCGTTTGTAAAATGAAAGTCTCTAAAAAGTTTTTTTCTCTTGGCATGTTATTTTCAGTTATACCGGGTGACCACGAGGTGAGGTACGCCCCCCAATTTTTCTATAGTTTTGAAGATACAGGTTTCAAATTTGGCACGTCGATATATTACTCAAATACGCATATTTTGACTCCATAACCGAAAATTCACCACTTCCGGTTTAACCGGAAGTGACCCCAAACTTTTTTTTTCAAATGACACCCTGTACAATTTATTTCATTATCAGGAAGAACACGCAATTTGTGATAACACTGTTCTCCAAAATTGAAAATCGGTTGAAAAATGGCGGAGATACAGTTGATTGTTCAATCGAACAAAGTTGGCCATGAACATCAAACTCAAATCATCACAACTGACGAACGGCGTCAGCATTTACGAGAGGAAGGTTCGAGGTAAGATACAGCTGAAAATTGAGCTTCCCATGTAATTGCAGCAACCATATTTCCCATCAATTATCAAACATTTCCTCAAAACTGCCATTTCTCAAATAGCAACATACTCTTTTCACATTGTTATGTTGAAAGATGATGAATTATCAGATTACTCGAATGAAAAGATTTGAAGAATTCCGAAAGGAACCAGAAATACAATATAAGTGTTCCCAAAATTGAATGTTCTTCAACGAAGGCGGCTTTGAACATAAGAAAGCTAAACAAAAAAGCATATTTTGTCAACAAAGTGACAATTTGTTCTACTCATTCAATACAAGAGAATTGTAACTTGTTGAAAAACATTCCGATGGAGCGAAAATTTACTAGAAATGAAAAAGTAGATTTACTGCTAATTTATGGCGAGTGTAGAAAAAATGCAACTGCGGCTTGCATTCTTTACAATGAACGATTCCCTCTCAGACAACGCCAACCAAGTAGAAACTATTTCGCACGTTTGGAAAGGCAATTCAGGATAGAACCAGATGACAATGTACATGATCAGGATAGTTTTATTATTGATGAAGAGACGGAAACTAATGTTTTGGCTGTTGTTTATGTAGATCCCACCATATCACTTCGACAAATCGAACATGAATTACCAGTTGGACGAGAATCAGCTCGAAAAATTCTAAAAAAACATGGGTTTAAGCCGTATAAATATCAGATACATCAGCGCCTTTACGAAAATGATCATCAAAGAAGGGTCCAATATTGCAATTGGCTACTTGAGAACCACATAAGGAACCCGAATATGACGAGAAACATTATATTTTCCGACGAATCAAGATTTACGAATCTTGGTATGTTCAATAGAAACAACACCAGATACTGGGCAACTGAAAACCCCAGGCTCATAAGACAAGGGAATTTTCAGGAACGCTTTGGATTCAACGTGTGGATAGGTCTGATAGGAACTCGAATCATTGGGCCCATAATATTTGATGGTATGTTGAATGGGCAATGCTATTTGGGATTTCTACGAAACGAAATAGAAGGATTCATGGAGAATTTACCTCTCGACGTCTACCAAAATATGTATTTCCAGCAGGATGGTGCACCTCCCCATAATTCCCGAATAGTAACCAGTTACCTAGATGAAACATTCCCAAATCAATGGATTGGCACGAATGGTCCTACAAGATGGCCTCCGAGGTCACCGGACCTCACGCCACTGGATTTTTTCATATGGGGTTACCTGAAGAACAAGGTTTACTCTTCTAGTCCTACATCAAGGGAGGATTTGGAACATCGCCTTAGAGAAGCAATTGCAAGTATTACTCAAGCTCAGTTAAATGGAGTTATGGAAGCAATAGTGAGACGTGCAATTTTGTGCAGAGAACATAATGGAGAACATTTTGAACAGTACTTGTAAATCATTTTTTCATTACTTTGATTTCTGTTAGTGTAGTAAGTGACCAGAACCAATAAACAATTTACTTCATACCTTTTTTTTCGTTCAGAAATTAGTTGTATCAAATGTTAGAAATTGGAATAAATATCTAATACATTTTTTTTACTCTGCAGGTATATTCTTATGGTGGATTTATACAGCAGTTCCAATTCATGAGTTTTTAGTCACTAGTAAGAAGTCATAAGACGTTAATGGAATATTTATTCCAACAACGATCTTAAAACTGCTGTATGAATCCACCATCAATTACGATTAGCATACGAGTAATGAGAAAAAAGTTCGCTCCATCGCCGTAGAATGTTTTTCGACAACTCACAATGTTCCATTATTCAGAATGTACCGCAAATTTTCACTATTTTTTTTTAAATATGAATTTTTGTTTAGCTTTCGTAGGTTCAAGCCGCCTCTGTTTAAGAATAGTCAATTTTGAGAACACTCATAATGAAACATCCCGTATCTTCGATTCCTTTCGGAATTCTTCAAATCTTTTCATTCGAGTAATCTGATAATTCATCATCTTTCAACATAACAATGTGAAAAGAGTATGTTGCTATTTGAGAAATGGCAGTTGTGAGCCTTTCTTTATGGGTACTAATCCGTTTTGAGGAAATGTTTGATAATTGATGGGAAATATGGTTGCTGCAATTACATGGGAAGCTCAATTTTCAGCTGTATCTTACCTCGAAGCTTCGTCTCGTAAATGCTGACGCCGTTCGTCAGTTGTGATGATTTGAGTTTGATGTTCATGGCCAACTTTGTTCGATTGAACAATCAACTGTAGCTCCGCCATTTTTCAACCGATTTTCAATTTTGGAGAAGTGTTATCACAAATTGCGTGTTCTTCCTGATAATGAAAAAAATTGTACAGGGTGTCATTTGAAAAAAAAAGTTTGGGGTCACTTCCGGTTAAACCGGAAGTGGTGAATTTTCGGTTATGGAGTCAAAATATGCGTATTTGAGTAATATATCGACTTGCCAAATTTGAAACCTGTATCATTTTTTGAGATCTCCAATCAATATGACTTCTCCCAATTTTGTTAGCCAAATTGCAGAATTCTTCTTCTTGAAGCTCATAAAGTTTGGTGACTAATTTAAAATCAATTTTTTCTTTCCTTGCATTGACAAAAACTCCGCAGGTTGACCAGTTATTTCGGATTAATTTGAGCATGTGACATGCATCAAAAATAATAAATATATCATCATTATTTGATGGATGTTTGAAATGAGTGTTCAGATCATTTACTTTTCGTATTGTACCACCAAGATTCTCTGCCATGGTTATATTGGCTGAGGGTCCATCGCATGTAACAGATACGATCTTAACTCCAACTTCATTTAATTTATGCAACGATTCTCTAACAACATTTGCCTTTTCAGATCCTGTCATCGAGTTGATCAAAAAATATGCTATTGGCAGTTTCCAGTTTCCATCCAATGCAACTACCATCAAAACAAGTGCTTCCATTGCATAATTCAAAGAATCACCTTCGACTCCAGTGCCGCAATCTTCATAGCCCCATGTCTTCAAATTCCTCACTTCGATTTGTTTCCTTATGGCCATTTCATTCAACATCAGACTGCACAGTGTATCTTTTTTTTTTTTTGATTTTCTGCTACAAGAATTTTGAGGCTACCAAATGAATTTTCACAAAATCCTGGTTCACAATTAACCTTACTCAGCCATTTTCTGATAGTTGATGGTGCAGGAAGAGCTAGATCAAATACTTTTCGTACATACAGATATGCTTTTGAGGATAAGAATTGGAGAGTCATGGCAAAGGTTTTTAAGTCATCACTGAATTTCTCTCTCAATTTTTTTCCATGCAATCGTTTCTTTTTGATTTCAATAGTCCGTTTCATCAAGGATAGTGGGACACCTGTCAGGGATTTTTCCAAAAATTGAATGCCATTTTCGGAAATCAACGCTTTTCTCTTCAAAGTCAATAATATCTGCTTCAAGGTTGTGACTCTTTTCTTCAGGCGATTGATTTTCACTGTCATAGCTTTTACTTTGATCTGGGACAAGGATTTTCTTAAAATTGCCTGTTTGAGTTTAAGATGAAGTTTTGAGGGGGATGCACTGAAAATATAAAATACATGATATGAGAAAATATTAAAATAAAAATACATAATATGAAATACTTCTATGAAAGAACTTGTGGAAATTATTAAACAAAACTTCTTTTCAAGACCAATTTCCAAACTACTTCAAATGATGTTTTTTTTTCACGTCTCAGTTCAGTTAAAATGAGTACTGTCACCAGTCAATTGTTTGTAAAGAAAAATAATTACTATACTCTATTCCAAATAAGAATACAGTGTTTGAAGCTCAAGCTTCAAGCTAATTGGTTGAAATCCATGCCAGTATCACATAGTGCAATACCATATAAGCTGCTATCTGAAAATATGGTAACATTTTCAAATTTGACGCTTTCCTTGGCCGCAACAATATCTAGCTGTGTGAGTTTTCCTCACTGATCCTACTGTATTCTTATTTGGAATCAAGTATAGTATGTCTGTGATATCAATTTGGAACTAATAGAAAATATTCAATATATGTCATTTGTGAAGTATTAAAATTTGATAGTTTTCTTGTAAAAAGTTGGCTTCATCAGACCTTAAATAAATATTTCGGTAGAATGGAAGGAGTTCAATTGATATTAAACGGATTCTAAGTGTATTCAACATCCAACAAGTATGATACAAGCATAATAAAAATAAGCATTGATATCAATGACATTATTTCAACTAACCTGTAATTGTGTCTAATTTTGATATCTCTTCTTGCTCTTTTTATTTGTCCCCTATTACCTTCACTATCTGTTGATGTTTCTTCATGTGACCTTTTGAAACTTCTGGGGGAGTATGCAGATGAAGTGGTAGCACTCGAAGGTGAGCTGAAATAGAATTATCATTGACTTATTTTAAAATTATCAATAGATAAGGTGAGTTATATCAAAAATTATTTCTGATAACATTGAAACGACAGAATTCTTACCAGACGATGAGAAGTTAAACACAAAAAAAATCGCAATATCGACATACAATATGTAATAAGTTTGGTGGGTCAATAACAATTTAATAATAATAATTAAATTTAATAATAATGTCACAATGGGTTGAAGGTCCTAGGTCAATTGCCTATTGGATCAATGCAATTGGTTCAATAAAGTAAATTTATTATATGTTTATTTAATAATAATACCTATTCCCTTCTCTACCTCCACAAGCTGTGTCTTGGATACGAGTGTTTATGAGGGAGTATTAATATTATTACATCACTATTATTATATCACATCACATATATCATGAATATATAAATTTTAAAATATTATAATCTAGCCTAAATTTTCACAAGTAAATTTTATGAGTATTATAAATATCTTACCTCATTGCAATTTCTATAGTAGGAGTGCAAGAAACTTGAAGAGTAACACCTGGAACATTGTCTTTGTTTTCAATAAAAAGTACTTCCAAGTTATCATCCAATTCGATGCGTTGGGGATCTATATTTTGCATCGTATTGCCCTGGAATTCATGAAGAGTTCTGAAAAAAGTGTAAAGTAGTTTGCATAATTTCAGAAGTAACTCTATAAATTATCTGAATTCCTTAAAAACTACAAACCTTTATAAATCGTACATCATGAATGAATTGCACAGATTCTAAAGCAATTTTTCTGCAAATAAAATGGCTGCCAGTCATGCCGGACCAATCGTTGATGCAGAACCATGTCGGCAGCCATTTATTCGCAGAAAAACTGCGAAATTCGCGCTGGTATGAACGAGACTAGTATCTATGTTAATAGGTTAGATCTTGTATATGACTTACCTTTCTTGGGTGGAAACTTCATCATGTTTTCGTAAAAAAAGGCTTGGAACTGCTTTTGGTTTCAACAACATTCGACTACCCTGAATATATACATCGTTTGGAGAAAAATGTTTGCTGCAAATGACATTTTTTTCACTCAGATGCTCCGCGGTAGGATCTCTTCCCAATGCTCTCATCCAAATGTCATGCCTTGCTCTCGTCAAACTAGAAATAATGTGTGTAAATCAGACATGAAGAAATAATAAGTATAACCACTCAGTTTTATTAACGATATAAGGGTGGATTTAGTCAACTTTAGCACAAGCATTATCATAAACATAACGGCAACATCAAAGGTTTTTAGCATAAACTTAACATTGTTGTATAAATGGCGCCATTTGATATAACAGATTCAACTTTCGCTTTTAACATATATTTAAGCACAATTTTAAAATGATGTTGACTAAATGCACCTTAATATTCCATTTACATAAAAATAATGGATTCCAGGAATTTTTCCTTTGTTTCCACACCATAGCACCAAACACGTCAACATAGTCAAAATTAAAAACTGTAATTTACTACAGAAAAACTCGAAAACTAATTACACAATACACACTACTCATAAAGTACTAATATGTAAACCACATTTAAAATGATCACAATAAAATAAAACCGTCCCTGCCAAACTCACATCCCTTCTCTTTGAACAATGGAAACTATCAACGCTGTTGCACGATCTAAAGAATTCGACGGAACTTTGAGCACGCTTCGCACTTTCGCAGTAATGCTAGATCATCTTTGCCCGAATCGCAACAAGATAAAAGTTGCTGAAATTTGTCATCGCTGTAGCTGGTTACGAGCATGCGCATTGATGCAATCATTCGACTTTTTATAACACTTTTCAGACAAAACGTAGACGGGATTAGCTATCTAGAGTAAGTATATATAATATATATCTATGAACAAAATCCAAAAATCTAAATACTCAAAAATCGAATAAACCTAACCTTATTAATCTGACAGCAGTGACAGCCTTCAAAGTGGGCTTTAAATTGGTGTGCAATTCCATCTCTCTCTAATTTCGTTTGTCTTGTCTAACCTTCCCATCTGTATGTTTTCTAATCTGTGCTTCAGCAGTCACAAAACAAACACTTCCATCAACGGAACATCGAATCCGAAGTCATTCCGAACGGTCACTGGTCGTCGCTGAGGTCTGTGGTCATGCCAGTCATGCCACCCGGTCATGGATGAAAAATAGGCACGAAAATATAAACACCCAGTGCATAAACATAACGGAGTCAGCCCTCTGGCAGTAAATTCAGAACTAGAACGTTATTGTCAAAAATGCAGCAGAATCAAGTAGGCAGGTGTCTTCAATTTGATCCCACAGATTTTCAGCTATAAGTGCACACACCATGGTTTCTAGACATCTTAGGTATATATTACAAAATGACTACCTTCTAACATATATCTGAAGTGTTTCACTCCTTCATATATTGCAAGTAATTCCCTGTCATAAGCACTGTACTTCATCTGTGTCTGTGAAAGCTTTTTGGAAAAGAATCCTAAAGGTTCCCATCGATTCTTATTCTTTTGTTGGATGACAGCCCCCATTGATTTGTCTGAAGCATCCACCATCAAAGATATATCAGAAGAAGTTGACGGATGAACTAATATCACAGAGTAGGGAACAATACAGAGGCGACACTAATAGGCGGTGTCTTTGATCTTTCATTCCGTAATTTTCGTAACCTTGAAGTACAAGTTAAGTTCACACTGAGAAATTGTACGCTACATTTGGTATATTATACACTGAGATAAATTTATGTGGGGAGCATAATTCACTAGGTGTTCAATTAATTGAAGTAGGTATATCTAATGAATCAATGAAAATCAAAATATTTTTACATTCAATATTTGTATATTGAAAAGAATTTTCTGATATTTGAACAAACTACTTCAAAAAATAATTTAAAATATGTGTTTTAGAAAGAAAATTTTAACTTTCTTCAAATTATGTAAGACATCCTTCAGTCTATGATAGTATATTGTACAATGAGCAGAAGGCAAGTGCTGCAATGCATACATGTGAGAAATGAGCAATCCACATGAGTTGTACAGTAATTTTTCTACGATTGCGAAAATGTCGATCCATACTATAATTTCGTACATAACACAAAGAAAATGTCAAGGTACTCTTTACTGGAATATAAAGCTTGCTCGAATGATGGGTTTTTATTCATACGATTTGAAATTCTGCAGTGGCATCTCTCTAACATGGTTTGCAATTTGTTAAATAATTAATTACCAATATAATTAGATTATAGTCTGACACGGTCGCAGTCTATGGCAGGTATTTCCAGTAAGTTTGAATGTCTTTCATTATAGTAATTTTTGTTTGAGCCTGTTAATGATTTAGAGTAAGTTTTTACGTGGGGTTAGTAGCTGGTAAATATAAAAAATGCTAGGAAACGTACGAATTTTCCTTCTTCAGAATATTTCTTTGCAATTAGTCGTCTACTAAGTATGTAAATGCGTATAGCAGTTTCCTTTTGGAGTACAAACAGTCTTTAAGCTTTACTCGATATTCCCCAGAATAAGATTTTGTACGAAAGTCAATTGCATAAATTATCTGAAGGGGTCCTAATATTGAAGTAATTTAGAAGGTCTGACTTGAGTTTTATTCTAAATATCATCTGATTTTGATCTTACCTTTTCCTATGATGCTGCATGCTGATTCAATTTTATTTTACAAGTCTACAATGAGGTTACTGTTATTTATTTTTCCGATTTGTTTAATACGTTTGTTTAAAATTCTGTATTTTGAGAGTTAGAGAGTACAATCCTCTTAGTTTTAATAACCAGATAATTCTTTTATTACAATTGTTTTCAAAATTCTACAGATGAGGTGAGAAATAACACAAAGTCCTTTCCAGAAAATACGATAGTTTATTCACTAATTATTTTGGCACATAACCAACATAAACAAAAAAAAAATTCAGGATTGAGGTGCATTAAATATACTCAACATATAATGAACATTAGTCGATATGCACACAAAAAAATAAAACTCCGCTCAACACTATTTATGATCATTTCGTAAAAATCAAATAAAATCAATCAAATATGAGAGAGAATGCTTATTTTTCTATTTTTCTTTCCCTTACTGGCTTTGAAATCCTGATTTGCATATTTCACAGTATAAAATATTCTCAACCTAATAAATAATTTTATTACATATTCTAGAGGAAATTTCGTACAAGGATGACAATATTGTACTTCTTTCATTTTTTCAAAGTAAGTTTGAGAAATCCTTTGTCTCCTGCAAATCTCTTCAAATGTAGATGAAAATATCTGCTCCAAAACATAAACATAATTGATAAATCGTTCACTAGGCACCCTCAATCCTCCATAATTACTTTTATCAGTATCATAGGCTTTGAAGTAGATGAATAACTTATCGATGTCTAATTTTTCGGAGTCTTTGGATAACTTCTCACAAATATCACATCTATGAACCTTCAGTGCTTTTCTGATCAGATAGCCACACACATAAACAAAAGCATTTTGTGTTGGAATACTTTCATTTTTATAATCATAATCAGGAAGAGAAATTGCATTAGTTTCAATTTCCTTATCTACATCAGTATCAGAACAATCAAATTGACTAATATTTGCTAACAATTCATCATGATCCTGTATACAATTCATACCAGTGGAATGCAGGTAATTCTGATAAAAAAGTTTTCTAAAAGCTCTCTCGAATTGTATTGCTGAAGGATTTATACAGTTTCCACCCTGTTGCCTAATACTTCCAAAAAAGTTCTCTATCACATCTTGATTTATTCTTCTAGTGATGAGATATTTGAAGTTAGACGCTGATAACCTGTACCAAAGTCTTTTGATGCCGTTTATTGTTATAATCCAACTTGGTTTGAATTTTGACCATGATGTTACATCTTTCCCCTCGGTATTATATATTTTAATTTTTTTCATAAAATCTGCCATTTCATTCAAATAGTTCAATTGTGTTTCGTTTCCCTCGAAAACATTTTTCAACGGGTTGATATCTTTGCAGGATGAATTCAGCAAATCAAAAAGATTATTGCACTTTTCGATGACTTCAATGGTTCCTAGAGATTCTCCCGAAAGTGCACCTAAAGCCATACCACTGGCAACTGTGTGGCTGAGAACTTGAGTAGCGAGTTTAACTTTCATTTTTTCAAAATTTGTAGTATGAATATGGGAATCAGTGAGTTTAGGTGCGCTCCTGTAAAAATGTGATTTGTCTCTTTGATAAAAATATTCAACATATGACCAAGATGTTTTTTTTCCATCAAAGATTAAAACATTTTTCATCAGGTTATTCCTGGTGGCTTTAATCAAGTGACATGTATCAAAGAGATAAATGATGTTTTGACCATCTACTTCAAATTCTGGTTCATCAGCTGTTACTCCCAGGATGTTAGCAAGTTCAATGAAATTGGATCCCAAGTCAGTTACAAGAGCATCCACAAGTAACCCACATTGCGTCAATTTTCCAATACATTCTTTAATGACAATTATTAATTCTTTTGCTTCAAACTGCGTGTGAACGAAAAAGTAAGCAATTGGCTGCTTCCAGTAGGAGTACAGCCCTCTTATCATGATAACGAGGGCATTGTGCGCCATTAAAAACGTCTTTTCACCACTCCCAACATCATGAAGTCCAACTATTTCATCCCGACCAGTGTGGTAATACAAATTTGCTTTTATAGCCATCTCATCGATGCATAAAAGGCAATGTTTGTCTTGATTTAACATCGTTTTCACCTTTATATCTATGGCCTTAAATATTGCCTCGTTTTGCAGACCAGGCTGACAAACAAGTTTCTGGGTCATTCTTTCTAAGGAACGCTTTGTAGGAAGGCATATCAATTTTTGCATGAACTTGTATGCTCGGGGACCCAAAAAATATAGTGTGATGGAAAACCGCTTATATTCTTGGGAATACCTCCTACCAACAGGTTTCCTCACTTTGAGCACTGATTGTGACTTAACAATTTCAGCAAGAGGTTTGGTTAGGTATTTGTCACACATATTGTGGAAATCATTGATGGTCCAGTCCTCTTTACTCCGAGGTAATACTTTTTTTGTGTTCTTTGTCTTCCTCAAAATATCCACCATCTTCCTGAGTTTTTGTTTCCTTGGGCTCTTGGAACTGAGGGCAGCTGGTGTTTGAGTTGAAACTGGAGACAACATCGGTAGGGTCAGCTTATAAGAAGTAGCACCAGGTTCAATGTCCATTATTCCTGAGGTTACTCCACTTGGACCTGCAATCAAACAAGTATTTGACAAGTTGGAATAATTTGTGTTATTATTCAGGAAATTCAGAGAATTTGGAGAACATCCTGCAAGCATATTCAATATGCAAAAGAGAAACGGATTATCACAATATCCATAAACATGCCACTGTCTCTCACAATTGTTTCAATGAATACAAAGAAAACTATTGCAGTTTATCAAAGAGAAACCCACATTGAAAATGTTGGGAACTTTTCTTGATGAAAAATCTTACTACCTACTATTTACATCCTAAATGTTTCAATGTATTCAGGAAACACCCTGTATGTATGACAACACTGAGAGTTTATAACACTTTATTTCGATAAGAAATCATAACTGAACAGGTTGACTCTAAACAACCTCATTTTGATTATTGTTCAACATAACTTTTTGTACTTGGTAAAAATAAAATAGCTCAATTGCAAAAACTTCAAAATCGGGGTATTAGATTAATATTGAGATGTAGCTTTTTGTTACACAGCAATTAAATTGATGCTAGAGTGTCTAAATTGATTTTCAGTTGAAGAACGTGTTTTATTAATGACTATGATCTTTATATTTAAGCTGCATAATGCATAAAGGATTGTTACCCAATTACTTTAAAAAATTATTATTGAGAAATGATGAAGTCATTGATTACAATACGAGAGGACAGTTTTTACATTAATAAAACTAATACTAAATTTGGAATGAATATAATGTTTCATAAAGGCTTAAACAAGTTCAATAAACTACCACAATTTGTGAAAGAATCTAATTCAGTAAACCAAATCAACTCATCATTAAAGAAGTATATTAGTGACAGCTCATTGTCATATTTAGTATTTCTTTGGTATTCAATTTTTTTTTTGCTGATTGTGTAATGTGATCTGATAGTCTGGTGATATGTATGTATTTTTGTTTTCTTATATATGTAATCTCAAATGGTCGTTTTATTTACATTGTTTAATAACGTTGTAATATATTTATACATTTGTAATTTTATATATCAGGCTTGCTTACTTAAACTAAATAAATAAAAAAACATACCTGGTAAAGGAGAAGGAGATCTTGAGATGATTACATTCGTGTCACATTGTTCTGCAGGAGTTCGGAGTACAATATCTGCAAACAACCTCAATTAAGTAAATACAATTTTAATCTCATTGACAAAAAAAGAGAAGTTCATAGTTCAAAAATAACTCTCTTGAATCTTTATTTTTTTTGAACAGATCATTTTGATTTCTGATAATATCAATCAATGCAAATAGTTCTTTACGAAGTATTACTTTGGTAGTCAATAAATAGAGTATTTGACAAAGCTCAGCCGAGTCAAATATTTTGATATATTTTTTTTTTTTATTTATTTATTTATCCCAAGAAACATTTCTGTTTATAGAGGGATTAAGTTTTAACATAAATTGTATAACGACAATTGGTACAATTATAAAAAAGGAATGATACAGATGATCTGTGAAATATGAGTAAATAATATCAATCAGAAAGAAACAAAAGCAAAGACAGTCACCCAAGTATATTTACAACCATGATGAACATATTTTCAAGACAAATAAATGTTCTCATCATGCCATATTGAAGCTGTAATAATTAAATGAACAATTGTTATAAAAAAAATAGCTGTTGATAGAAATTTTAGAGCAAAATAAAATATATCTGAACCATTTTAATTGTTTATTGAGATGAAACTGGAAACATCAACTTCAATATTTTTTATACAACTACCAAATATCTAATTCTCATTGATCTAATAGAACATATATTATAGAGGTTTTCATTACACATTATATCATTACATAGACAATGGCAGTTGGAAGTAAGTAAATGTCAATATATGAAATTATGGAAATAATCTATATTTCAATAGTTTCCGAAAAAGTATAGCATACAACTGACATTTCTCACTAGTAAGAACCACAATACTCGCTTTTGGCATACTACAATCTTCATACATTGTGAACGAAGACACCACTACTGTTCATTTCAATAAATATATCTTTCAATTACTCACCGCTTAGAATCACAACTTTCTTGTTTCGCTCTTCAGGCTCGCTAGGAACAGTTCCACATTCAAGTAGGTGCGGAAATATTGTTGGTACAGCATCATAACTGAGACGTTTCCGTGATTTTCCACCTTTTGATATACATCTACTTTCAAAATGTTCCTCACATAGCATGTAGTTTTTGGACAGTGTTTCACCGACTTTACCAAGTAAATCTTCCCTCAGACAAGCTCGAAGCCAAAGCACAGCTCTTAAAAATCCAATAATTCAGAGTTAGATTTTCACCATATAGTTTTTAAACACAAAATCAGATCAATTGAAACGTGCATTTAGTGAACATTATTTTAAAATTGTGCTTAAATATATGTTAAAAGCGACAGTTGAATCTGTTGTATCAAATGACCCCATTTATACAAAAATGATAATTTTTTGCTAAAAACCTATGTTTATGATAATGTTGACTGAATCCACCCTAATTTGGTAATGTAGGAAATTATAGCATATTCAAAAAACTTGGTATCATAAACAAACCTTTCAGCATCTCTTGGAAAATAAAATAAGGATATTCCTTTGCCAGTCCTGGAAGAGCACCCACGGTATGCACAAACAGTTCCACCTTTCAAAGACATGTTTTAACTTGAAATAATTCACAATTCACACTATCAATTTACAAAATAAACAAGAGCACAACTTGAAAACGAAGTCGAAAGTCAAAACTAAACTGTTCCCAAACAAAAAGTGAGGTTGACCAGTTATTTAGCGCATGCGCAAACAAATTTCAGCTTCGTTATTTGACACGCCGTCGCCTCTGTTCCCTTCCCTACCTACTCTGTGCTAATATAGTAGCATCTACTAAAGCTTGTTTCACTTTGATGAATGCAGTATCCTGTTCTTCTGACCATTCAAGCTCTTTATTCTTGATGGGATTTCCTTTCTGAAAATCATTCAGGGGTGCTTGAATTCTGGCCATATTAGGAATTGACAATCTATAAAAATTCACCATTCCAAGAAATCTTCTCAAGGATTTTAAATCTTTGGGTTTCTCGAAATTTTCAATGGCTTCTATTTTTTTACTGGGGGGTTTAATTCCTTCTGGAGTAATGATGAAACCAAGAAATTCTATCTCTGATTTCCCAAATTCACATTTTTCCGGATTTATCACGATACCGAATTTCTCTAGTCGATCGAAAAGTTTTTGTAGGTGTTCGTGATGTTCTTTTTCATTTTCCGAACAGATTAAAAAATCGTCAATATAAGGAAAACAAAATTCCAAATCTCTCGTAACTTGATGACAGGTTTGAGCAGCGTTTCGGAGACCAAACGGCATCTTCAGGAATTCAAACAAACCGAAAGGAGTTATGACAGCAGTTTTTTCGATATCTTCTACAGACATAGGTATCTGGTGAAAAGCTCGCACCAAATCGATTTTCGAAAATATTTTCTTTCCTGCCAAATGATAAGTGAAGTCTTTGATATTTGGAATGGGATATCGGTCAGGAACAGTTTTATCATTCAATAACCTGTAGTCACCACAAGGTCGCCAAGTTCCATTTTGTTTTCTAACCATGTGAAGTGGGCTAGCCCAAGGACTTTTTGATGCCCTTATGATACCTTGTTCTAACATGAATTTAAATTCATCTTTGGCAGCTTTCAGCTTTTCAGGGTTGAGTCTTCGAACTTTGCAACTCACTGGTTGGCCGTTTGTGACAATTTGATGACAAACACTGGTTGGATCCAAAGAACGATGCACAGAAGGTCTCGTTAAATTTGGAAATTCGGATAGAAGACTATGATAACCAGAGAGACAATGAGGAATCGGAATGAAAAATTAAATTTCTCCAAAATTTGTTGAATTGTAGTTTCCAACACGCTGAATCGACCTGTAAAAGCGTTTTTTCGAAAAACGACGTTTTCCCGGTGAAAAGCTGTACTATAGTTCGTTTACGCACAACTTGTGACGTCACAAGTTGCCATTCATAAAAATTCATATTTTTTTTCGCGGGAAATTCACGTTGGTTGCACTGGTCGTGTAGAACTTCATGTCAATTTCAAAGTTTGTCTGCTGTCAAAAGTGTCAAAGAGGAAATGCTTTTTCAACGGGAATTGATTAACTTAATAAATTAATTGGTTTATTTCATATTTTTATAATAGTTTTTGTGTGTGATAGTGAATATTGTGAAACAAATCAATTCATCAGTTCTCAGTGTCTATATATGATGATTGAAGTAATAGATGACAAATTCGCACAAGATCAATCGGATATTTCCATAATAGACACTCTGGACTATTATTAAAGGACACAAAAAATACTCATCAGGTGAGTTTCTCTATATATCTGTTGTTTAATTTCAAATTCAGCTAAGCTGAGCATTATATAAATAATAAATAATCCAATGCCAATTTACCTATAAATCCCGCCTCAAGATTTAGGCACTAGAGGTAGGTATGACAGAAAGATGATTTCAACTTATTGATTGAGAAATACCTAGCTGTTTATTAAAAGGAAAATATTTTCCTTCAATGACATTGTTTTACGTACGTCCTAAATAGGTACGAATACGTAGAGTTCAGACTTTGCAAATAAAAATGATAGAGAATGATATTTGAATAACTTTTTTAACTACTAAAACAAGTTAGGATTTCTCTTCCTTAATCAAAACTTAATGCATACCCCCAATCCCTCGTATCAAACAATAATATACAACATCCAGGATCTAAAATAATTTTTTTGCATGAAGATTTACCCGCTTCAAATTTGAAATTAAAATACGTCTTCCGACTTCCGACATGAGTTGCGCGTTACAGTCGTTGCTCTAGTTGCAGACTGCAGCTGCACCACAGATTACATACAACGGGTTGTATGTAATCTGTGGCTGCACTCTGACAAAATTATTGTTATTGTTATGTTTGAGGCTGTGATCAAGCACAACGGTTTTATTCAAAGTCCTTGTTTTCGAATAGACATTTTTGATGTTGTGAAAGTACAATACAAGTGGTTGAGGATATGCAGATTGTGAAGGTCAATCACCAGATAACTATTTTTTGTGGACGTTTCTAGAGCAGAGCGCCAAATGTGATTAAATTCGTGTTCGCCTTGTTCAAGATATCAAACCATGTAAGTAGAATCAAATGGCGTATTTCACCAGTTTCCAATATAAGCGAGCAATAACAAATATTATTCCCATTCCTAAAAGTTAGAGACCTATTGAATAACTCAATTTCAACAATCCATAACCTAAAACACGTTTGTCAATATTTAAAACTTTCTCAAATTTGTTGTTCTCTGAGAAATTTTGAAATTAGTTAACACAAAAGGCAAATCAGAAATGCTCTATAAACGTCCTAGCATTTCAAAATATTTGAGTTTCCTACCATTTTTCTCACTAAAAAATTCAATTAAAATTCAGAAATAAGTATTGTTTGAACCAAGAATTATTGGAAAGGATTGGACTAATTTATATGTTTTGAATTGTAAGCTTTGTGGAATACATGCCAAGATAATATAAGTTCCTAAGCTTTGTCCTTCTTGAAATAACTAGTCCTAGAAAAGA
This sequence comes from Chrysolina oricalcia, assembly GCA_944452925.2. NCBI lineage: Eukaryota > Metazoa > Arthropoda > Insecta > Coleoptera > Chrysomelidae > Chrysolina > Chrysolina oricalcia. Next base: position 28,074,301 of record OX101825.2, on the reverse strand, counting down.
AATGTTCAACAAGTCTCCAGGCCATACAAAAAATTAAAGAGTCTCAACTTGTCTGCAGGGTTCCAGGAAAGTAAGCGTGATTGTGAGTGAGGTATTACCGATGAGATGCTTTGCTATTTTCTCAATGACATTTAATCTAGCACAGGAGCTGAACTCTAAATATGTGAATACCTACCTATAACAAGTCGGATCTGTAGCATATAGATTATAAATCTATATCTCTTGGCACAAAACAGAAAACAGTGGCTCTTTTGACAATTGACTCTTGGTGGTTAGTTTTTAGAGTATTGTTGACAGTAATACGGAGCATCAAAATGGATGACTTTAATATTACTGGGACAGACATTACTGGGTACTCTCAAATCAGCTTTTTTTAAAATTTAGTTTCTCTAGATGAATTTTTAGAAAAGTTAATTCCAAGCTTTGATCTTTTGTGCATTACAATCCCTCATTCTTAATAATCAAATTACGCTCCTAATTATGAGAAAAAAAAATATTTTTTGTGCAGAAAAGATGGAATATTCTTGGTGGTAACTGGTAGGAACAATAATGGAGACTATCAATTGCTTTCAATTTATTTTGTCGGAAAATCGTTTGTTTCTATTGAATACCCTAAATAAAAAACCTATGAAATTCCCATAAAATTCTGTACCTAAGCCATCAAACACAAACAGATTCACTCAGAAATATCACACAAACCAATTTTACCAAATTAATTCAAATGTCTTTATCTTTCTATCAGTTCAAATGATATATGTGGGCGAGTGTGCTACAAATTTCCTTTCATCTCTTGATTCAAACATCATTTAATTTATTTTCCAGCTCAAGGCAAAAAACTTATGAAGACGTATATGCTATGGGATATCAAAGAAACGTGATGGGGGTTGTTGGTGCAACCACATATAAAATATTCATCCAGAACAGAGAAATATAACGTAAGTATAAAATTCTGATTTTTTCACCTTTTTGGTGGAAAATTATTTGTTAAGTTCCTATTTCCTATAATGGTTAATAGAGGATGATCTCATTACATTACAACTCAAATAACCTATTGCAAAAATGAACTGAATATTATTTTAATTTCTACTTGTAAGCCACAAAGATTTTTCTGTTATGGACCGTGGTGGTCAGCTGGTAGAGCCGTTTGCCTCTCCAGCGTAGGATCGTGGGTTCGAATCCCATGGTCACCGGTCTTGTGCATGGATAAGGGTTGCATGTAGGGATGCAACAGGTTAACGGAAATAACAATAACATCTCTTCAAACTGATTATGGTTTATTCCATAATCTCCAATTGCCAGTGTTTTTCAGGTGAATTCTTTTTCAAAATACTTCCAGATAAGTTTCGTGAAAATCACAATTTGAACTTTTCAATCAATTCACCTTACAGTATCTACAATATTATTTTTGATTTAGTTCAATATTTCACTTATTTATTTTTAATTCCAGTATAATACGCTGAAAGATTTTGTAGAAAACTTAGTCAGTAGGGCAAAACATTTTTAATTCAGATATATTTTCAATTTGTTTCAGAGACATGCCTTTCTCTCTTTGAGTTAAAACTTTTAGTGATTTGTAACTATTATCATGTGTTTTATTGAATTCATGAAAATTTTTTTCACACTTTCATATTTGAATTACCTACGAGTTTTCAAATGGTTGTTCTGTTCTGAGGTACACAAGATTCAATTCAATTCTTTCAATTCTCTATTCAAAAATTACAAATGTGATACATTCATATGTGTTAACAACAAGTTCGCCAGTACATTTTTACAGTTATGCACCTTGGTGAATTAACACCTCTGTGTGCAATAATACAAAATAATCTTGTAGTAGTAAGTGTTTGTATTTAGTTATTACTTCAATTTCATTTGGTAAGATGTTATAAATTTTTGGTGCAACAGTTCATACAAACTTTTGGTTTCCATCATATTTTCTAAATGGTATTACGATATGTTTGTTTGTGTACTGTCTAGTTTGGTAGTAATGGTTCACAAAATGTTTATTTGTAGATTTAAAACAGAAGATGCAGTTACTAAGATAGTTTAGACATCGGACATTCAGAATCGATTCATTATAGAAACTACTTGTAGAATATAGTCTATTTTTGAACAATATTATTCTTAGTATGTAGTTTTGTACTACATTTAGTTGAGTTACTGCATCGTCATAGAGCCCCCCATACTATGATTCCATAATTTAGGAGTGATTCGACTAGGAACTTGTAGATTTGCAAAAGAAGTTTTTTTTGTTAAAATTTTGCATATTATATAAAATTTATGAATCAATATTCTAATTTTGTCAGTTAAGTCTTTTAAAGACTTGTCCATTCTAGAGTGATACCTAGATATTTTATGGAATTAGTTTCTTTTATTATGAGATCATTCATTGTGATATAATTAAATTGTGGTCTCTTTGAATCTGTCATTGAAAAGGCAATATAAAATGTTTTATAAGAATTTAAAGTTAGTTTATTTTTGTCGTGCCAACATTTTATTACCAAATCTAATCCATGAGACACCTTATTTTTAACATTTTCTCAGGTTTCTTATATAAAAAGTAGGACTGTGTCATCTGCATAAGAGATAGAGATGCCGTTTATGTTTAGGTTTAGCAGTGAGTTGATGTAAGTGATGAAAAGAAGTGGACCAAGCACTGTTCCCTGAGGGATACCTATCTTAGTTTCAAGGGGGATATTAACATAATTCACATATGAAACTAATAGTCTGCTTACTATACAAAAAAATGCAATGTTGCTCTTAATTTGACCTTTTTTGTTAACTATCTGAGCCCTTACAAGCAACTAAAAAAAAAAAACTCATTTAATGTATCTTCATTGGAAACTCATATGAGATCTTGTGTAAACAGGGAACATTCAGAACCTACTGCTTTTGTGAGAGTAGATTCCGAACCACTCTTAGCTTGGTGGCAGATGCTGTTTTGATCCTAGGTCGTCTGGGTGAAATGGCATCACTGTAGCGCGATGGCCACTTAGATTATAGTATCTTGGAAAGATAAGACCTAGGAAAGACGGGGACCTGTTTTTCAACTTGTGATCCCAGACAAAGTTGAGAACCAATTGATTTTTTGTAGATGTACATTAGTCACCCATCTAAGAGAGTCAGCTTTGCTCAACATTTAACATATAACTTTTCAGGTGGCTTCACAGTCATCTAGCTACTTTTATCAAGAATAGAATATCACTTTATTCACTTATGAGGAGTATACAGATATATAAAATTGATTGCAGTTCAGTTAGTCAAAACAATATTAATATTCTAATTAATCCAAGCACAATAAGAATCCATATTTCTCATTTGAGTATAAGAAAATATAATTTCCAGGTTTTATAAAATATTTATTACCCCTTAATTTATATTTATTTCACTATTTATATTTTAATGTAGCTTATTTATGATTTTTAATTACAGAGGGGGGTGCAAACTTTCAATGATAAGAGGCTTGGATTTTTTGCCGCAGAGATGATCTTCTGTTAACTTCAAGAAGACACACTGGAAGGACTATCTTGCACCAGGTTCATTCTTGGAATTTCTTCAGGCTAATCATATAAGAAGTTCAGTCTAAGCAGATTTAATACTTTTCTTTGAAACAATTTCAAACTTCTCTGCTCAATAAAGCAAAGACAATTGTTGGATAGTAAAGGAGTCAAAAGAAAGTTTTCAATTTTGTCAGAAGGAAATGAAATAAGATCATATTCTGAAAAATTATCTCATTAGAGATATTTTAATTTTTTTTTTTGCTTCATCCTCTTATGGTGGATTTATGCAGCAGTCATAAGTCATAAGCTTCAAGTCACAAGGAACCATTTATTTCAACCAATCATTGACGAACATTCGTATGACTTAAAACTGCTGCATAAGTCCACCATAAAACAGAAAATGCAACCAAAGAAATCTCATTATTATTTGGTATATGAGGGAGATGAATAAGTGCACCAAGAGTAAAGTAGGAGCATTAGTTTTCATTAGGAAAAAAATATTTCAAAAAGGTTTTCACAATCAGAACATAATTTAAAATAAATAAAAAGATTTGAGGTTTTTTAGACAAATAAAAAGTGGCAATCCAAAGTCGTCAAGAAAACATTGCAAATGGTTACTAATCCATCATGCTGCAGAAAAAAAACAGGCCCTCTTGGGTCTTTATTTAATAAATTATGGAAACATTTAATTTGCAGCAGAAAAGTTGCTGAATTTTTGTAAATTTTGACTTTATCTAGACCAGTTCGGCAACATTTGTTTGTCATAAAAAAGAGTTTGCACAATTGAAAAAGTAATTCTGTTTTTTTTTGATCTAGCTGTAAAATTTTGAGTTCTAAATAAGAAATATGCTATTGTACTGTTTTTATTAGCTCAAATTCATTTGACACTGACACTTCAAATATCTCATACTTTTATTAATCAACTACTGTCAAATCTCATATTTGAATTGCGATATATCAGGAAAATATAGCCCTACTACAACTAAGACAATTTGAGAGATTCTAGATGTTTTCTTGGAATTCTTCCGAAGTCTATCTAATATAATTCTCTCGAAGGAGTAAAAGTTTAGTTTTCCATTGTAGTATAATTTTCTGATTTTTTTTATTGAATATTGTGTATATTGTATGTATTTTACATTAAGATTATTGAAATGTTTTGATTTTTGTATGTATGTAATATATTCATCATTTGCGTTCATTTTGATATTGCACCGTGAAATGATACTTTGTCAACAAGTTATTTTCTTATACCATAAGTACATTTTGAATTGAGTAATCTCCACACAATTTATAATTGCTATAAAAGACTGTAACCACAAATATGATCTTAGGTAAATATTGATTTTAATTTGTACTGTAAATGTAGTCAGTGGCCTAGTGCCTTTCTGTAGAATTTTGTAATAAATATGTAGGTATACATAATACATAGACCACATAGGTGGGCTCTTTGAAGTGGATGATTGATTTTCAATTATTGTTTCCTGGATTTCAAAGTACACAGAGAAACCTTGATCTTTTTTTACATAAAAACCTGTTTTTTGAATGGAGAGTAAAATGTGCTCGTATTGCTTTCAATAAAAGTTTATTTATTTCAACTCTCTGTCCATTCAGAAAACTGGGTTTTAATGGAACTGTTTACAAATTATTTATTGGTCTAGCAACCTTGTGATGTAGAATATAAATTTGTAATCTCTGTGATGTTAAACACTGGACAAACTCAAAATAAAAGCTAGTATTGTATAAAAAATCAAAATGCATGGAAACTTTCAACAGGTTGGTAGTGGAACTTGAACGTTATGTCTAAATGTTGAATTATATTCACTTAGACATTTGACTCGTACTTTAGTGTTTGAGTTGAGCCTATATTCAATTTATTGTTGTAAGATGATTTCTATTTGTGAACCATTTTTTTACAAGATAAATCAGATTTATTCATGTTGGGGTTTTTATTTGGAATGATTGAATGGATGTATTCATTGATCTCAATAAGTACTTATATTTACTTCAGAGTTGAGATTAAAACCGCAAAATGTAATGCAAGTGTTTTTGTTTTATCGAGATTTGCTTTTGATCCTAGAATGTTAATATTTTAAAAATAGGATTCTTGTCAGATTTTAATTTCCATTTATTCTATTGTTCAAGTGAAAGTAGCATTTTGATAATTTTTTGAAAACATTCAAATCGTGAAAATTTGTCTCTTATTTAAACAATTTCATAATTGTCTTTCCCTACAATTCACGAAAATGGGTTGTAGAACCAAAAAATTATTGACTTAATTATTTTGTGGAGGAATTCTTTTCTTGATAAATTTCGAAAATGAATAAATGTAAGATTAAGAAAATCTATAGAAGTGGAGGCAGATCAATTTATCTCGATAAGTTACAACATTTATAGGACTTGTTTCGAAGAAATTATTTAGTTTTTTCAATAAATTATCGTACTCTGAGTTTGCATACCTATCTAATTCTTCATTTGCCCTTCTATTCTATCATAGTTTTTTTTAATTTCCTTTTTTTTCATCTTAAGACAGGAAGCTTAAAATCCTAAAAATAGGATGTTGAAAATGTCTTCTCATGTGATTGCTGTTCATTCAAGCTTCTCACAAAATCAGAATATCCCTCTTAAATTGGAATATAGATATTTTGTCAAAAGATTTGATTATTAAATCATTTCTTAAGAATTGACATTCTTTTTAGAAAATAACTATTCAATTCCAATGTAAAATGAAAAATAGTGATTCCAAACATTGAGCTTAGTTAAAATTTATCTAAAAAACTTAACCTCTGCCTCTTGAAACTACAAACCTCTCAGAAATCTCCCAGCCATGTTTGAAATCATTTTGAATAAGTAAAATGGACAAAAACTCAGAAATATATTTTTTATTTCAGTTATTATACATATTCCACTCCCATCTATAATATTTGATTTCTTTCTTACAGTAGATTTGAAGAAAAAAACCCTTTTGTGAAGTGGTGACACTTTTTCATATAATAATAATTTGCCAATCCGTGGAAATTCTCATCAACCTGAAACAGAACATCTATTCATTTTGGGAAATAAAAATTGAAAAATATGCAAAATGCTTTGGGAGATAGATACAATTTTTGAAGAATCTCGAGTATTTCTTGTCAAATTTAATATTTTAAAAGGAATATAACAAGTTTAATGAGTGAAACATTTATTTGAAATTGAACATTCCAGGATTGTATTTTAATTATATCACTGCTCAAACATTTTGAAAGGAAATCTGGTACCATTTACTAATTGCTATTTATTTGACTGATGAAACGTTAGGAAGAAATTCGAACACACAAATGTCTCAAAACTCGACACAAGAGAACTATAGCTCCCAATCATATATTTAAACTAATGGCAAATTTGAGATAGACTGTTCTCAGTAATTTTTCTACATTTGTTAGGTAGTGTTAATTTGGAATGCAACTTACATCAGCAACAGTTTCTCACTATTCCAGTTTCCTTTTTTCTATCCTGATCAGAACCTGAATTCGATTTCTCATAGATTTTACCCATCTTTTGACTGAAATGAAAAATCATTTTATTGAAACAGAAGGTCAAGTAAAATCTATTAGTAAATAAACAATAAAATTGACCAATATTGGTTGTATTTAGATTTAGGTACACATGGCAATTCATTGTCCCAACAAAACTGGTGTTAGTTTTTCTCAGAAATAAATACCAACATAATGAAATGTGAAATGACCAGAACTTTGCAATATCTCATCAAATACATTATGATACATTCTGAAATATTGTTTAAATTGTACTGGGGTTTCATGAACTAATGACAAGCTTCCTTTTTGTTTGTTTTTTGTGCATCCAAGGTCTATCCACCATCTCCCAGATTTTGTTCTCTTGGGTTTTGCAATGCATATTAATGTGAATGTGACGCAGTGTAAATTATGGACTATTCTTGGTGAAATAATAATGTACCCTCTGTGAATCGGTAAGTAATAGCCTCAAATATCTTAAGTTTATGTTTTGTATTAAATTATACAATGAATTTATAGTTATCATAACACTCATAACAGCCGAAAGTTACAGAAACTAGTTTAAGGTAACAAAATTGATGAAGTTATCGAACTGTATAATTTCGTACTAAAACAAGAGGTTATGTCCACTACCAGTATAATTTCATTGAATCTTAAAAGCAGTAATAGTCTTGAACATTCTTAAAACTATTCTAAATGGTTTTTATTCTAATTTTCCATTGTACCTAATAAGAAACTATGCTAAAATATTCTAAGCATTCTGAATGATATTTTTCAAACTGTTTCTTCCCTCCAATTTTAATCTAATGGCTTTAATATAGTTTCATCTACATGCTACCTAATAATTGTGTAAAGAAAAGCATTTTATTTATGAATCAATTTGCAAAATGATCTATCAGGATGTTAAGTTTAACCTTGCTTTTTTATATGCTGCATTCAAATCAGGGATGACAAAGAAATGTAATAATCCACTTGACTAACAAGCTACATGAAGTAATATTGTTACTTCAATTGAAATACTTACATGAATATGAAATGATCACTGCATATAGATTATGAATTTTTATTTGAAATGCCCCTGCTCGTATTATTTACACACACACACACACACAAACTTCTGAATACTTCATGATTTCTCTCGAAATAATCGAAACAATATTCATGTGAACGTTCAACACGGTTTTCAAGTCAAATTTGACGAAATACACATCATTTTCAATGAATAAATAATCCAAACATTTTGAAACTGTCAAAAATCGAAAAACATTCTGTATATGTCAACAATCCATTTATTGAAGGAATTTTGTTGCCAACCTTGAAAAAGTTGGAGTTGGCGTAGCTATATTCACTTTGCCATTTTTATGAATGAACTGTGTTTCCCGCGCAAAATCAGATTTTATTTTTTTTACGGGTCTGATTCAAAAAGATATATAAGTGTTATATATATTCGGAACCAGGGCGTTGAGCTCTATCCACTGTAAAATTATGAATTTTTTTTTTTTTGGATTCCGATTCCTCATTCACTGTCTTAACAGTCGGTAAGGAGAATTGAACTAATTTACAGTTAGATTCTAAATTTGTTTCGGTGTCTTGGAGTTTTTTATGCTGAATATTTACAGTGATACCAAAATGTTGAAGGAAATCAGCTCCAATAATGGCTTCGTCCACATCAGCAATAATAAACTGCCATACGGAATTTCGTCTCAATCCGAGGCTAACTGTTAAACATTTTTCTCCATATGTATTTATTTTAGATCCATTTGCGGCATAGAGTGGTTTGGAATGAGGAACGAATTCAAGATCTTGTTTTGGCAATATTGAGACATCAGCTCCGGTATCAATTAAAAAACTTATATGAGTTACAGGATCTTTGATGAAAAGGCGACAATTTTTAGAGCTGATTTCGCTAGTCGCCATTAACGATCGGCTCGATTGTTTTCCAGATAATGTTGAAACTGGCACGGTGGAGAACACTTGGTGGCTCTCTCCTTGAATTTTCTATGATAATAACATACATTTCTCTGCCGAAAATTCTTAGACCTGGAACGAGCTGGGGAATTAGACTGTTCTCGAGATCTTCTGTTCAATGATTCATCCAGTTTTCGAATGAGTTCATCTAATTTACTGTCCATTTGAGATCCGACAGCATTTACTTGGGGAACTGTCATAGTATTCTTCATCATTCCATCTGCCATATCCATTAATTCTTCATCGGAGAGTTTGTCTTGGAATGCTCTGATCACTTGCCCCACTGTATCAGGAAGTTTTTTAAACCAAGATACTGTAACGTATTGTTTGCTCATTTGTCCTGATGCTAATTCATTCATTTCACGATACAATTGACTGGGTTTTTTATCTCCCAGCTCACATTCACCAAATAGCTTGATCATTTTTTCTTCAATTGATACCTGATATAATTTGATCAATTGTGCTTTCAAAACCTCATAAGAATTTTTACTGTCTTTTATTTTGAAAATATTGGAATTTTCTTTTACGATGTTACAGTCCAACGCAGATATAACTTTGGAAATTTTAATTTCATTCAAAGTTATTCCATTTACATGAAAAAGTGTCTCTATAGTGTTAAACCACAACTCAGGTTCTTGTTTCCAGAAGAATGGTAGTTTGACTGACTTTGCCCTACTATTTTGTTCACTCAGTAAACTAATCTCAATATTTTTATTTATGGAATCATTAACCACCTCAGTTTTTGTATCACTGCCAGGATTCGGTAGCTGATTAGCCTTCAGTTCCATCAGGATTTGGTCATAACGTTCGAACTTTTTGCAGTTTTCATCAAATTTGTCGATTAATTGAATGCACAGTTTTTCCAAACATTTGATTTTTTCCATAATGTGTTCGATATTCACTGGTACTTTATCATTGTTTTCATTCGATGTAGATAATTCAGGATTCGAAACTTTTTTAAATTTGATTCTTTCCAAAATGTCAGTGAAATCAAAGTAATTTGCATTTATTAGACTGTAATTCTCTCTGATAATTGCTTCAAGTCTTATTTTCAAATCGGCTAAACAGCCTCCAGTTGCAGCTCCAAAGAATTCGAGGATCTCTACGGCGTTTTCTTTGCTGATAGTATTCATCAGAGTTTTCACCATTTCGGAAACTTAATTCGGGGTCACCAATTATGGGTTTTAATTTGAAAGTTTATATGATTCAATCAAATGTATTGATAAATGTTTTATTAACTTTACAACTGTTACCGAAAAAACATCAAGATAAAAATTATCCTTCAAAACTAACGTCAAAGTCTAACAACCATCCTAAAATCTACTGAGAGATAAAAATTAAATTGATGGCACCACAAAATCTTAAAGGTCAACTTAACACTACATAAAACTAACGAAACAATAATAAAAAAGAACAGGAAAACAAGAAATTTTAACGATAAACAGGCTAAATACGAAGAACAATACACAATAAAAAATAGGAAATAATAATATTACAATGAATCACGACTACATGAGAAAGTCAAAGTGACAGTAACTATATTTTGTGATGACTAATCAGAATCACGAGCACCTAAATGCAAATGCCAAGGGAGAATCCACTTTTTACGCACGCGCTTAGTATTGAGGTCATAAATTAGCCCTTCTTAACGATCAGAAAAACAACTTGGGATTAACGTGAATTTGTTGTCTTTGCGTTTGCTAAAAGTATAACGAAGCACATGTGCCGGGATCAACATGTATTTGTTGTTTTTGTGATAATATCAAAATAATAATGTCAAATGCATAACGACAAGGCGTTTTTAAAGAGAACCAATAAGAAGACAGATTAAAAATAAACGTCGTGAACGCAAAACGCCGTTGTGTGTAAGTCGCTTAACAGTTTCTGTCAGCGATCTAAGCGCTGCGCGCGGTTATTACGGAACTAACTCGTAATCCAACAGGTGGTGCCGTCCGAAAAAATCAAAACAAAATCGAATCGTTAGAATCACCATGTTATTTAGACATCTTAACTAAAACTGATTCAAAGTTTTATCTTTTTTAATTGATACCCAGCAAACAATTTTAGTCGGCATGATACTGGCCCAGAATATGTTGGCCAGATTAGGCCGGAACGGCAAGACTCCTGTGGCCAGTGAAAATAGGAGACACTGGCCATCATTAGGGCCAATGCCCGTATGCCAATATTACGGTGCTTTTTAGACGACGGGCACATGAAGGCAAAACTGTAGCAACTGTTGATGGCCCAGTAAACTCATTTAATGCAACTAAGATGTCTAAATAACCTGGTGATTCTAACGATTCGATTTTGTTTTGATTTTTTCGGACGGCACCACCTGTTGGATTACGAGTTAGTTCCATAATAACCGCGTGCAGCGCTTAGATCGCTGACAGAAACTGTTAAGCGACTTACACATAATGGCGTTTTGCGTTCACGACTTTTATTTTCATAATGTTTTCTTATTGGTTCCGTTCGAGAAGAGTTAATGGGCTTGTTCAGCCGTGCTGAACAGTTGCCAACAGTTGAGTGATTAGTCAACTTGTTTGACTGAACGGTCCGCTTTTCCATTGACTATGCTCTCACCGATGAACAACGGACTCAACACGTTGTGATTAATCTCAACGGTTGAGCACGGCTGAACTCTACCAATGTCATACATTTTACATTATTTTTATTATTTTGGTATTATGTATTGTCTGATTCTGACTTTCTGATTCGGTCGTGATTCATTATCTTCTCATATTTTTTATAGTGTATTGTGTTCGTCGTATTTATCCTGTTTTCCGTTAAAATTTGTTTTCCTGTTCTTTTGTATTGTTTCAGTTAGTTTTGTGTGCAGTGTTATTTTAGTTAACGAGATTTCCTTGGAGAATTTACTTTATATTATTAGTGCCTAGTGAAGATGATACGAATGTATATTTTGTGTGGAGAGTCAAAGGAAGGAAATCCCTATATCCCAAACCAAAGGCAAGTTGAAATTAATATTTTTTTATCAATAAATCATTCTGAAGAATATCAAATTGGTAGTTGAATGGTGAGGTAAAACTCATTCAAAAATCAAGCAGAGACTGTTGAGACCAAGGAAATATTGTGGGTTGTTTTTATAGCACCATTACAAAATACATAACTAGGAAGATTAGATGACCTTCTCTCATAGGACTGTCAACCTGTTGCACCCCTACGCGCAACAGAAGTCTTCGATATACTTGTGCTAGCTAGGGAAGACGCATCCCTAATTACCTTTTAACGTGTGATATCATGCAAGAGAGTGACCAAGCTGGGAATCAACGTTGTGCCAGGCGACCACCACGACCCATTGATGAAATATCCAAAAACTTTCATGTACTGCTAGTATCAAATATATACTATCGGTTATAATAATTTTAACAAATTAGAACTACGTATTCTTCACTCCAATATTCCTACTATGTAGCATACTAGGCAAATATTCGATAGAAAACAGCTACTTCCTTGACTAATGTCACACAGTTTATTGAATCACTTCTGCTTGACGAATGAAATAAAATTCATTGGAGAAAAAGTTTATTGTTCTGAAAATATACAGAGAAAACTTGCTTTACTTGGAGAGCTATGAGATATGTAGCTAGTGTGCACTTGAGCTAGTAGTATATACATACATATATTACCTTATATTATGCTAAGACATCCATATTTCCAGAATGATTGACTCCAAACATGGATTGATGCCATTGGAAAACACCTTCCAGTTTCTGGACACCTGTGTTCTGCCGAAGAGAATATATTGGTTCAAGGAAGCTATTGAAAGGTGCAGTACCGTCCATATTACTATTTAAATTCAAATTTCTAACAGTATTCAGTAACTTTGTTTGCAACACTGAATTATCAAATGGTGTTTCTTTTACTTCAATCTTGTAAGCTCAACCTCATGAATAAGCAAGTTGAACAAGAAGTTTTGTTCAACATTCCAGATTGATGTGCATAAACAAATCTGATAACTAGATACTGGATAATTACTTTCTCAATTCCTAGTAATAATTCATTGTGTACAGTGACATATTTGGATACAAATAGAAAAAAAATCTTGTTCAAACCCAAAATGCATTATCCAAACTTTGAATACATTCTTTCAAATATGAAGGTATCTAGAGAAAAGTATCTTTTTATAGAATACGTAAACAATGTTTCTCTTTAAAACATGAATCCTTTCCAAGAGAGGTTATCTTGTACGATGGAAAATAGCGACTAAATTCCAACTTTCAGTTGCAGATGATTCCACAACTGACTTTATGAACATCCTGTTCATATTTTCAATGAAATCAACGTAAACAATGTTATTAAAAAAAAATACTTGTGATTGCAGGATATGAAATATTGTATTTTAGCTACATATAGGCTGAAACACAATAGAAGATTTATGTATTAAGCTTGAAGATTTTAAAAATAAAACAGGACGCAAAAAGAATTGAAAGATTGAATTTTACCAACAAGACTGTGTGGCGTGACCAGAATAACAATACGTTTCTCGTTAAAAGGAAATCTGAAATCGTAAAACTTAATGCTTAAAACAAAACTTCAATTATATTTCAGCCTTATCATAACAAAGTATAGCTGTTTTCGTTTTGGTTTACATTTTTTCGTAGAAGTGGCTGATCAATCTACACAAAGATTTCAGTATACTGGGAAAAAAACTCTGAATCTAGTTATTGCTTTCACCCAATTCAAAATGAATGCCTTGGTATTTTACATTGCCTCTACAGTTAATTGATTTATTTGTTTTGCATTTTCAGTTTGCTCATGGCCAATGAAGTGGAGAAACTCCTCAAATCACAAGAAATGTTAAAATTTATTGAAATAACAATGTTACTTGAAATAAGTTATTTTTGAAAGCAATTAAGTTTTGGTCTATTAATGAACTGATATTCAATTTCAAGAACTTTTTCTTTGATACTATACTTTCGAAATTAAGTCACGGATCTAGATAACAGGTAATCGACTTCGTTAAATTAATTCAATGGATAGATGAAATTGTATTTTATACATGTTAATGTATTTATATATTTTCACCTGTGACAATGTAAATTAACTGTATGTACGTACTGAATAAAGAAGTTTATTATTATATTGTATCAAAATAAGTATGTAGGCATATAACTAATCAATGTTTCTATATTAGTATGGCTTCCAATCTTTCATTTCACTCCTCTCCTGGTCCATCTTGTGATAACACTGCCTCCGACTCAACCATACCAGATATTCCTTTACCAAGTCCAATTACAGAAATACCTGACACTTCCGAGATAGAACAAACATTTTCATTAATAGAAAATTTTGATATAATGACAGACCTATATTCTTTGATTTAACAAGATAATATTAACATCAAGCTCCATGATAGATGGGGTTATCATAAATTAGAGGAACATGTAGTACTCTCAAAATTGAAAGCAATGAATGATTTGCCCTACCTTAAGCGAACAGTGGTTTTGAGGAATCACTCAATTTGTGCAGTTGCTTCAAACAAATTCCTCTATTTCATTGACTTTGTCACTACCATAGAGAATTTAGAAGATTACATAAAAATGGTAGATGAAATTTATATTTGCAAAGGATCAATCAAGTCCTTCCAGTGAAATTTTCATTTCTACTTATGCAAATGAATGCAGATTCTGTTCAAAATATAATAGTTTTCAAAAGAAAATGAGCGAAAAGAAAATGTATGATTTCTTAAAAAATCTAAAACTAAACAACAGTTCTGTATCAGAAAAAGAAATAGGCAATTGGAATCTATAATAATTAAAATGAGAAAAAAAATTATTGACTCCAATAAATTGGAAAACTACATGAGACATCTCCAAGAGAATAGACAAGAAATGATAAAAACATGTTCTAAAGATAGTCAATGCAAGAAAACAGGTAAAAGATATACTTTGGACTTGATAATATATAATAATATAATAATAATTTATTGCAAAAAATACACATATAAACAATGTTACATTGAGTTTAGTTTTCAAAATTTCATTAAAAGGTATACCTATAATGTTCCTTTGCAACAAGCGAAAACCCAAAGAAACCATAGACGGTTGTATATGGGTATTAAAATATTACAATATAATAGATTGTTAGTGTTTGATGGAACAGTACCTAAACATGTAATTATTGTTAACATAAACATCAGCAGTTTCTGCACAAGTAGAGAATCACGAAAGCATATAGCATAAAAGTTTAAAAATTGCGGTAGATGTGAAACTATACAAATATATACATATATATACACACAATATATATACACATACATACACACATACATATAGCAAAAAAGTTTAAAAATTGCGGTAAATATGAAACTATACAGATATAAAAGTATAAAAATATAAAGATACAGAATGTATAAAGGGTAAAATGTAAAAAAGGTATAAATGAGGGAAACTTCAACCGAGGGGAACAGGTTCAATTATTTTGTGTATTTCTTTACGGTCAGATTGCAGTATGTACGATTTGAAATATTTTTTAAACATTTCCAAGCTATTTATTTTCAGAAGATAATTTTTATAAGTTTCGTGGAGTTTGTTGAAGATTACCGACGAAAGGTATGTATAACATTTTTTTGCAATTGTTTTGTTAATAGTTCTAACGGTAGCATAACTACCTACATTTTGTCTTGTGTTATAACAGTGTTCTGGATTTTTCAGTAAGTGCCTGTTTTTGTAAGTATATATTAATGTGTTATAATAGTATAGTTGTCTAAGATCTAGTACATGGCTTTCAAAAAAAACTGTATCAGATGGATATAATAGAGGCTTTTTATAAATTATTTTCAGGATTCTTTTCTGAAGGACATCTAGCTTCCGCAAGTATGTGTATGAACATGCACCCCAGCTAAGTATACAATATTGCAGGCGTGATTCGACTAGAGCATGATATAGAATTTTTAATTGCTTGAGAGTTAGTATCTTGACTAAACACTTAAATTTATACAAGACAATTCTGAGTGTTTTGCTTACCTGCTCAGTGTGATAATTCCACCTCAGATGGGAATCAATAGTTATTCCAAGGTATTTTATTCTATTAGTTGCATTTATTTTGACATGAATTTTATTTATTTTCAGCTCAAGAGTTTTAAAATCTGGCAAGTGATTTTCATAGCTAGCAAAAGGGACAAAGTAAGTTTTCTCGAAATTGACTGTTAATAGTTTGTGGCTAAACCAGTTGAAGATGTTTTCCAAATCTTGTTCAATTTCTCTTTTCAGGTTCTTCCAAGAATCAGAAGAGTAGAGAATGGCTGTATCGTCGGCGAAGCTGTAAATTTTTCCAGACGATTTCTGGGTAAGTAAGTTATTGATATAAATTGAGAACAGTATTGGCCCAAGAACAGTTCCTTGTGGTACTCCATATGATACTTTATTTTCATGACTTATAGTTTCCCTTATTTTTACCGATTGTTTACGATCTTTGAGGTAACTTTTGAAGAGTTCAAGTGCTACTCCTCTTATACCGGATCCCTCCAGAGCCTCGAATAACTGAGGGTGATCCACAGTATCGAAGGCCTTGGCGAGATCTAGAAAGACACAAATTGTTGGCTTTCTAGAATCAATGCAGTGATTTATTTCTCCACTTAACTTAGATGTGATATCGTTCGTTGACATTCCTGTACGAAAACCAAATTGTTGGTTAGATATAATGTGGTTTTTTTCGAAGAAATCATTTATTCTGCTTTTCAGTGATTTTTCGAATATTTTTGCAAATATGTTGATAAGAGAAATGGGTCTATAGTTGACCACATCTTTCCTATCACCTTTTTTGTATATTGGAATCACTATTGCTTTTTTAAAATTAGAAGGACAAATTCCTGTTTTAAATATAACGTTAATTAAATGTTCGAGTAGGGGTGCTATTTCGTTTGCAATCATTTGTATCGTTTCCGTTTTAATTGTGTCTTCTCCAGGGGACTTACCCGTTTTTAAATCCTTAATAATTGACTCAATTTCTTTACTTTCAACAGGAAATAAGTAGAATGATTTCTGAATCGACTGAAGTTCGGGCTTAGGTGATGAGGGTTTTTTTATCTTCTTTGCATGATTTTCGCCCACAGACGAATAGTGCTCATTGAAATAGTTGGCTGTCGTTAGTGGTTCAGTTATGATTTCACCAGCTTTAGTTTTTATTTCTTTGATTGTGTATTCATTGTTTTGTCCGCTTACTTGTTTTACTATGTTCCAGAGACTTTTTGTATTTTTCGAATTTTTTTCTATTTCATTTTGGAAATATTTAGATTTTGCATCTTGTATTATCTTATTTAACTTATTTCTATATTTGGTATATTCTTGTTTTTTTATTGGGTTGTTTGGGTCTAGTTTATACCGCGTATGTAATTCCTGTTTTGTTTTTGTTGAGTTCATGACAGCTTCTGTGATCCAGTCATTACGTGGGTGTTGATGTTTTTTTATTTTTACTTTACTTGTATTTTGTCGAATAAAACGCTGTATATTGCTTGTTAGGTGATTAGATAGGAATTCCGAGTCTGTCGAAGAGTAGAAAGGGTGCCAGTTGTTGGATTTCAGGTCCTTTTTTAGGTTATTATAATTAATGAAATATTTGTATTTTTTGTTTAATGTAGGATTGTTTTCATAATCTATTTTGGTACCTCCAAGTATGGTTTTGTGGTTATTGATACCGGTGCTATAGGTTAAAGATATGCAGTTATTTTGTATATCGTGGTTTGACTTCAAAAATATGTGATCAATGCAGCTAGTCGACTCACCCTGGAAATTTGTTACTGCATTTATAATAGACACAAAATTAAACTCACCCATTATATCTAAATAGTTACTGACATCCTCATTATTTTCTTCTTTTAAAATATTCAAATTCACATCCCCAACTAAAAGTAGTGATAGTCAACTGATACAGTTTTTGTTTGTTCCAGATATGACCGTAAAGCAGTCAAAAATTCTGTTTTATCTCCAGCCGGAGATCTATAAATGGCAGTGACTAGGACATGTTTATTTTTGGATATTTTTGTATTAATTTCTATAACTTTACATGGCCCTATATTCACAATTCTTGATGTAGATTCCAGGTCCCATTTGATAAATACAACAACTCCATCATTTTTATTGAAGTTTCCCTCATTGTATAGTATGTTATAATTTTCCAGCTTGTGACAATCTAAATTATGTATTTTGAAGGTTTCTGTCAGTACTATCATCTCAATATTGTACTTGATTTCTTTTAAATGCACTTTGTATTCATCAAGATTTTTATTTATACTTTGGATATTTTGATGTAATATTCTGAAACAATTTATTGGGCTATATTGGCCTAAATAGTTATTTACCTCAGATATATCAGTGCACTCTTTTGTGTTAATGGGATCATAATTGAAATCTCTAATAAGCTGGTCCATTGTGTTATACTGTAGGAGATGTATGAAGCTAAGCTAAGACAATAACCAATAAAGAAGTTCGATTACAAAAAGGAAAAAGAAAAGAAACAATTTATTTTTTATTTTTATCCAGGGATGATGATCCGGATCTGGTTCTGATAGTACTATTCACGTTAACTGTTGGTGGTAAATGTTTTTTGTTATCAGAGGCAATATTAGTTTTGGAATAGTCCGGTAAATCTTCGGTTTCTTCCCTATTAAGAAGGTCCTGTACTGTAAACGTTGCTGCTTCAGTGACCAGTTTGTTCCCTTTTATAAAAGATTTTTTGTTTATATTTATTTTCCTCTCCTTTTCTAGATGACGTTTCAGTACTTTCAGTTCTGCTTGTTGGATAGCCGTTAAATCATGCACAATGGATATACCAGTATTTTTCAGTTTTCTAGTGTTGTGTAGAATCTCTTTTTTTTTCAGTTTTGTGACAAATTCCACTTTTATTGGACAATTTCTATTCTTTCCCATGCAGTAAATATTGTTGATATCTCGGATGTCGATGTCAACTTCTAGTAATTTGTTCAGTTCGTTAATCACTGTTTGAGGGGAAATTTCAGCTGGATCTTTTTCAAAACCGAAAACAACTAGATTATTCGATTTATTATTCCTTTCTACCACTTCTAGTTTGTTTTTCAGGATTAGATTTTCTTCTTCTAGGTCCTTTATTTTGAATTTTAAGTCTTCAATAGAAAGGCTCAATCTATCTTCACTGGCTTTTATTGCGTTCTTCAGTTCTTCCTTGTTTTTATTTAATTCTGCAATGATTTTACTCACAGCCGACTCATTTAGTGACATATTAAATTTTTAGTGTATGGTCTCCTTTAGTTTAACTATGCCTAGAGATTGGGCTTATCTCTCTCCGTTTTTTATTTTATTGGAGTAGGTAAAAAATTATTGTTTTCGTTTGGCGCTGATATTTCTACTGCATTTATATTGGTTAGGTTATATCGATAATCAACATGTGGTCATGGAAAACGATTAAGTAACTAGCTGTATGATCAGAGTTGTAGACAACTTACATATTGTACACTTGTCCGAAATTTATGTCCATTTATATCAAGAGATTTCAAGTTAATATCACAGGAGCACCCACAATAACGTGTATACCCTAAAGCGAACCACACACGACAAAATGAATACCTGCAATTTGGTTAAAATCAAAAGTCCAAAATTATATAATCATATGAAGGAAAATAATATACTACCTCACCATCTCCATGTACCCAGTCGAGGAGTATTGGATATATTTAAATAAATCCTTCATTGATAAAATTTGTATCATTTTCATATGAAACAATCCCATTATCAAAGTTCAGGTTTCAAAGGTTTGTTAAAATACTGATTGAACATCAATTTAATGGTAATAACAATAATGGATTATGATGAACTTCATGCATAGAAGAAAAAATCTACAAGCTAGCAGTTAATTACTGAATATTCTACAAAGTTAAATCTTCTACTCAACATTAAGTTAATTAACTCAGAATTATACTCTAGTAGTATTGATTTAATTGAAATAAAAAATGCTGTTTAGTTACAATAAAAATATTTAAAATAATTAAGTGGATATCGGTATTAGGTATCAACAAAAGCAATTTATAAGGGTGTAATTCTACTACCACATTCACTAATCGTTGTTTTTAAGGTATATAAGGAACCTAGATGGCAGTTTTGTCATCCAGAAAAGAGTTTTTTCACTATTGAAAGAAAAAACTAAGCATTTGGTAGAATAGGAAAAACATGTATCTCTCTTGGTGGATGAATGCAAAATAACAAAAACTAAAAAGTTTGTTAAAAATCTGATGGATTTTATCTTGGGTGATGATACTCCAGAAACTAACAAAGACAATCTTAGGGACCATGCTTTGATTCTAATGTTTCAACTATTTGCCGGTCGTGGTCTCCAAGCTTTGGCATGTTTTTTGAGTGGAGGTGATGTCATTGAGGAAATTTTGTCCAAAATCATTCTTGAATGTGTTGTTCTTTGGAATTGGACAATGTGGGAACATCTTGGTGTTGAGAATAGCCTGTAATCTTGGTGTTAGCATCCTATGGATGCTTCAAGGAATTTGAGATTGTGTTCCGATTTTCCACACCTCATCAAATGCTTGAGAAATAAGTTGATGCTGAAAAAGAAATTCAGAGTATCAATTAATCTAATATACTTTATTTATTGTCAAATATTACACATCTTGTGGATAAAGCAATTATTAAAACTGAGTGTAGAAGGGCCAACAATACAAAATGGGTAATACAGATTAAAACCTTGAAATATAACTCGAACAATACAAATACACAATATATACATTTAATAAAATCAGAAAACATCTCATATTCCTTCCGCAAAAAATTCGCGAAATTCATAATAAGGTCTACGAAGTAAAAATTCTATAACAGCTTTCCTGAATAAAACATAAGCTCCTTTATTTTTCACTGAACTTGGCAGGTGGTTAAACATTTTTCCTACATTATAAACGAATGAGCTTTTACCAATTCTGACCAAATATGACGAAGTCTTGTATTGATTGGATTTTTCTGTCTGAATAGATGTCTATGCATAAGACACACAGTTTCCAATATATTATAAAGACTTGGTGAAGTTAAAATCTTGCCTTTCATGAGTAAGGTCTTGCAAGGGTGTTTTTGCCATCTACTTGACAACCGGATGATATTTATTTCATAGTGCTACAATGTGAGTGTCAAATTTCAAATTGAGGACAACATTTAAACCTAGAAATTTTTTATTTCATGAATTAAGCAATCATCTACACTGATATTTCCAATGGTATCTTTGAAGGAAATCATATTGGTTTTATCGAAGTTAATAGATAAGAAGTTCATATCGCACCAGACTCGTAGATCTGCTTCGATTACCGTGTGTAGAACATGCACATCTTCTCAAAAAATAAAAATATGAACAGGATGTTCATGAAGTCAGTTGTGGAATCATATGCGACTGAAAGACGAACTTTAGTCGCTATTTTCCATCGTACAAGATAACCTCTCTTGGAAGGGATTCAAAATTGAACCAAAACATGACTCCTCTGGAAATGGAAAAAACCTACGATAAATTGAAGTTACTTTTTTGTAATATCTAACGGAAAACAACTACTTACTTCCCCGGCTAAAGCCACGCTGGATATTGAAATACATCTGAGAGATATTGTGAAAAGACCCTATATAACTTGAACGAAAATCTGAGAGTAAGAATTTGTATTTTCGTTCAGATAGTTGAAAGAAAATAAGCTATTTTTTGCAATATCTAACAGAATACAAATACCTCCCCGGCAAAAGCCACGCTTGATATTGAACTACATCTGATAGATATTGTGAAAAGAACTTGAAAGAAAAAATCTGAAAGTGAAAATTGGCATTTTCAGTCAGATAGTTGATTATTTGTTAAATGTCCAGTTTCTATTGGAGATTCAATCTATAGATGAGATAGGGAGAATGTTGGTTGAAAACCAAACTGTTGTGCAGTCAAGATTTTGTTTTTATAATATACGAATTCAGTCTCTCTTTGAGGAGTTTCTTGATTATTTTCGATAAGGCTGGTAATAATGAAATTGGTCTCAGATTGGAAGGTTCATTCACATCACAAATGCTTTTTATAAAGCATCAGAAAACAATCCATTCCCAATCAAAGCGATGATAATGGTGACAAAACTTTCTAAGGTGCAAAAACATGCTGAAACATGTTTTGTTACTTTGAGCAAATAAAGTATTCTAAGGCACTATCGGGCAGGTTAGTGAAAATTCTAATTGATGTCTTATCTGTAACACAATCATTTTTGTTCCTTATTTCAGACGAATTCAGCAAATTCACTTTGCTTGCCAGACATAGTAATCCTATCATTTTAGATTCCAGAAAGTTTAGTTTTGTTTTCCCATTTCAAATACATTTTCGAATATGAATCAAAAAATGAATTCAAGATGACTTTCAAGCTCATAGAGTCATATTAAGCCGAAATGTGGAGAAAAGATCTATACACTGCTAGCCTTTCAAGTGGGACAGAAGTTACAGAATACTTCACAGAATAGACCAATGTCAATTATTTTAGTTATATAGCAAGTCAACAACATCTCTTGAATTGTCAGAATGTTATAATATTTCTTTTACTTCAAAAGTGTACATCACTAATATGATTTTCTTTGTAGTTCAGAGTTTCAATCGATTTTTTCTTTGAAATTGTACATGTGGTCTCAATTTTGAAAAAATCTAATAAATATAGTAGAAGTCAAAATATACTTTACTGTCAGAAGTTTTTCAACTTATTTTCAAAGCATTTCAGCTATATATCTAAACTATAATAGTGATAGTCTCCTCCATCTAAACATAAGTCCAGATTAAAAGGGGGTACTACCACCAGCTGCCCTCCAGGGCGACTTGACAAAAAAGGTAGCACATTTCCTATTTCAACTTCGGGAAAAACCTACAGTACTACCAGAGGAGTCATTGAGGCGAGAATGAGCGCATGCAACTGTACGAGAATAAAAGACAAACAGACGCCCATCATCATACCAATGACCCCTTCATTTCTGCCAACTTCCTAAACATTGTCCCATTGTTTACTAAGGAAGCTGTTATTTTCCATATTTTAATCTTACATTATTATCCTACATTGGTATTCTGAATACTGAAAGATAAAAACTTAGTTGTTGATTTTTAGAATTTATGAAATATATTTAAAATTCAATTTTATGTAAAAAATGTAACTTCTTAGAGTAGTAGTTCACTGTTCTGTAATTGTGATTATATTTTTTCTAATGGTGAAACCGTAAATAAATAAATAAGTGGGTTCTTGGAACATTCCTAAAAACAAAAAATCTCCTCGATAATGTTGCTGTTAAATTTTATTCTTAGTGCATTATTGGGGTATTCTTGAAATGTTTTGAAAACTTTTAAAACATTTCAGCAATATTTTATATTTCCAAAAATGTATGTTTCTCCATTTCAGTAAAATGTATATGTCATTTCAAATTGTGAAATTAAATGATAGTTACCTCTGTTTTCATGTTTTTTGTTCCACTTTTCCCAGAGTGTGACAGCAACGCTCAAAATTTTCTCCAACACATCTTCGTATAAATTTTCTCATTAGGCCAACACCTGCAAAAAGTAGAAGTTTACTTCACCAAAAAAAAAAAAAAAAAATTTTAAAATTTGTTTTCATGAATCCTTCAGGTTTCCGGAGAAACCTTTTTGCTCATGAGCTTGTGTGAGCAAGGGATATCCGACACTTAAAGCTTACATGAGAGTGGATTCCGAGCTATTCTAGCTCAGTGGCAGTCAGTGGGATAAGGGTGAGTGGCAAACCCTCTAGCACCATGACTACTTCTAAGAAGCCATTATATTAGCAAATCAGTTTTCATGTTGGTGATTTTATAAATACCTACATTGTTTCTTCATTTTCACTGATCAGTAAATCTTGGATACTAAGCTTTTTATTGGTGTCTATGCAAGGTTTGTTACTTCTTCATAAAACTGTTTCATTTTTCATATCAGTAATGAAAATAGTAACTTGAAAGTATATGTACCTAAGCCTTCATCCAAAAACTTATAATTTAGAATAGATCAGTAGTATCTCAAATGTAAAATTTTACTTTCAATGGCCAAACAAGTTTACAAAGAGTATTTTGTGCCATGTTGATGTATGAATCATAGATATAGGTAGATAATAGTGCAATTGATTCGTTAGAAAATATATTTTTACATTCCTTTCATCAACAAAATGTTCAAACCAGGCTCAGTATAAACATTAGCTGGAAAAGTTGATCACATATTCATATTCAACAAGATTAAAAACGTGATATGTTGTTGATAAGCAGTGATAATTAACCAGGATATATTTAGAATTTTATTCATCTGTTGGAACTTGATCTTTCATTTAGTAAAAATTTGAAGTAATGGAAGCATGCACGAATGATGGAATTCAAGAAAGGATGAGATTTTTGGTACTTACCATAAACGTGAAAATAAAACTGTTGTATAATTCGTTTTCAATCCTTCCACTCTTCCACAACATGAGCATCTCACAAGGACGTAAATAATTAAATTTTCACTGTTTTCCTTGGAAATTTCATCAACATAACACTTCAGCAGTCACAAAACAAACACTTCCATCAACGGAACATCGAATCCGAAGTCATTCCGAACGGTCACTGGTCGTCGCTGAGGTCTGTGGTCCTGCCAGTCATGCCACCCGGTCATGGATGAAAAATAGGCACGAAAATATAAACACCCTGTGCATAAACATAACGGAGTCAGCCCTCTGGCAGTAAATTCAGAACTAGAACGTTATTGTCAAAAATGCAGCAGAATCAAGTAGGCAGGTGTCTTCAATTTGATCCCACAGATTTTCAGCTATAAGTGCACACACCATGGTTTCTAGACATCTTAAATGCAACCTACTCAGAGCGTTGGTACTGGCGCTCTATGAATTTTATGTAATGGATGATGAAAGTGAAGTTTTCTAAAATGTACAAAAAAATGCCATTTAATTTTCCCATGAATGATTGTACCAAATTGATCTAATTAGTAACAAAATAAACTTCAATTCAAAGAAATGTTGCATAAAATGTAATGAAGAGGCAATTCAAATTAAAATATTACATGCTTTAATGAAATGTATGAATAAAACAAAACATGAAAACAATTCTTTTGTTTGAAAATAAGATATCTTCCACTTCCTCCGCTGCCTTTGCTCTTCTTTTATTTCTTCCCCCTATTGTCGATCAGGCCAGACTTTGACCACACAAGCAACTTCGGCTCCTACGGCATTCCTCTTCAGTGGGTTTTTTCAAAGAAAAACTGAAAAGAAATAAACCAGTCAAGTGGAATTAAACCTGGCATAATCACTATGGTTATCCAATAAGGTTCAAGTGTAGTTCCTGAGATGAAGGGGGGGCAAATTTTTAGCATATATTTATGAAATGATGAACAGAATATTTTTGAGATCCCTTTAAAATGATACTCGATACAACCAACTCAGTAATTTTTCCGGTGACAGAAATAGATATGGGATGGGCTCGGTGGCAGAATTATAGATGTGGTGGGCTTGGGGGAAGAAGTTGATGAGGATACATACATAACTCTGAATTGTGCCCTAGAAATAGATGTGAGCGAGTTTGATTCTCAATTTAACATATTGTTTGAGATTTTGCTTTATATTCGTATACTCAACTTTTGCAATACTTCTTGAACATTTTCATAAGTTTCGAATCAAAATTTGGGCTGTATGCGGTGTATTTAACCTCAAAAACATAACCGAAGCTAGAACCAATTCGAGATAAAAATATTGACTTACCTTATTTCATCGAGGGATTTCGGCATTGCTTTTATAAACTCAAACTGATTATTCACACTGTACCAAAAACCTAACGTTGAAATTCTCGATGCATACATAAACATGGACACAAAACACTTATCATGAGCTTATGATTTTATGAGACGACAGTAAATTACAATAGGGACGCGCTCTGCTATTGGTCACTGAAATGACGGGAAATTTAAATAACACGACAGAGTCATGCAAACCGAGTTGAAAATGCGTGAATTATCAGCTAACCTGATGACCTGACTATCGACTAACCTTACGTAAACAGAATGACATACAAAAATTCAGAGAGCAGCAACTCGCAAGCATTTTATCTGAACTAATCTCAGAGCGTGTCCCCTTTGGAGTTTTTGGTATTATCCTATTTATTTTATATGAAATATACACAGAACTCGAAATTATATCTTATTTTGTTTTGTAGTGTTGTTAACGGTGCATTTAGTCAACATAAACGTAACTTTAGCACAAGCACTGACATAAACATAACCCTGAAAATAATTTTGTATGAGACCTAATATTACACGAGTTTTAGATTTAGGCATTCATTTGAGAATGATAGGTACATTTTTTGACATGAAGCTTTAGGTACACGTGAATTAAGGACAATATTTTTATCGTAATAGTAAGATTCTTATAAAATTGGGATTTTCAAAGTGACATGTTTTTAGCATAAACTTAATATTGTTGTATAAATGGTGCCATTTGATTTAACAGATTCAACTTTCGTTTTTAACATATATTTAAGCACAATTTTAAAATGATGTTGACTAAATGCACCTTAAGTGTGGAATGCGGGAAGAAAGGGATGAGGTATCTTTTTTCCAATTACAGCAGTTTTAACGAAGCACGGTGACTATTTAAATGATCTATTTGCACAACGCTGCAATGCTTGGATTAATGCTTTAAAACGGGGCCCCCTCAGTAAATCACAAATTTAAACTTGGCGTGTGTGTTCTCGACATTCTATCGAAGGTAATTAGTGTATATCAGTCAATTTTTGTGCATGAATGAGTTTCAAAATTAATTTTAGGAAAACCCAGTGCCTTGAAGGAAAACATGCATTCTGAGAGGATTCCTACCCAAAACATGGGCTACACCACAAATGGTAAACCAGATGAGTCTGCAGTTTCTTGTTCTCGACATTTTATAGAAAGTTGGTGTATATCAGTTAGTTTTGGTACGGATCGCGATATTGTCAATACTAACGAATTTTTTCATCGTACCGGCAATTGATATCACCGCTAAGGAATAAATAATTCGATGCATATTTGTTACAATTTTATCATAAGATATAATTTTGAGTTCTGTGGAAATATACGGTGTGTCAGATGTCAAACATCTGTCGTCGTCGGCGTTGACACTCACTTCAGTCGTAAATATAGCAGATTTGTATGATGTACCTACTCGTCTTATGATTGGTCAATAGATCGATTGTACTATTTGTACTCTGAATCTTCGAGAAACCTCTCACCTTTACGATATTATTATAATAAAATATTAAAAATTTCATGTTTTCCGTCTGGACGTCAGTTTGTAACTCATATAAGTTTTGCTCGTTTGATATAGCAAACCAAATAAGTTTTAGAAAATGTACAATTTATGACATATACTTAGCTAGTTGACGAAGATTATAATGAAAGGATGGAGGGCCAATACTGGCTGAATTCCCTACAAATTCCGTGCTATGGTAATCAGCCTTTACTAGAATGCCACTGGCAAAAGTTATTCTTTTTAACTAGTTTTGGGCCAATGTCGGCCAACCAACTGATAAAAGATTACGGATTGGCCAGTAGCATTTTGATATATTGCCGTTAATATCCCGCCATGGCCAGTACTTAGCCGGCATGTCCATCATTGGCCCGGATGATGGCCAGATATTGTATGTTTGTTGGTAGTTATTTTTGTTTTCATCGTTGGGTGATGAAATAATGGATCAACAGCTAGACGATATTCTTCTGGAACTAACAGATGATGAAGGTTTTGTGGAAGCGGTAAAGGTAAAATAGTAAACGCTAGAAGACAGCTAAATAACTATAGAGATAGAGTCGATCATTTTGTAAAATGGAATAATGAGGAATTTGTAGAAGACCAACATAAAATATTGTTTCTTGAACTGCGTTTAGTAAACCCGAGCTCAAATATGGAGTGTACAAAGGAAAAAATATTTCTGAACCCGGTTTTTCTCTGAGCTCAGTTCAGTTGAACCTGGGCTTAAACCTTGACTGTACAATTGGGCCTAACCAAGCAACAATTAAAACTGTCAGCAGTAACTCTCATATGCCAAGAGCTAGTCCGTCACTGTCTATAGAGAACGGCGGCCATTTAACTCTCCTAGTCAAATAATGTCTCTTTGGGAACGGAGCGCTTGTTCCGTGCATTTTATTGTATACGAAACGTCTGCTCGCTCCAAGAATAAAATTATGCTCGCTCCTCTTTGATTTCATGAAAACCGAATTTGGAATTATGGACTCATAGAACGACGAGAATTGATGACAGAAGTGGCGTAATTTCCATTATTTTGTTTCGAATTTGTGTGAGCCACTTACTTAAGAAAATGTTCGAACACTAATCGAGCTCTCAGATATGTTCTAACCGAACACAACTTTTGTCATTCCAAAATGTACCGTATTTGAAAATACAATTACTGTATACTTACATGTTTGTGAAGTGAATTGTGAAAGGATAAACTAGAGACATGGAGATTGAAGGCTTTAAACTGCTAAGCCCTTTAACCCTATTCAAGCCCACATAATTTAAATAGTCCGCCAAAGCACCAATAAGTTGATGTGCAGGGCCGACAGATGGCGAGGAATGAAATCAAAATAGCGATTTGCCAAGGCACATTGTTTACGTTTTTCTAGACATGGTTTTTCATGGAAATTGTTAAGAAAAATTAATTTTAAATTAGTTTCCAAACGATACAGGGTAAGTAAAGAAGTCCAATTATCCATATTATTGGAAAAATCAATGGAAATGGCTACTCACTTCCGCCAGTCACAGGAACAGGAAACCGTATCTTCAATAAATCCAACATGGAGGATGAGTTGATTTTCCTGTTACTGAAAAAATTTGAAAATAATATCGGTTATACTACACATAACCTTACTTTTTAAAACTGCTTGAAATGGATATTTTCACATTTTCTAACATTGTAGGATATGATAAAGTTCGGCGGAGTATCAGAAGATGGTCAAAGTGTTCAGAGAGCAAAATACATTATATCAGCAGTGGCTGGTAATAACAACAATAGCAACACCATAACATTGAATGGTGCTGAACTCATACCTGTAAGAAACGATTTTACTCGAATCTTATGTATCTAATCTAATATCCAAACTGAAATTTATTTTGTAGATTGATTGGGGCGGAAGGCTGGTGTCTCATCCATCTGTTTCAGTCAACGAATTAGGCAAACAGTTATTGAAAGCTGCATTAGAGGGAGATGTGGATCAAATAAAGAGTTTGCTGACCAAGGGTGCTCCGTTTACAGCTGACTGGGTAATGTTGAATTATAAAGCAATAGTAAATTTTACTTTAATGAGTACATTTTTAAATGATGATTTAACGTTGACTTCTTCTTTGTTGGATTTATTTCAGTTGGGTACAAGTCCTCTACATCTGGCTGCACAAAATAATCATTTGGAAATAACTGAGATATTATTGAGAGCAGGAATATCTAAAGATGCTCGAACCAAAGTCGATAGGACTCCTTTGCACATGGCTGCCTATGAGGGACATTTACAAATTGTTGATGCTCTTATCAAAAATGGAGCTGACATTGACTGCAAAGATTTGGTAATTTATTTGTTTATTTATTCATGACGTTGTTATTTTAACAAATTATACAAACACAATCACAATACAAATTACATTATTAACTAGTAAATCTTTCTAAAACAGAAAAAGTAAATAGAAATGTATTTAAAGTGTTGTCAAATCAGGCGCGTCGATAGGTTTTTTTCTAAACCCAGTGGGGACTCTCAAAAAACTCACTGGAGGCTACACAAATACCGGGTAAGAAACAATTGAACTTTTGCTCAATATCTACTTTCCAGGACCATTGTCACAAATCCCAGCATTGAAAACCCTGTCAACCTTCAACTAAGGGTGAACAGGACTGACTGACTGGTAGGTGACAAAGCGGATCGTAACATACCCGAAAGTAATATGGGCAATAAACCCTTTCAGTCCATATAAATCTCCTGGAACAGATGGAATATTCCCTGTCCTACTACAGCAGGGAATTGAAGATCTAGCACCAGAACTATGCAGACTGTACAGGATGTAGCACTTGGCTGGATACCACAAACCTGGAAATCTGTGAATGTGGTCTTCATTCCGAAACCTGACCAAAACTCATACGACCAGACCAAGGTTTACAGACCAATAAGCCTATCATCCTTTCTCCTGAAAGGACTAGAAAAACTGATAGACAGGGACATACGGGAGGCAGCTCTCATAGACCGGCCATTACACATAAACCAGCATGCCTATCTAACAGGAAAATCGTGCGAGACGGCCCTGCACCAATTGGTGTCAAGGCTGGAGAACACTCTGGCAAAAAAAGAAATAGCACTTTTCTAGACATTGAAGGAGCCTTTGACAATACATCCTTCGAAAGTATGGTATCAGCGGCCAGGAGGAGAAGCGTTGATGAAACCGAAACCACCTGCAGGTGGATAAAGTCAATGCTCCAAAATCAACAGGCCCATACCAACATGTTTGAAGACTCCGCGAAGCTGGAAATTGCCAGAGGAACCCCACAGGGAGGGATACTATCCCCCTTACTGTGGGACATGGTAGTAGATGAACTTCTGGAATCTTTAAACAATCAGGGATACTACTCCCAAGGTTATGCGGACGACATAGTAGTCCTCGTACAGGGAAAGTATGCCCAAATAGCCTCTGAGCTAATGCAAAATGCACTGAGGACCGTAGAGGAATGGTGCAAAAGAGAAGGACTGAGGGCAAACCCCAGCAAAACCACACTCATTCCCTTCACACGCAAAAGAATTCAGGGGGACTTGAAGTCACCCAAGTTCTTTGGCGCAACACTACAAGTTGCTGATTATGTCAAATATTTAGGGCTGTTCTTGGACAAGAAACTAACCTGGAACATGCATCTACAACATGTAGACTTCAAAAGCAAACCATCGTTCATGATGTGCAGAAGAGCTTTTGGAAAAACATGGGGAATGAAACCGAAAGTCATACATTGGCTTTACACCGCGATCATAAGACCCAGAATTACATAAGGTTCACTTTTGTGGTGGCCCAAGATGAAACAGAGACAGTCGAAAACCAACCTTGGTAAAATACAGAGGCTCCCCTGCCTGTGTATCATGAGTGGTATGAATAGCACTCCAACCGCTGCTATGGAAATTATCCTAAACCTCCCACCTTTAGACATTACAGTCATGGGGGTGGCGAGGATGAGTGCATACAGACTTAAACAAACAGGTAATTGGATAACCCAACCAAAGACTGGGCACACCAAAATCATCCATGAAGTCAACATTACCGAACTGGAAATGATATCAGACTACATGCTACCAGAATATTCTTACGAAAAACCATTCAAAACGCAGCTCAAGTGGAACGAATGGGACTCGGGAGTAGAATCACTATCGTCTGGAAACATTATCTGGTACACAGATGGTTCAAAAACAGATGAAGGAACAGGAGTATATGGGGTGAGGCCAAAAAGGAAAGCAATAGTCCCACTTGATAACACCACAGTATTCCAAGCAGAGACACATGCCATAAGGACATGCATACAGATGAATCTAGATCGTGGGTATGAAAGAAAACACATCTACATTCTATCTGACAGCCAGAGCACTATAAAAGCTCTGAACTCAATACAGATAAAGTCTAAGCAAGTCTGGGAATGTCTTCAGAGCCTCAATGAACTGTCGAAACGCAACAAGGCTACACTTGTGTGGGTTCCCGGACATAGGGGAATCGAAGGCAATGAAAAAGCAGACCAACTTGCAAAGAAAGCATCTGAATCACCATTCACAGGTCCAGAACCAGCGTTTGGAATTAGTAAAACCCGATGCGGAAACCTAATCAATGTGTGAAAGAAATCAAAACACCAAACGTATTGGGACCAAATCGAAGGGCATCGACACAGCACAGCAATGGTGAGGCACCTGAGCCAAACACTAACGGCTGACACACTCAACCTTAACATATCTAAGATACGCACGATCACCGGCTTACTAACCGGACACTGCGGCCTTAGAAAACACCTACACTCCATGGGAATAAATAGAGAAACCGTGGACTGTAGACTTTGTGGTGACAAGGAGGAAACAGCCTCTCACATCATATTCGACTGCGACGCGCTGCTCAACAAGCGCCACAGAATATTCGGACAGATCAACCTAGAAACAGGCATGAATCCGAAACACCTAGTAAATAGACTACTGAACCTGGTGAAAAACACAGGCCTATTTAACTAGGAACCCCTGACGACAGAACAATACAATAGACCCCAGCTGCTCTCAGTGTTAAGGGAAACCACAAGGTAAACCCGATATCTCGCTCGTCAGCCTTTAACCAACAAACCAACCAAGGGGGATACTAGTACCAGTATTTTAAGATTCAGTCAAATGTCTCTGCTATGTGACTGAGTGTTCGAATGTGAGTTTATTCCTTCATTTTAGCAAATGTTATATTCACTCTAACCACCAGTCAAATTTATCTGTCAGTCAAACTACGCTAACAGGATGTTGATAAACCAGCACAGTAGCGGAATAGGGATTATATATTATTGACCATATTAACCGAGGCCATATTGACATAAGACAATAACATTAGAAGTTAACTATTGGTTCAAGTTCATAGAAATTTCAATTGATAGCCAAAAATGGACCATTGGAGGTGTCTACCATTCACCAAATGCAAGTAATTCAGTGTTCATTGATAAAATGGAAGAGATACTAGAAACTTATTTTCAGAATAGAAAAACTGTCTTGGTAGGTGATAATAATAATATTTATTTCGAAAATCACATATATATATATATATATAAAGATTACATACACATTCAGAACGAAATATTCGTCATAACAATATAATATCTAAGAATTTAACAAAGAGGCATTTAAGTAATCTTGTACTGTATAGGGTTCAATATCTACCAGAATTTTGTGTATTGCATTTTTGAAAAGGTTTCGACTTTCTATCAGTCTAATATTCTGAGGTAATTTATTGAACAGTTTGTGCCCCTTTCTGTAACAGTCAGTCTGTGAATTGGATATATGTAGTACCTGTCTCTACTATTGTATGAATGTGTTGGTAAATTTGCGTTGAAATAATCCTTATTATTAAATAGAAACATTAGACATTCTTCAATGTAAATTGCTGCAACAGTTAGAATTTTATTACTTTTAAAAATGCTTCTGCACGAAGCTCTAAAACCAAGCTTTTTAATAGTTCTGTGCTCTTTTCTGGCATATAAATATTTTTTCTACTAAGTTGCTACTACCATAGAAAATTGAACCGTATCTAACAAGAGATTCGAAATTTGAAAAATAAATGACTCTCAGACCATCTTCACTCAGGTACTGTGACATTACCCTCAATGTATAGCAGACTGAGTTTAATCTTTTAGTGAGTTCTACTATATGACTTTCCCATGATAGAGCTGCCTCTAGTATTACTCCTAAAAGTTTTGTTTCTGCACCTGTATTGATATTAGCTTCATCTAACTGAATGCTATTTGGATATTGTAACTGCGTCCTACTTGTTTTGAACATTAGACAATTTGTCTTTTTTTCGTTTAATAGTAGTTTCTCATTCGAGATCCACTCTGACATTGTTGTATAGATATTTTCTGCATTATCAAGTATTGTTCCGAAATCCTGTGCGGTTATTAAAATGTTGGTATCATCGGCATAATTAGTAATGTGGCGAAGCTGCGGGTGATGCCGGACCTGAACTCTTACGTAGCCGGCACTCGGCCGCGGCTAACTGTTGTTGCGCTATGCACCGAGAAGAATCTGGAAGATTCGAGGCTTCACGAGAAAAATCATAAGCTTTCGGAGAAGTGGGCGTTCGATATAAAAAGAACTACGCAGCAGACGGACGAACAGTCAGTTAAGTGAAAGTCGAATATAAATACTAGAGTGATTGTTATGTATTTCGTTAAATAAATTATTTTAGTCAGTTAACTAGAGTTTAAATCTACTACAGTAAGAAAGCAATTCGTGTTCGCTATACAGTTGGGCATATCATTTATATACAAGATGAATATTATTGGACCAATTATACTACCCTGTGGAATTCCCATTTTAACAAGTTCCGTTTTAGACTTAACATTCTCACCCTGTTTGGTAATTATTGTTTGCTGAGATCTTTCTGATAAATAAGAAGTTAGCCAGGCGTACACAGAACCATTTATTCCATATAGTTTTAATTTTTTCAGTAGAAGTTGATGATTTACACAGTCGTAGGCTTTTGTTAAGTTCAAAAATAAACCCATTATAACTTCATTTCTCTCAAGTGCCTGCAAGATGTTTTCAGTGAATTCATAAAGTGCTGTGTGGGTTCCCTTTCCTTTTAAGTATGCATGTTGACCTGTGCAGAACATGTCGTTTTGTAGTAGGTAGTCCATTAATCTATTGCTCATACATTTTTCAAACACTTTTGAGAAACTTGGTAGTAGGCTAATTGGTCTGTAATTTTCAATTTGTGTGACATCACCTTTTTTATGTAAAGGTCTGATAGTTGCTAATTTCAATCCATCTGGAAACACCCCCTTTCTAAAAGATATACTAACTGCATATGTTAAAGGTATAATGATCTCATTTACACAACATTTTATTAATGAAATTGGAATTTCATCCTCACCACTGCTTTGTTTATTTTAAAAATTTTTTATCACAAACAAAATTTCATTTTCTGTAATTGGCCTAAGAAACATTTAGATACTAAGTCTGATGCAGAATTAAGGAAGTAATTATTAAAACTATTTGCGACTGTTTTACTAGCTCCAGGTACTTGAGCATTCCTCTGACTACCTGAGCCGCTCTTTATGCTATTTATTATTGACCACACTGTTTATGATTTGTTATCTGAAGTTTCTATTTTCTGTTTAAGTTGTTCTGCCTTTTTTTTTTGTGCTAGCGTATTTTCATGTTTTTTTAGCTTCATTATACCGCGTTTTATATCTTGTGTCTACAGAGCTCAAAACATAAAGAACGTCCAGTTGCCGCTTACACTCATCTATTTCTTGGTCCCGAATGAGGAATCGGAATAAAAAAAAAAAAAAAATCATAATTTTACAGTGGATAGAGCTCAACGCGCTGATTCCGAATATGTATAACACTTATATATCTTTTCGAAACAGAGCCGTAAAAAAAATAAAATCTGATTTTGCGCGGGAAACACAGTTCATTCATAAAAAATGGCAAAGTGAACGTAATTTTTACAAGGTTGGCAACAAAATTCCTTGAATAAATGCACTATTGACATATACAGAATGTTTTTCAATTTTTGACAGTTTCAAATGGTTCGTTTTGATTATTCCTTGAAAATGATGTATTTCCAGGAATTTGACATTGAAAACTATGTGGAATGTTGAGATGAATATTTTTTCGATTATTTCCAGTGAAATTATGGAGTATTCAGAAGTTTGTGTGTGTATAATTAATATGTGCAAGTGCATTTCAAATAAAATTTCATGATTTATATGCAGTGATCATTTCATGTAAGTATATCAATTGAATTGACAATATTATCACTTTCTGTAGCTTGTAGGTCAAGCTGATTTTCACATTTCTGTCATCCCTGATGATTTGAAGTAGGTTAAAAACGCAATAAGGTTAAACATAACGTCGGAGTTTTCCACATAGATCATTTTGCTAATTGATTCATAATAAATGACATGCTTTTCATCACACAATTATTAGATAGTATGGAGGTAAAACTATTTTAAAGCAATTACATTAAAATTCATGGGGAAGAAACAGTATGAAAATAATATTTTAGCAGTTTCTTGTTACAATGAGAAATGGAATTAAAAACCATATGTTTTAAGATTGTTCAAGCCTATATTATTGCTTTTTACTTGTAGTGGACATAAATTACCTCTTGTTTTAGTTTGAATTCACACGGTTTTCAGCAAATTGCGGCCTGTTATGAAACCTATATTCATTAATCATTGTATAATTCAATTCAAAACATAAATTTAGATTTTTGAGGTTATCGTATACCGATTTTACGAAGAAAAGCCAATTATTTATACAATAATTATGCACATTAATGTGCATTGCAAAACTCAAGTGAACAAAATGTTGGAGTTGGTGGATAGATGCTAGATTCACAAAAAAAGGAAGCTTGTCATTAGTTCATGAATATTCAGAACCATTGTTGTTAAAATTGTTATTTTCTTCAACCTGTTGCACCCCTGTGCAACCCTCAGAAGTCTTCGAAAGGCTTGAGCTAGAGAAAACGTAGCACTTACCTTTAAACGTGTGATGCCATGCACAAGACCATAGTGACCATGCCAGGCCCATATTTCAGAATGTATCATAGTATTTGATAAGATATAGTGAAGTTATGGTCACTTCACATCATTATGTTGGTGTTCATTTCTTACAAAAGTAACACCAGCTTTGTTTGGCAAATGAATTGTCATGCTTAAATACTTTTACTGGACCTTCTATTTCAATAAAATGATTTTTCATTTCAGTCAAAAGATGGGTAAAATCTTTGGAAGTCGAGTTGATGAATATTTGTGCAGATCTGATCAGGATAGGAAACTGAAATAGTGAGAACCTGTTGCTGATGTAAGTTGCATTCAAAATTAATACTAAAAAATTACTGAGAACAGGAAAGCAAGGCTATTTGTATTCTATCTCGAATTTGTCATTCGTTTTAATATATGATTGGGAGCTAGAGTTCTCTTTTGTCAGGTTTTGAGACTGTTCGAATTTCTTCCTAACGTTTCATCAATTAGATAAATAGCAATTAGTTAGGTAAATGAACCAGATTTCCCTTCAATGTTTGAGCAGTGATATAATTAAAATAATGTCATTGAATGTTCAATTTCAAATAAATATTTTACTCAGTAAAATTGTTAACATTCTTTTTATGTTATATATTAAATTTACCAAGAAATACTCATCGAGATTCTTCAAAAATTGTATCTAGCTCCCAAAGCGTTTTGTATACTTTTCAAGTTTTGTTTACCAAAATGAATCAATAAAAAAGTTCCTTTTCAGGTGAAAGAGAATTTCCACGGATTGGCAAATTATCATTATATGAAAAAGTATTACCACTTCACACAAGGGCTCAGTTTTCTTTAAATTCTACTGTGACAAATCAAATGGGAGAAGAAATGTATAGTTACTGAAGTTAAAAATAAATTCCTGAGTTTGTGTACATTTTACTTATTCAAAATAATATCAAACAAGGCAAGCAGATTTCTGAAGGGTTTGTAGTTTCAAGAGATACAGGTTAAGTTTTTAGAGAAATTTTTAACTGACCATTGTTGTTTGGATTGAGCATTTGTAATCACAATATATTATTTTACACTACACCTTTTTCATATGTAATTCAGAAAGTATAACTTGTAATTCAGATTAGTAAAATGTAATTCAGAAAACGTAACTTGTAATTCAGAATTGTTAATTGTATTTCAGAAACCGTAACATGTAATTCAGATTAGTAAATTGTATTTCAGAAACCGTAACATGTAATTCAGATTAGCAAGTTGTAATTCAGAAAGTGTAACTTGAATTTCAGATTAGTGAATTGTTATTCAGAAAGCGTCAATTGTAATTCAGAAACCATCACTTGTAATTCAGAAACCATCAAAGATCTGACCGGTGTGAAAAGAGCGGCCAAAGATAGCAGCCGAAATCTCCGGAGACACCCCGGAGACACCAAAAGGGGGCTATTATGATAAATAATAACAAATATCTACAAAATAAAGGATGTGGACCTTTAGCATAATTTTACTGACGACAGGGTTGAAAGTGGGTGGGTGAATAATGCGGTTGTAGCGTAAAATGACTTCCGGCAAATTAAGGTATTGTAATAAAATAATTTCGATTTTGGACTAGGGTTGGATATTTTGAATATGCAATTTTCGTAAAGTACTGAATAATGGGATTCAGGGTTGAAATTTTCAACCCTAAAATTTAGAATATTCATTTCAAATTGGTTCTAGCATACACAGATTTTGAATGTCCATTTTTTGTTGTAAAAGGACCATTTCGTTAGTGAATTGTTGACCTCCGTTGGGATCCCGTGGTGGATTTTTCAACCCTACTATCAGGGGAGCCAGGTGGTGCATTAAGCACTTATCTTAAAAATTCGACTTATGAGTGAAGTCGTCGTCGGAGCACTAACAGATTTTGTCAAAATGTTGCAAATCACTTCTCCTTTACTGTTTGATCAGAAAATTCGACTTCCCGTTTGAGGATTTTTCCACTTCGGAGGGTTGTTGAGGGTAGTTTCTGATTCACAAATCATTTCACCCGATAGAGCGTGTTCAGTAGCTGTAGAATAATTCATTTTTGTCAAAAAAAAAAATCGAGCAACGGGTTTTTAAACTGTTTGAGGAATTTTCCACTTCGGAGGGTTGTTGAGGGTGGTTTTTGATTCACAAATTATTTTACCTCACAGAACGTGTACAGTAGCTGTAGAATAATGCATTTCCGCCAAAAAACATCGAGCAACGAGTCAGGATATTTCATCTTCAAAGGGTTGTTGAGGGGTAGTTTTTTATTCACAAATTATTTCACCCTACAGAGCGTGTTCAGTAGCTGTAGAATAATGTATTTCCGTCAAAATACCTCGAGCAACGGTTAATTCAATTGTTTCAAGATTTTTCTAATTTAGAGGGGTGTGGAGGGGTAGTTTTTTATTCACAAATTATTTAACCCCATGGAACATATTCAGCAGGTTCACGATAGTTCATTTCCGTCGAAAAACCTGGAGCAACAGTTATACTTGAAGCGAAAAAAAAAAAAAAAAGAAAAAAAAACCGTTGCTGGAAAAACCGTTGCTACTTTCACACCCGTGGTCTTCATTAGTTTTTCATAAATTCAATGAGAAAGGTTCAGGGTTTCGTTTGTTTGACTTGGTTGATTTTTTGGGATATGTGTCAATATGCAATGAGGGTCTGTATAGATTTTGAGAAGGATCGGAAATTGCATAACGATTTCCCGAAAAGAAAAAAACACGAATAAAAACCGTACCGATGACTGAAATGAAATTTTTAATAGTGCAATGGATAGAGCTGGAAAATGCAAACAAATCATGTCACTTGAAAATTTCCGTAAAAATGATTGGAAAACTGAGAAAACTTGAAAAATATGAATAAAAAAATTGAAATTTTTTAAAATTCGAAATATCACGGAAACTCTCAAAATTTTCCAAATTTATCAAGAAATCTTTTTTGATTGCCTTCAGAAAATCTACAGAAAATGTGGATGAATTTTTTCCATAAAATCAATGTACCGTGAAATAATCCAAAAAAACCGGGGAATCGATAGGTCTCCCAAACTATTGAAAAAATCCAAATTGTTTTTTTTGCAGCAAATACCTTTTGACAAAATCTACCTACTCTTCAAATTTCAGTTTTAAGAATTCGTTAACAGAGCGGGGAAAAAATAAAATCGAAAAAAAAACGAGACTTGGAAACTTTTTTTATAAAAGCATCAAAATCTAAAAACTAAACGAGATATCGAAAAGTTTGTACGAATAATTTCATTGTACTAACTCAGTACTACAAAAAACTACCTATGAATTTTTTTTTATATTTAAAAAAATATATATAAAATTTCACGACATTAGCGCCTTCTGGCGGGCCTTTATCTTCCACCTAGTCTTCTGGCAATTTTTTCTCCTCTTATTTGTATAACATCCGATTATTCTGCCAATTTCCAGCCTTGCACTTTATGACATATTTACGTAAAAAATGCATATTTAACCCTCTACCCTCGCGTTATTCTTCCGGGGTGCCTTCTGGCGTCTCACGCTACGTTGGTGACACCCGAACCTATAAATGCTAAAATTCACTTTGCACCGAGCCACCCGTATTTCTACGTAGTCAGCTTTCCGTCTAATACGGGTTGTTCTTGGTTTCTGAATTACAGTTGACACTTTCTGAATTACAACTCACGCTTTCTGAATTACATGTTACCATTTCTGATTAACAATTCACTAATCTGAATTACAAGTTACACAATCTGAAATACAACTTACTAATCTGAATTACATGTTACGGTTTCTGAAATACAATTTACTAATCTGAATTACATGTTACGGTTTCTGAATTACAATTTACTATTCTGAATTACAATTTACTATTCTGAATTACAAATTATACTTTCTGAAATACATGTTATACTTTCTGAATTACAATTGAAATAGGTGTAGAATTGAATAATTATTTTCCCAAAAGAATGTCGATTTGAGAACAGTATATTCTGTAAAAAGGTTTGAATGAAAATTTGATGCGAGTGGAAAGTTCCGAGCGCGAGCCGAAGGCGAGCGTGAGGAACCACGAGCATCACGAATTTTCATTCTAACCGAGTAGCAGACTATACTTTCTCCACGATCAAAGATAGGAAACATGACAGCAATAATTTTGACACTTACTCAAGTTTTGCCACTACGATGACAATCAACTGCGTCAAGGCTAATGTTATTATTGCTAACCAGTGTGAGAATATTATTCTATCACAAGAGAGAGAATGTAAATACATTTAAATTGCATGGGGGCAGAGGTGTTGCAGAATATTTCTTCAATCTCAATAGAGAGAATTCCAGCACTCTGTAATCAAATTTGATTTCTGAATTGGCAAATTCTGTGATGATCGTGGAGAAAACTTATTCAATAATCAAACCTTTTTACAAAATATCTATAATTCCATTTATGGGTTATATTCCCAATTCTGAGAAGCTTGAATGAACATCATGTGTTCGATCACTTGAGAAGACAATTTTACATACTTTTTTCCAGATTTAAACATTCGTCTTGAAATAAAAAAATTGAAAATTTTAAAGAAATATATACAACTATAGAAGGGCAAATGAATCCGGCAAACTTTGAATATAAGTTACTGACAAAACAAAATAATTTTTTCAAAATAAAAGGCCTCTCCTACAGTTGCATAGATTTCTTTAATTTTACATTTCTTCATTTTCAAACTGTGGAAGGTTAAAATTCCAAAAAATTGATCAAAAAACGAATTTTCCACACAAAATCAAAAAAAATTTATAAGTTCTACAATTCTCATGAATCAAAGGAGATAGCATGACAATTTTGAAATTGTTATCACAAAAAAAAACTTCGCATTGTTTTTAGAAAATTGTCAAAATGCCACTTTCACTGGAATAAATGGAAATAAATATCTGAAATGAATCTTACTATTGGAACTTTCGCAGTATCATTACCAATTTGAGCTTCGTTAAATATTTATTAACATTAGTATCAACAGCAAGTCTTGATAATTCAAAGATACTTTGCATTTTGCAGTGTTAATCTCAACTGGCAAGAAAATATTAGTACTTGTCGAGATCAACAAATACCTTCATTCAATCACTTCAAATGAAAACTTCAACACAAACGAATCTGATTTATCTAGTAACAATGGTTTACAAATGGAAATCATCTTACACAATAAATAAAATATAGTCATTCAAACACTAGGGTAAATTTTTCATAAAGTACAAGTCAAATGTCTGAGTGAATATTATTTAACATATAAACATAACTATCAAGATCCATAACCAACCTATTGAAAGTTTCAATAGGATGATCCATGCATTTAGATTTTTTATACAATGTTAGCTTTTATTTTGAGTTTGTCAAGAGTTTCAACATTACAAAGATTACAAATTTCATTATAGATCACAATGCAGCAAGATCAATGAATAACTTTCAGGTATTTCCATGAAAACCCTGTTTTCTGAATGGAAAGAGAGTTGATATAAATTAACTTCTACACTCCACTCATAAAATAGGTATTTATGTGAAAATGATTCATTCATGAGTACCTTGAAATGAAGGAGACAAGAAACAATAAAAACCGATCAACTAATTCAAAGAGCCCACCTATGTGGTCTATGTATTATTTACTTATCTATTATTACAAAATTCAACAGAAGGGCACTAGGCCGCAGGCTACATTTACAGTACAAATTAAAATCAATATTTACATAAGATCAAATTTGTGGTTACAGTTGCTTGCAGATTTTCATTATAACAATTAATCACAATTAATCAATTCAAAAGGTATTATGGTCTTTGAAAATAACTTGTTGATAAAGCATTGTTTTGAGATACAATATCCGAATAAACTCAAATATTAAATACATTATATACATATAAATCAAAATATTTCAATAATCTTGATGTAGAAAATACAATATACACATAATATTCAATACAAAAATCTAAAAATCATAAAATTTTACTACAGTGGAAAACAATCCTTTGAGAGAACATTATAATAAATGAACTTTGTTGAAAATAAAAACTTTGTTGACAAAGTCAAACCCTACACATTCAATGAAAAAGTAAGTAATTATATATACAAATAGTATAAAGAAGACATTGTTTCTGAGAACAACACTTGTATATGCAACTAAAGCAAACATACAAATACAGTGTAAAATACTCAAATTATTATGACATGGATGATCAAAATTTATCAGCAATATATTCATCTACACTGTAAAAACATTTCTCCTTCAGGAGAATATTAACGGATTTTCTGAACTGCTTTAAATGATGTATAGATCTCATCTGATTCGGCAAGTGATTGTGAATTTGTTTATCTCTATAAATAAGATATTGTCTCACAAGGGATATATTGAGTATTGGAAGAATACTTAATGTTTTTTCGTTTGTTAAGAGTATCCTTTCCCTGTTGAAATGTGTGAACTTTTATCTACATTAGTGCAGCAAACACATTGTTTCAAGGATACAAAATCAAGATCATATTTTCTGAAAAATTTTATGAACCTTATATTCAATGGAAGCATTGTGAGTTATCCTAGAAACCGCGTAGAACATTTATAAAAGTTTGTAAGAATTCCAAGAAAACATCTAGAATCAATGATTCTTGTTCTACATGATAATGTCGAATATTCTTGTAATTAGAGACCAAAAGTCAGAAGTACTTTTTCCATTATTTAAGCTCTTATTTATTACAAACAAATGTTGCTGAACTGATCTAGATAAAATCAAAATTTGCCAAAATTTTACAACTATTCTGCTGCAAATTAAATTTTTAAAGAATTTATCAAATGAAGACCCAAAGAGGACTCAGTTTGTCAGTTCAATTTTGAAACTTCTTCTGTTCAAACTAATACAGCTTAATAGATTGGTAATCATTTGCAATGTTTTCTTGATCTACCACTTTTCTTTTGTCTTTTTATTTACTTTAAATGAGTTCTGATTGTGAAAAACTTCTTGAAATAAATTTTTTTCTTAATGAAAACTAATGCTCCCACTTTACTCTGGATACACTTACTCATCTCCCTCGTTCACATAAAATAATGTCAAATTTCTTTGGTTGCATTTGATGTTTTAGAGAACGAACCAGAATTAAACAAAAATGGAAAAAGAAAATATTTCAGATATGATACTTTTTCAGAATATGATCACATCTTTCATTCTCTTTGCCTTATTGAGCAGAGAATTTGTTATGATTTCAAACAAGCATTGAATCTGCTTAGCCTGAACTTCTTATATGCTTAGCCTGTACAAATTCCAAGAATGAACCTGCTGTAAGATAGTCCAATTTCTTCCAGTGTTTCTTCTTGAAGTTAACAGAGATCCCTGCAGCAAAAAATCCAAGCCTCTCATCATTGAAAGTTTGCACCCACCTGTAATTGAAAATCATAAATGAACTACATTATTGAATGGTGCGGCTTTTTCAGCCCCCCCTATCAACTTTTGAACCGTTTGACGTACATACATGAATCAAAAACCATTTCGAAAATACTTTTGGAAAT
This sequence comes from Chrysolina oricalcia, assembly GCA_944452925.2. Classification (NCBI taxonomy): domain Eukaryota; kingdom Metazoa; phylum Arthropoda; class Insecta; order Coleoptera; family Chrysomelidae; genus Chrysolina; species Chrysolina oricalcia. Next base: position 28,030,586 of record OX101825.2, on the reverse strand, counting down.
AAAGGACATTGTGGTTGACGATGAAGGGGTGAGGGGCTCAACAATTTAAAAATTTCAAATGGCATGGCAGGGTCAAATTACACATCTTTGAATAGATAAATCAATTACCTATCTTTTCAACCATACAATTTGTTTTGTTTTTGGTTAATATATATTTTCACAATTTCAATATCTTTGCTTTTCGAAATCTTCAAGTTGATGTGCTCCCAGCATCATCTGTCAAGTAATTGCAATGTATTTTGTTTCAAAAAGTAGTATCGGTTCAAAATATTTTTGTCCCATTGTTCCACATCAAAGCGTTCCAATTTATCGAGAAAGTGTACCATTTAGATCCGAATTATATTTGACATATCGAGTGAACATAGTGAAAAAAATCATTCAGAAAATCAAAAAAAAATTAGATGATTGAAGGGAGAATTAAGTAAATTACAATTTCAACAATCTGTCACCTGACCCCCATACCATTTAAATTTTTTTCAATGATGTACCCCCTCGCCCCTTATATCAAGCAATCACAATGTCGTTTATTTCAAAAAGTTGTTTCGGTGATACCATTCAAAATGGTTTTGTTCCATATTTGTACGCGATTCAAAAGTTAGCTGGGAGGGGGAGAAAAGCCTCACTGTTCAAATATATGGTACCTGTAAATAGTGAAATAAATATAAATGATAATAAATATTGAATTAAACCTTGAAGTTCTACTTTCTTATAGTCACAATGAAATATATGGATTATTATTGTACTTGGATTAATTTGAATATCAATATTATTTTGATGAAAGTAGCTAGATGACTATGATGTCACATGAATAGTTATATGTATACCACTGTCCAGACGACAACATTATCTATATGTTGGGTAGTGTAGATAGCTGAAGTCGAGCAAAGCTGACCCTTTTAGATGGTGACTAATTTACATCTAAAAAAATTCAATTGGTTCTCAACTTTGCCAGGGATCACAAGTTGAAAAACAGGCCCCCGTCTCTCCTAGATCTTGTCTTTCCAAGATAGTATAAGCTAAGTGGCAATCACGCTACAGTGATGTCCTTTCACCTAGACGACCTAGGTTCAAATTCAGCATCTGTCACCCAGCTAAGAGTGGTTCAGAATCCACTCTCACAAAAGTTGTAGGTTCGGCATGTTTCTCGTTTGCACAAGATCTCATGTGAATTTCAGAGTAAACCCCTTAATATCAAAACTTGCGCGAGCAAGGGTTATTGAACTCATTAGGTATTTTTTCTAAAAACACTAAATATGTATATCAGACTCACCTAAATGTGCCTCACAAGCTTGACACCTAACATAATTAATTCCCTCCTATCTTTCATTGAATTCCAGAAATATCGAATATGCCTTCTTCTCAACATTGTGTGGTGTATTTTCCCTTTCACTGTGCATACTCTATCACGTTTAACTTGAACCAACAGCATTTGTCTCCATAGTTTTTCCTCTACGTGACCTAAAAAATGAGATGAATAGGTAACTGAGGTTACAATAGCAACTTGTGTATTTAGAGCGCAAAGTGATTGATTGCCGCTCGACAAAGAGAGCGCGATAATCTTTGCAGATCGGCAATGACACTTTATGCTCGAAATTTTTCTACAAACGCAGCTCTTAGACATAAAAACGATCGATACCTCATTCAATATAGGCACATAATATTACCTATGAGAAAATTAACACTTATTAATAATTCAAAATGTATAAGCTATCCAAATATCGAATTATTTTCATCTCTAACAAAATGAAAGAATGGGAAATAACTTGCTAAAAAAAAAAATGCCGAACTCCGAGATCGAACCCATGACCTTCGGTTTACTAGCAAGCTTCCCTAACCTTATGTCCACCATAGGTCCTTACAGTGCATTGAGTTTATTTTCTATAGTTTCCATCATGCAAGAATGAGTTCGTTTTCAACAAAAGTTAGGGAGATCGCGAGAGTTTTTTCAATATCTTTGCTCTAGAGCGACAAAGCTATCACAAAGTGTTTATTTATAAATTTTCTTTGAATGTCTGTCTGAAAGACTTGTCAAAATTGATTTGGAAATAACATTAATATAACTGAATATAAAACAACTGATATGAGACAAATTGAAATGAAAACATGATTACCTAGGACGAGTTTCTGAATTCATCGATGGATAATGTGCATTCGTGCTGTCATTGTCCATTAGTTAAAGAAGGTTACAATGCTCATCGATGAATCCATCGATGAATTTGAAAACTTGCCCCTAGCTGATTGAAAAATGTTGTTTGGCCAAGATTCATTCAATAAAGTTTTTCAGCAATTTCAAGGGACCCGAGGTAGATTCAGAGTTTGAACTGAACATATTCAACCGGCTCTAAGAACCTTGTTGAATGTATCAAGGTCATATAGTTTGTGAAGGTTTATTTTCTTAACGTTAGAACAGGAAACTATAAGCTGAATGTAGAAATAAAGGTGCATTTAGTCAACATCATTTTAAAATTGTGTTCAAATATATGTTAAAAGCGAAAGTTGAATCTGTTATATCAAATGCTGCCATTTATACAATGCTAAGTTTAAGCTAAAAACCTTTGATGTTACAGTTATATTATTTATGATGATGCTTGTGCTAAGATGACTTAAAATCCACCCTTAAATGACTTCATAAAGTTAACTGGGGTTCGATATTTTTGAGCATTTTACTGACAATCATAAATACGATAAAAAAGTGTTGTTCAAGTTAGAGTACCTAAGACAACTTATATTGAAACTTACCGCATTTTGTGGCCTTTGATTTATGCACCAAACAAATCCGGATTTTTGGAAAGATATGAAAACATGGTTTGTTATTATTGGATTGTCTTTGCACAAATCCGTCATCCATGATCACTAGCTGTTATTCACTAGACACTGCCAAACTGATAGGTATCACAATATCAAACACCAGAACAAGACAAATATCATACAATTTGAATGTAATTAGTAAATTCCTTTACGAAAACTTCCTCTACTCGACATCAACAATCAACCATTTTGTATTTGAACTGGCCGGGGGGAGGAGCTCGTTGGATATGATGAAGTTCTGGACCAGTGCAACCAACATGAACTTCCCGCGAAAAAAAATATGAATTTTTATGAATGGCAACTTGTGACGTCACAAGTTGTGCGTAAACGAACTATAGTACAGGTTTTCTCCAAGAAAACATCGTTTTTCGAAAAAACGCTTCTACAGGATGATTCAGCGTGTCACAAAGTACAAATTAACAGATTTTGAAGATGTTTTTTTTTTCCGATTCCTCATTATATTTTGTTTTTTTGACTTTTTATTTTGGCATATTTTTGTAATAGGGAAGCTGAGATTGAAACTGTGTATAAAAATGTTGTGAAATCTATTCCATACTTCATTCGCATCATCCGTCTCATATAAGTTTCTCCAATCTGCTTGTTTAAGCCTATTTTGAAAATGGTTTTTATTTGAATCATTGAAAATTCTTTTGAAGACAAAGGTATCTTGTTTCTGGATATTAAAACTAATACTCTGAGCTGAATGGTCAGAAATCGAATTATGATGTACTTTTACCTCGCAATGTTCGCTATAATTGGAAAATATGTTGTCAATTAACGATTTAGATACATTCGTGACTCGAGTGTAGTCTTTTATAAATGGAGATAAATTATATGAGTTGATTAACGAGAATAAATTTTCTTTGTCTTTGTTTTTATCTTTATCATGCATAGGTATGTTAAAATCTCCTACCAAAAAAATATACCCAGTAACAGTAACAAAATTGGCAAGAATTCTCTCTAATATATTAAAAAGTTTTCTACTATGCCACCAGGAGTGTATACACACATAATGACAATTTTTTGACACTTTACATTGAATTCGCATACACTGCACTCACAAATGCTAATTTCTGACAGTAATGTTATCCTTGGTAATCGTTTACATTGTATTCCTTGCCTTGCGAAAATAGCACTTCCTCCATGTTGGTTTGCGTTTTCACGACATACTGCTTCAGCAAGATAGAAGTTCTTCAAGCCGTAATTTTTTAACTGCTCCTCGGTTTTCCAGTGTTCGGTTACACAAAAAAACATGCAGTCAGGAAACTCTTCCAGAAATCGTTCCAATCTATTTACACAATTACCAATAGACTGAACATTCTGGTGAATAATTGTCATTTTATTGAAATCATTTTTTTCTTGGTTGATTTGATGTTCTTTTCTCTTTTGTGGGTGACCTTTGTCGAGGTTTATGCAGTCTCCCCCATTTTTCAGAAAATCCCTATGTCGGTTAAAGTCAAACCGACGTATTCCTACACCACTAGGCCAAAAAGCAGGATTGTAAAGTTCATCTTTTCGATTTAGTGGTGCTGTTACCACAAAAGCTTTCAGTCGGTTATCATCTGTTGGTAGCTCTTTAACTTCTACACGCTCCTCCTGGAAGCCGTTATTTTCTATGTATTTTTTTATTACTTCGTCTGTTGCACTCCTCTTTACTCTGTTTATGTATAACCAAACCTTTCGTTCTCCTCCTGCAAATTCCTGATTTTTATCGTTAAAACTGTTTCCCGTACCTAAGTTTTTCCTTTTTTTTCTTCGTGTCACCTTTGTGAAAGTCTCACCAGCATCCTCTTCACCTGAAGATACATCGTTTGAATCATCTCCTTTGTGTTGTGGCATATTTTCTATTGATTTAGGATTATTTTCACTGTTATAATTTTTCTGGTTTTCCCCGTTATTTTTTGATTGATTTGTATTTTTAACCTTTTCTATAAGATGTGATCTTGTTTGATATTTTAGGTTTTCTGCTGGCTTTGTTGGCTGCAAACTTCCACTGGATTGATATAAATATTGACTTTAAAAATAGTAATAATTTCTACACGAACAAATTTCAGCACTTGCTAAACATGTATGGGGTGGATCAAACGGTTGAAGATTATACTCGAATTACTAATTTCAGTAAAACTCTAATTGATTATGTTATAACAGATTGTGATAAAGTTACTGTCAAAGTGAATGATTGTCCAAAAATTTCTGATCATTCTATCATTTCCATTAGTATATTTAATACAAAGCCGAATGTTCCTGGGAGAATTCAAGAGTGTAGAAATTTGTGCAAAGAAAATATGTTATCAATCAATATGGAACTCTTGTCTTGTAACTGGTCATTAGATTGTGTAAATGTTAATATTATCTCAGAAGAAATTTTTAAAAAAGTATATGACATTGTAAATCGAGTTGCTCCAAGTTTTACTAGAACATTAAAAACAAATGATGTACCATGCTATGATAATGATCTGAGGAAGAAAGCTAAAGACAGAGATTTAGCATATAAAAATTTCAAAAAATGTAATACTATTCAAAAAGAAGAAAAATGGCAAGTATATAAGACAAGTCGAAATCAGTATGTTAATATGCTCAAAGCTAAAAAATCAGAATACTTTGAACAGAAAATTGATTTGAACAAAGGAAATGCAAAGCAAATGTGGAAAACTCTTAAATCTATTGTCAAACCTGAGGCCCCTTATAATTTCAACAAAATTGAATTTTTTGAAAATGGTGAAACTAGAATATGCAGAAATGAAATAGATATAGCTAACAACTTTAATAATTTTTTTATAGATAGTATCCAAGATATTGCTGATAGTATGATAGAAGAGCAACAATGGTCACAAGAAAACCTCATACAAATAAATAGCACATTAAATTGTTTTCAAAAACTAACTTATAGCGAACTGCGTGAAATTATATTCTCTTTGGATAACAATAAGAATAAATCTGAAATTCTTAGTGCAAGATTCTTGAAAGAAACATTCGAAAGCCTTGGACATGTTATATTACATTTTATAAATTCTTCTTGAATATGGAATATTTCCAGATAGTTTCAAAATTAGCACCATTATACCAATACCGAAAATTCCAAATACAATAGACGCAAATAATTTCAGACCTATAAATACATAACCAACTCTTGAGAAAGTAATTGAATTGGCTGCTCATGCACAGTTGATAAACTATTTGAATAGCAATATTATCCTTAGTGATCACCAATCAGGATTCAGGAAGAGTTATTCATGCGCAACTGCTCTCCAATATACTTTATCAAATTGGAAAAAACGTGCATTTGAAACAATTGGTAGAGAAATTTTATTACGCAAACTGAGGTATTATGGAGTTGCTGGCACTGTTTATGATTGGATGGAGAACTATCTGAACAACCGAAGTCAAAAAACAAAAATTGGCTCAAGTTATTCCAACAAATTGAGTAATAGCATTGGAGTACCTCAAGGAAGCGTTTTAGGCCCCCTTCTGTTCATTCTTTATATAAATGATATTCATCGAATTGCAGGGAACTCTCTATTAGCTCATTTGCCGATGATACATTGGTGTATTGTGCAAATCACAGCTAAGACCAAGCTACAATAGAAATTAACAACACATTGGCCAATATTGAAAAATATTTGCAGACAAATAAACTTAAATTAAATGTAGCTAAAACCAAATCAATGATTGTTACAACTAAATATAAATATGATAATATAATTGTTAATTCGATTAATATTGTGATTGAAAATACGTCTTTGGAAATTGTAGATGAATTCAAATATCTGGGATTTATGATCGATAATAATCTAACATTCAATAGTCATGGAGAATATATCATTAGAAAAATATCTAAAAAAATGTACTTTTTTTCAAGAATTTCAAAAGAGCTGTCCATGTTTGCCAGAGTTACTATTTATAATTCCATTATAAAACCTGACTATTGTGCAACCATAATTTACTTGTTTAACCAAAACCGCATTTCTCAACTCCAAAAGCTACAAAATAGAGGAATGAGATTAATACTGAAATGCAATAGATATACTCCAATTAAATTGATGTTGGATACATTGCAATGGTTTTCAGTTAGTTCTCGTTTATTTTACATGAGTATGACTTTCATTTATAAATTGAACAAGGGCCTACTACCTTCATATTTCAACGAATTCTTAATAAGAAATGATGAAATTCATAACTATGAGACAAGAATGAGGACTGACTTTCATATTCACAGAACCAATTCTAGTATGAGCATGAGATCGATATTTTTCAAAGGGTTAAATGAATTCAATAAACTGCCTATGAACATTAAATCATCAGTATCTTTATCTTCTTTCAAGTCATCATTATCAAAGTATATTAAAACTCTATGACTGTTGGACTTATTGACGTATTAAATTGGAGTGTTTACAACATCTTTGTGGAAAAATCATTCTTATCTTTGTTCAATATTATCAATATTATTGTTATAGGATTCTGAGTCTATTACTGTCATATCTTGTACTTCTATCTTATCTTGTATTTCTGTCTTATCTTGTATTATTATCTAATCTTGTATTACTATCTTATCTTGTATTACTCTTATCATGTATAACTATCAATTGCCTGTGATATTTTTATATATGTGTGATGTACATTTTTTATATTTAATCGAGATGTTTGTATATTAGGCTTACCTATTTTAAATAAACTACTACTACTACTAAATAGTAATAATAATAAATATACTTTGTTGTCATTAAGAGAAAATCTTGTGGACAAAGCTTGTAAATACAGTATAATATAGATTAGAAAAAGGTAAATAATAGAAAAAAAAATTATAAAAACAAGCACAATAAGTGTTGAACTATACAGTATTATGAGCGACTTCGCTCAGAGTCACAAAACACAGATAAAGTAGACTGTTTCGATTAAAATATACATGCACACACACAGTCCTATTTACACAAATATACATATAAAACACACATATGTGCACACATACATATACACACAAACACACCTTCTTAATAGTAACGTCACAGTTAAAAACTTAAATACATTATCATTATAATACTCCTGCAAACTATTATAGGGCCTATCTGACAAAAACTTTTTAATAATTTTTCTAAAGTTCATAATGCTACTATTCGCCTCCCTTATGTCTGATGGTAGGTGATTGAACATCTTGACCCCATTATAATAATACCAACTAACTAAGAATAACGAAATTTACTAATTCCATACTTCAGTGAAAGTTAAAAATGATAATATTTATTTGGACAGCGCATTAAAAAAAAAAATATTTATTAGAGTGAGAGTGAGTTTATTATCAAGTTGATTTCAGTTTTAGACCGTGGACAAAAACGTTTCGGAATTTCCAAAAACATATACAGAAAATGATATTTTGAAATAGAAAGAGAAGTCTACAGAAGGCAGTGGTAAAAATCACCTTCTTGAGTACCGCATGTATAAGACAAATAAATTTGAAAATATTTTTTACTAACTTATAGTGACAATGTTGTTATTATTGAAGCTCAGGTCAAAGATGATACCGATAGTGATATAAGTATACCCATTTATCCTAGATTTTCTCTTCTGTCAAATTTTTTTGAAACTCACGAAATATGCACCAAATAGAACATTCTTGATTTTCGCAGTATTCATTATATTTTTGTCATTTGTCGCATGACAATATGGCGACGGTGGATATGGTTAATTGAGGGTGGCTAGTGGTACAACGCCGAAATATTTATTTGTGTACTTCGAATGCAAAGTGATTGGTTGCTGCTCGACAAAGAGAGTTACCGCCCCTAGCGCGGTAATCTTTGGAGAGCGGCAATGACACTTTGTGCTCGAAATAAACACAGGATTTTTTCTACAAACTTATTCATAGAAACGATCGACACTCCATTCAAGATAATCACATAGTATTACCTATAAGAAAATTAACACTCAACAGTAATCCCAAATGTTTATTTAAGCAACCTAAATATCCAATAATTTACATCTCTAACAAAATGAAAAAATAAAAGTAACTTGTTTAAGAAGTAATAAAAAAAATTATCAAATGTCGAAATTGAACACCAGGCATTTACTAGGCAGCTTACGCTAACCTCAGCACTACCACAGTTACTAACATTGCTATGAATTTATTGTCTATACTTTCCATCATGCAAGAATAGGTTCGTTTTCAACAAAAGCTGTGGAGATCAATATTTTCGCTCTTCGTCTTCTGAATATTGAAAAAATACTGCTTATTCAACACCAAAAAATACATTTCTACAAATTTTCATCTAAATTAAATCATTTATAAGCGAGAAAAAAATTAAATACTGAAAACTGGGTTTTTTGTCATTTTGACATTTAATTTGAGGTTATGTCGTAAAGTGTTGAATACAAAAGTTAATTTTTTATTATCTACAACTTTTCCATTGTACATTTTCCACTAAGAGGTCACGTTTCGCCGCAAATTGCCAAAAAACTTTTTCAACCCCTAAACTGCATTCCCATTTCACCATATTGAGTGTTTTCGTGTTTAAATATTTTTTTTACCCAAAGTTGGAACCTCAACTACAATTTCCAGCTGGTCCTTGACTATTACTTTTTTTTTCAAAAAAATTAAAGGCACCAGTCTAAGTGACGTAACCTCTGCGCCACGGCAGTTGCATATAACGAGTGTTAAGCTGGCATTGACGACATAGCGGAATCAAATTCTGAATAATTAATAATTTGTTGCTTTTTTGTTGCTAATTTGTTACGGCAAAATTAATTTTGTTGCTCCAACAGTTTTAAAAAAAAAAGGACAATGCCAGCTTATAATCAAGCTGGCATTGTCATATATGAAAAATGGCGTAAATGGGATTTTGAATAGTTAATAATTTGTTGCATTTTTGTTGCTAATTTGTTACGGCAAAATTAATTTTGTTGCTCCAACAGTTTAAAAAAAAAGGACAATGCCAGCTTATAATCAAACTGGCATTGTCATGTATGAAAAATGGGGTAAATGGGATTTTGAATAGTTAATAATTTGTTGCTTTTTTGTTGCTAATTTGTTACGGCAAAATTAATTTTGTTGCTCCAACTTTAAAAAAAAAAAAAGGACAATGCCAGCTCATAATCATGCTGGCATTGTCATGTATGAAAAAGGGGTAAATGGGATTTTGAATAGTTATTAATTTGTTGCTTTTTTGTTGCTAATTTGTTACGGCAAAATTAATTTTGTTGCTCAAACTATAAAAAAAAGAGGACCAGCTTATAATCAAGCTGGCAAGTGGGATTTTCAATAGGTAATAATATGTTGCTTTCTTGTGCTAAGTAATTTGTTACGGGAAAATTCATTTTGTTGATCCCAACTATTTAAAAAAAGTGCATGTCATGTATGAAAAAGGGGTAAATGGGATTTTGAATAGTTATTAATTTGTTGCTTTTTTGTTGCTAATTTGTTACGGCAAAATTAATTTTGTTGCACAAACTATAAAAAAAAAGAGGACCAGCTTATAATCAAGCTGGCAAGTGGGATTTTCAATAGGTAATAATATGTTGCTTTTTTGTGCTAAGTAATTTGTTACGGGAAAATTCATTTTGTTGATCCCAACTATTTAAAAAAAGTGCATGTCATGTATGAAAAAGGGGTAAATGGGATTTTGAATAGTTATTAATTTGTTGCTTTTTTGTTGCTAATTTGTTACGGCAAAATTAATTTTGTTGCACAAACTATAAAAAAAAGAGGACCAGCTTATAATCAAGCTGGCAAGTGGGATTTTCAATAGGTAATAATATGTTGCTTTTTTGTTGCTAAGTAATTTGTTACGGGAAAATTCATTTTGTTGATCCCAACTATTTAAAAAAAGTGCAATTGCATGAAAAATTAATCTGACCAATCTGAAATTTGTTACTAATTAGTTGCTGAGCACAAAAGAGCCATTCTAGTAATATGGGAACTAGAAGATAAAACTAGAAAAATATTTTCTATACTTTATAACCTCCACAGATTGAAAAATAACACCAATTCTTACCTCTCCCTGTGTTTGCAAACTTTTGCCCCTCAAGATTTTAGTTTAGGAATGTGAGAAAGAAGCATCTTAATTTTCGACCATAATTAAGTAGTATGTTTGTAATTTAAATAATTTGCGATATTTTATCACCCTAAGAAGATATATTATGATAATAGTTAAATCATCTTCAAATAATTGCAAAGTCTGATAAAAATACATCATAGTTTTGATGATGAGAAGTTGTAATTCGGGTAGAAACGAATGTTTTCTAACCCACCACAATACGACCAACTCAAATTCAACTTTTAAGTGCACTTCAAATAATAAAAAATTCAACAGAACCCCTCTGTCGATCCGACAATGACTTTTGATAATGAGAAATTGTTATTTGGATTGAAACGAATGTTACCTACCCCACCACAATGCGTGCCAACTCAAATTGAATTTTTGAGGGCACTTAAAAAAATGAAAACTTTGACTGAACCCCTCTGACGACCCGACAATGACTTTTGATGATGAGAAGTTGTTATTTGGATGGAAATTAATGTTACCTACCCCACCACAATACGTACCAACTCAAATTCTATTTTTGAGGGTACATCGAAAAATAAAAAAATCGACTGAACCCATCTGACGACCCGACAATGGCTTTTGATAAGGAGAAGTTATAATTTGTGTAGAAACGAATGTTTTCTACCCCACCACAATAATACGTGCCCACTCAAATTCTATTTTTGAGGGAACTTCGAAAAATAAAAAAATCGACCAAACCCCTCTGACGACCCGACAATTGAATTTGTTGATGAGAAGTTGTTATTTGAATGGAAACGAATGTTTTTTACCCCAATACAGTTCGTACCAGTTTAATTCCTGGTCACTTTAAAATTTAAAAAAATTATATTTACGAGTTTCCCAACCTATCTGACCCTACACCTTTTATTGGAAGTACTAAAACTCTAAAATGATCCATTTCCATAATATTACATGGTAAAGTCCCAAAATTGTTTGATAGAAATGGGTTGTTTCGGAGGTCGACGTCAGCCGCGCGGCGTTGCCAGATCAAAACCGTGGCTGTTTTCACGCCGATCAGCTAATTGACGATAAAAAATTTGACTCATAAAGGCTACAGCAACTGTTAAGAAAAAAGCTCTGTCAATGCTTTTTTTTATTTATTTTTATTAAGTACGTTCCGATTTAATTCATAATTGGTATGTGGGGATTTTTGGAGTATTAAATGAAATGGAAAGACTAAGATCCATAAACTGAAAAATAGAAAATAATGTTTGAAAGAAAAAAACGTTTTTTGAAAAGCACGCTTTCAATGACACATAGAAAGTGCACTGAAACATAAAATATAATTTTTGTTGTAACTAATTGTGGTGATAAAAATTTTTAACTGGTAAAAATAAAAGTGTGGGGCGCTCATCATAATTATATATTTATATATTTCGATCTTCTAGTTTCATAGTCAATGTTTTGAAACTTTTCCCTTCATATTCTTTAACATTTACCTTCTAGAATTTCTAACCACGTGTAATTAATTTAACGGTCTTTATGTAAAAGGAATTATTACACTTAATTATGTACGTGTAGGTATATGTAAGAGAAGTTGATTATAAAGAGTCATGAAAGTATGAGATAAATAAAGTACTGACAGAGCTTTTTTCCTAACAGTTGGTTTAGAAGTCAAAATTTTTATCGTCAATTAGCTGTAGTAATCACTGAATAATCTCCGAAATCCATATCGGATTTATTTAGCATTTTCCTGTAGTCCAGAAAAATTTACTATTTAGATTTTATTATTACTAGAATGGCTCTTTTGTGCTCAGCAACTAATTAGTTACAAATTTCAGATAGGTCAGATTAATTTTTCATGCAATTGCACTTTTTTAAATAGTTGGGATCAACAAAATAAATTTTTCCGTAACAAATTACTTAGCAACAAAAAAGCAACATATTATTACCTATTGAAAATCCCACTTGCCAGCTTGATTATAAGCTGGTCCTCTTTTTTTATAGTTTGAGCAACAAAATTAATTTTGCCGTAACAAATTAGCAACAAAAAAGCAACAAATTAATAACTATTCAAAATCCCATTTACCCCTTTTTCATACATGACAATGCCAGCTTAATTATAAGCTAGCATTGTCCTTTTTTTTAAAAACTGTTGGAGCAACAAAATTAATTTTGTAGCAACAAATTAGCAACAAAAAAGCAACAAATTAATAACTATTCAAAATCCCATTTACCCCCTTTTTCATACATGACAATGCCAGCTTGATTATAAGCTGGCATTGTCTTTTTTTTTTTAAAGTTGGAGCAACAAAATTAATTTTGCCGTAACAAATTAGCAACAAAAAAGCAACAAATTATTAACTATTCAAAATCCCATTTACGCCATTTTTCATACATGACAATGCCAGCTTGATTATAAGCTGGCATTGTCCTTTTTTTTTAAAAAACTGTTGGAGCAACAAAATTAATTTTGCCGTAACAAATTAGCATCAAAAAAGCAACAAATTATTAACTATTTAGAATTTGATTCCGCTATGTCGTCAATGCCAGCTTAACACTCGTGTTGCATATAGTGCTTTGAATATATTGTCTGTACTCCATCATGCAAGAATTCATTTTCAACAAAAGCATTGGAGACGCGAGCGTTTTTTCCATATTGTCGCTCTAGAGCAAAAAAGCTTTCACAAATATGGAAAACGTCAACTTTGCGTTGAGATCTGAAAGCGATTGTAGAAAAATAATATTGTTTGCATATAAAACTGCAAATTTAAAATTATTTTTATATCAGATTCGAATTTAACGCTAGGTTTTGTTTGAAGTCTTTGTCTAATATAGTATTATTTAAAATTATTAAATAAATTCAAAAATGAAATATAAAAGCATATTGGACTCTCATTAAAAATAACAAAAATTGAATAAGTTTCAAGTTGATATAATAATCACCACATTTTTTCATCTTATTGAAAATATTTTGTTTTCTTCATAATTTTCAGCTGGGTATGACACCCCTGCATTGGGCTGCACAAAATGGTCACTTAGAAGTAGCAGCCCTTTTGTTGAGAAATGGGGCTCTCATTAATGAAGTCAACAAGTTTGATTTGACTCCTCTCCAAGTAGCCAATCAAATTGGTAGGTCTGACATAGAGAATCTGTTGACAGGTAGTATTGCAGACACAGCAGTTGCTACTCAGAATTTAGTTTTACAATTAGCATCTGATGATGTGACTGAAACTCAGGAATTGACTGATGAGATGGAACTGGAAAATAATGAGGACAGTTGCTCAGTTTTCGAAAGTTATAGTGTAGGTGAGTTGAAAATATATTTGTAGTGAAAATATAAAATTTTCAAATGTCAATCTTTAAATGTAAATGGACAGTTTGTGATTTTGATGTATTACCTAACCCTAGACCCAGCAATTCTCCAAGAATTTGAACACTCTACAGATGACATGGAAGAAACCAAGCAAAATGAAGTTACCAATGGTAAGTATCTATTCAATTTGAATCATATTTGTTTTTCATTCAAACTTCTTTGAAATTCCATATATTTAGTGTAGTATAGACTTTCGAAGATTGTGAAGGGTTACCCGACTGTATTTGAAAATAAATGGAGGGAGCTAAGTGAATAATCGTATCCTTATACGTTTATTTATTTATTTCCACGGGATAACCCAATTTACAATGAATAACGAAAATTAAGTGAGTTAAAATTAAGTTTTACCTAATCTACTACTTAATACATCAACACTAAAATTGAATAAAAATAGTGAATCATAAGGATTGGTTTTAAAATAACAAAACACTAAGCAGATAGATTCTTAAGTACTAACGTCTTTCAAGACCTTCCTAATATTACATAAATTCATGCAGAATAAATCAAGGCTATGAAAATACCCGTTGGAAGATATTTTGATTCTATTAAGATGGGAGTGATAAACATAGGTGGTTGTATGTTGTAAAACAGAGAAACTTTCTGGTGAGAGAGTTCTATATATAGACTGGAGTTTTCAGTGCAATAGTCTCAAATAATTTAGAGCAATTGATGTTGCCCGAGATTATTTTCTTTAAGAACACTATGTCAGTGACACATCTTCTGTAAGAAAGTGATTCTATATTCTCCTCCAGCTACACATATAAATATTCTTCTCTAGTTAGCCCCATTTTATACGGGCAACATCTCAAAAAATTTTCTGGAGTCTCTCAATTTTTCGAACATAACAGTCATAGTGTGGAGACTATAAAATTGAATGAACTAAAAGCTACACCAGCATTTATTACAAATCATTGACGTGTTGAAAGTTCCAAAATTTTCATCCCCTAGGGGTTGAATAACCCTTATAGACAGTAAATATAGATCCCAACATGGTCGGTGCCAGAATTGTTCACATCATTGTTTATAATTTCTGTACAAACTCTCGAAGTGTTAAAAATTACTGAATGAAGGGCCCCCAAGGGGTTGAACACCCCCAAACTTTTCAAAATTCCTATTACATTATCTATTGCGGTATTGCAAAGTGGTCGTTGTGTTAGAGTGTTTGGCTTCCACCCAGGCGGTCCGGGTTCGATCCCCGGTCGCGTATTACTGAGCTGAAGTGGTTCGGATTCCACTTTTATTTAAACTGTAGGTCCCGGATCTCCCTTGCTCGCAAAAGCTCTGCTTTTGAGGGGTTTTCTTCGAAAACCTGGGAGTTTCGTAAAAACAGATTTTACAAAATTTTTTACAAAAAATTGCGAGTATCGCTAAAATTGTCATAAATGTTTAAAAATTACTAGAATCTATCGACGCCGACGTGTTGAAAATTTTAGAATGATCATTGAACATTGAACACCCCACAGAGCGGATAAACTTATTTCACCGCATTGCAGAGCTTCTACTGCATTTTTTTTGAGCTCATGGACAATACCAAACACGGAAATCAATATTTTGAAGAGTGGGCTATAATGATAAATTTTTGTGTTGCGATATGATAGGAAATCGGACCTGAACTGTATTTCATCGAGTATTATAATTCTTTACGGTATCTCACGCGGTTCTACTGCGTGTCTTCAGTTGCTCATGGACAATATCAACCATGGAAATTGATATTTTGAAGAGTGGGCTAAGTTAATAAATTTTTGTGTCGCGATTATGATAGGAAATCCGACGTGAACTGTATTCCATCGAGTATTAGAATTCTTTACAGTATCCCGCATGCTTCTAATTTCGTCTTTAGTTGCTCGTGAACAATATCAACCATGGATATCAATATTTTGAAGAGTGGGCTGTGTTAATAAATTTTTGTGTTACGATATGATAGGAAATCCTACGTGAACTGTATTTTATCGAGTATTAGAATTCTTTACAGTATCCCACACGGTTCTACTGCGTGTCTTTAGTTGCTCATGGACTATATCAATTATGGATATCAATATTTTGAAGAGTGGGCTATGTTAATAAATTTTTGTGTTGCGATATGATAGGAAATCCGACGTGAACTATATTTCGTCGAGTATTAGAATTTTTTACAGTATCCCACATGCTTTTGCTGCTTGTCTTTAGTTGCTCGTAGACAATATCAACCGTGAAATGCAATATTTTGAAGAGTTGGCTGTGTTAATAAATTTTTGTGTTAGGATATGATAGGAAATCCGACGTAAACTGTATTTTATCGAGTATTAGAATTCTTTACAGTATCCCAAACGGTTCTTCTGTGTGTCTTTAGTTGCTCATGGACTATATCAATCATGGATATCAATATTTTGAAGAGTGGGCTATGTTAATAAATTTTTGTGTTGCGATATGATAGGAAATCCGACGTGAACTATATTTCATCGAGTATTAGAATTTTTACAGTATCCCCCACGCTTCTACTGCTTGTCTTTAGTAGCTCGTGGACAATATCAAACGTGGAATGCAATATTTTGAAGAGTGGGCTGTGTTAATGAATTTTTGTGTTACGATATGATAGGAAATCCGACGTGAACTGTATTTTATCGAGTATTACAATTCTTTACAGTATCCCACACGGTTCTACTGCGTGTCTTTAGTTGCTCATGGATATCAATATTTTGAAGAGTGGGCTATGTTAATAAATTTTTGTGTTGCGGTATGATAGGAAATCCGACTTGAACTGTATTTCATCGAATATCAGAATTCTTTATAGTATCCCGCACGCTTCTAATCTCATCTTTAGTTACTCATGGACAATATCAATCATGGATATCAATATTTTGAAGAGTGGGCTCTGTTAATAAATTTTTGTGTTGCGATTATGATAGAAAATCCAACGTGAACTGTATTTCATTGAGTATTAGAATTCTTTCAGTATCCCACACGGTTCTACTGCGTGTCTTTAGTTGCTCACGTACAATATCAACCATGGATATCGATATTTTGAAGAGTGGGCTACGTTAATACATTTTTGTGTTGGGATATGATAGGAAATCCGACGTGAACTGTATTTCATCGAGTATTACAATTTTTTTCAGTATCCCTCACGCTTTTACTGCTTGTCTTTAGTTGCTCATGCACAATATCAACCTTGGAAATGAATATTTTGAAGAGTGGGCTGTGATAATAAATTTTTGTGTAACGATATGATAGGAAATTCAACGTGAACTTATTTAATCTAGTATTGCGCATGAAAAGACGTATAATAATATTCTGACGTAACGACCAGTAAGTACTTTTTTGCAACAACTATCAATTTTACAAAAAGCACGTGAAGCTCATTAATGAGCGTTCATCTCCTTAGAGGATATTTTTTAACGGTATAATATGAAAATCCGAAATAGTATACTTTGCAGTGCATTGAATTAAGTTTATGAGCGGTGTGGGGTGTTCAACCCCATGGAAATCATCATTCTGAAATTTTCAACACGTCGATAGATTCTAATGATTTTCAAATAGTTTTGTGGAAAATTTTAGCGATACGCGCAATGTGATAGATAATGTAATAGGAATTTTGAGAAGTTTGGTGTTGTTCAACCTCTTGGGGGCCCTTCATTATTTAACTTTTAACACTTAGATAGTTTGTACTAAAATTATAAATCTTGAGAACAATTCTGGCACCGACCATCTATATTTATAAGGGAATTTTATTTCTATAAGGGTTATTCAACCCCTGGGGGATGAAAATTTTGGAATTCTCAACACGTCAATGATTTGTAATAAATGTGTAAGAAATGTTAGCAGCCATTTGATTATCAATAATTGGCAGCTTTACTTAAAAGTTTTCCCACGCCCATTTCCTGGAAAATGGGGTCTGTAAAAAAATTTTTGGTCGGGACGCAAATTTGTAATAAATGTGTGCAAAATTATGTAATAGTTTTTTTTTTTGTAGTGTGCCATAAATGCTGGTGTAGCTTTTAATTAAACCGTATTCAAGAATAGATCTGACATCTCTGTAAAAAGTTTGAAACTTATATGTTTCATTATTATAAATGATAGTCATAATGAATAATTTGTTCGAATCGACAACTTCCACAGCCCAAACAGACAAAGGAAGAAGACGCGAGCAGTATTATATATTATTGGAAGATTATTTAGGCGGGAATATTAGTGGAATAATGAAATAAGTTATCATATATGTGATTTCCTTGAATAATTTTGAATCAGAAAAAATTTTCAGAATGTAAAAATTATAATGAAGAAGTGATGAATCCAAAACCTTCGAAGCAGCTTTGAGTGAACATACTAGCTAATAAACCGGAATTATCGAAAAAAATAGAGCATATTCGAAGATTGGGAACAAGTAGGAACTGAAAAATATTTTTTTGATATGTCTCTGGTCAATTTTTCTCTATTCATCATACGAAAATCGATTAGACACAATATGTTTCTGTATCATCCACTGATGTTTTTGAACTTTCGCTGCTTTCTAAAAGGAAGGTTCAACAGAGATACTGAATGAATTTCAAATCAATATGAATCCACCTTCATCATCTTCTTTTCTGGTATCCATTTGTATAGGATATGATTTTAAAATGGAACTTCAACAGAGGTTCTCAATGAATTGAAACTCGTTGTACAAGCTATTCGTTAAACATTTCCATCTAAAACTTCAGTTACGTCCATAACACTGATATTTATTTCAACTGGAAGCTCTTTACTACCGAAATCATTTTAATGCGAGTAAAATGAAGTTTTTTCAACAAAATACAACCAAACTGAAACGAACAGATAATATGCTCCATAGTTTAATGCAATGTCAATAGTGTCAATTTCTGCTATGATTTACGGAGTTTAATTTTTCAACCTATTATCTACTTTTGCTACCATCAAATTCAATCGTAGCAAAAGTAGAGGAAGTAGATATATTTGGTGTCAAAAAAACGGGTAAGTCAAATTCTACTTCTAAGAGTAGAACATTTATGCCTACAATAAAACGCTCCTATGGAAAGTTGATAAAAGTTTTCCCTCTCAAAAAAGATGACAATAGTAATTTTTGTATCTAGTGCGCGAAATGCTACTTTGGTGATCGAGAGCTGATTTTTGAAAAATAGTCGAGATCACCAAAGTATTTCGCGCAAGAGTTGCAAACAAATTTTTTTCTACAAACGTCAAAAAATATTGTCCGAAAATAAGTAATATGATTAGCTTGATACCAAAAATAGTGTTGAACTGGTTTAAAATGTTTTTCCAAAACAAGTAATTAGTGTAACTATATATGGAAATAAAATGGCATTTATTGATAATAAATGATTTCTTGGATTTTTGCTTGATTGAGGGACATCAAGGTTAAAATTTAATAATCCCATATAGTTTACATGCAGTGTACGAAGTAAGTATTTCTCACACTACTTCGCGCACGGTGTCATGGTAACGAAGGAAAACGAAAAAAAAAGTCACTTCGCATATTGTTGTCAATGCGTGAACCTTGTCATTTTTTGACGTTTGTAGAAAAAACACTTTTTTACATTAAGATCTATCTTATTGAGTTGACACTAGGTTACTAAATTATCTATATCTTCTTGTAAAAGTTTTGCATCAATCAGTAAGTTCACAGGAAGGAATAATTTTAGGTCATCAGCAAATAACAGAAATTAAGAATTGCAGATTGAAAGAGATAATATCATTGATGAATAAGCTGAAAAGCATTACTCCAGAGTATACCTTTATCCCTTGTGAAATACATCCAGTCACTTTAACCATTGTGTTCTTCCATTCAGGAAGCTATGTTTTCCAATAGTCAGGTGGCTCTAATTTAGATGTAATATTTACAGTTCATTTCAGATGAAATTGAGGAAGAGACTGATCAAGAAAGAATAGAAAAGGAGAATGAACACCTTGTCCAACATGTCACGGTAGATCCCAGCACTTTGACAACTGATTCACTAAAGTTGCTCCAAGAACACGGAATAACAATGTTACAAAATGATGACACCAGCATTTTAAATAGTGTTATTCAAAATGGGCATTCAGTTGTGTTAACAGGTTAGTTTTTTTGAACAGGGGTTTGGGGATAAATAAACTTGGCTATCAAGTTAATTTGAATTTTTGTCATAGTATTCTTAAAGTTCTTTGGATACATTAATTTTTGCAATTTCAGAAATTTATTATAAAAATGCTATTAGAGGTTTTGCCGAAGTCTCATCACAGCCAATAAGTCTAGTAAATTTAAAGAAAATATCTTTGTGAAAACCCCTGGTTTGATTTTGTAGACTAACTATATATATATTTTTTTTTTCAAGACATTGGAAAAGAAGTTTTGAATTCAGTTAAGCAGTCTGAACAACAACAACAAGCTCCTATATTACCAATGAATAAGAAAATTATGACAATCACTCCAGAACAGTTCCTAGCAATGACAAATAACAAAAATTTAGTCAAGAAACTGAAGGTCTTGCCTTCAAGAGGTCCATTCAGAAGGGTGGTGATGAAGAAAAATAAAATTACTCCTATATCTACTGTTACGCCAGTTTCCACGTACAATCCTGTTTCTACTATCACAAGCGTAAGTGTTTTTTCTACAACAACGAAATTATGCGCTAAATCAGTGTTAAGTCATGATAATAATAATCAACCCTCAATGGCTGAACCAGGGTCAATTTGACCCTGTACAATTTTAATTCACTGACTGTACGCTGCATGCGCAATATTTTCATTTGATCGTCTCAGTACCTTCCCGTCAGTTGCTAAATAGGCGTTGAAGGTGTAGTTTGGTGTTCTTATCTGCATGAAAATATCGAAAGTAAGCGTTATAGTGCCAATTTGACCCCGGTACGGTAATTACGTTTTTTTTTTCGCTCTTTGTGGGGGTTAATGGACACACCATTTATATATGGTATCCAATATATCCTGAAGGACGTAGGAGATCGTCTCTTCGGATCTTCAGATCGTCAGCATATGCTTGCAGATCAACCTCCCAAAGCGAGAGAATGGCCAGCAGATCATCCACCAGCAGTGACCATAACAGTGGGGAGAGGACCCCCCCCCCCCCTGAGGGACAGCCCCTGGCTGGTTTGAAGCTGACACTTTCCCCCTGTAGAGAGGTCGTTCTGTTGTGAAGCATAGTTCTTATCCAGTCACATAGTATCGGTTCAATCCCTCTGGAGACAGTGGCCTCATATAGGGAGTGAGGTAGTGCATTGTTAAATGCTCCTTCTATGTCCAAGAATGCAGCGACTGCTATTTCCTGGCGTTCCAGGGCGTCGCTTATTCCTGAGACAAGGTTATTGAGGGCAAGTTCTGTTGATTTACAAGCCTGGTAGGCATACTGGCGAACATTGAAGGGGTGCTTTGTTAGTGCCCCACACCTTATATGCCCATCCAGTATTTTCTCCATGCTTTTCAACTAATAGGTCTGAGCGATTTTGGGTGATGTGGTCGAGGAAGTAAATGGATCTGATGCACTCATCTGATCTGATGACTGCAGGACAGCCATTGCAGTTTTTTTCAGTCAATAATTTTAATTCTTTATAATTTTTTATTATGCCTTTATGTTGACTTTTCTTATATTACCAAAACGATGGTTATTGAAATATTTTATTTCAAATTTGGCAATTTTTAAGTTATGCTTACAGAAACGCTACGATTTTTATAATTTTCGTTGAAAAATATTATGCATTTCATTTTAAACAAAGAGGCGTTTTGTAACATTGGAAAAGATGCTACTCAGCATCACTAGCTCAAATTGCTAGATAAGGATATTACACATTTATAAAAAATTATTCAAGTAACAGAGTCACTTTGACCATGGTTCAGTAAATACGTTCGTCCTCAGACGTTCAGTGGTTGAGGGTTGATATCATTTATTTCATTTGTTGAAAGGTACAGTACAATAAGAAAGGAAACGCCTAGAATATGAAATAAACGTTAATTAAATTAAAAACAAAATGGGTTTTTAAATATTTCTTGAATATACTTATATTAAGGGCATTTTTAATGCTCTAATCCAATTTCTTATAGGCTTTGCAGCCAAGAAACAAGTGGCTTCTCTGAAACTTTTTTGTACGGTGTTGGCCTGGAACAAGCATATTTCTAGAGCTTGTTTTGTTAGATGATTTTCATTACAAAGAAACTTATCTCTGTTTTGATAGACAGAAATACACAGCTCATACACATACTACAGGCCTGCTACAGTCAAAATGTTTGCGCATTTGAAAGTGTCCCTACTTGAGACTCTCCATCCTAGACCTTCCACCGTCCTAATCGCCATATTCTGTGACACAAAAACTCTTTCCCATGATGCAGATTAACCTCAGGTAAGAATCCCACACCTCAAATGGCTTTAGATATTGGCATAATATAGACTTAACAATATAGATTTGCTACAGTGATTGGATTCTTACATGGTTTTGTACAGAGACAATCTCCCAGCTCCATTTATTATCAATATTGACACCAAATAATTTAGTTGTTTTTGATGCAACTACTCTTATCATTTTACATCATTTTCAAATATAGAGAGGGTTTCATTAAAACTGTTTTTGTACATTGAGGTAGGCGGTTTTTTGCCGACTACAAAGTAGGTTAGGTTAGTACACCAAGCAATAGAGCATAAAATGAGTGAGTTTTTAACAAAAATACTAGTAGGTAACCGACTATGCCATCACGTGAAAGACAGTCCGTAGTTATATTCTGTTATGTTTTCACCTCGCAACTGTCATTTATTAATTTGTTATAAACATTTAAACAACAAAAACTGCGTTTTTTAAAACATTTTGCTTATACAATGAAAACTAAAATAGCAATTTGGTTGCTCCATGTAGATAATTGAAATACAAACAAAATGGGATGTTTTACGACCCGATCGGATCATTAGTAACGGAGAAAAACTGGGAAATTTTGCGATGTTTTGAAAAATTCATAACTCCGACATTTTCTAAGAAGTAGGAGTGGCCTTTCTCATGAAAGTATTGAATCATGTGTACTTTATGTGTGCACAAAAGAGTCGCTGTCAGATCGTTAGTTTTGACGTGATAGCAATTTAAATTTTTTTGCACTATTCTGTAGCGTGCATGGATGCTCTAGTGATAGACCGATTTTATTTTCTCAAACAGAATATGAAAGTAGAAGTATAGTACTACAAAACGTATATTCTTATTTTGCGCTACAATGGTGCGAAATGTTTGAAAAATGCATGCAAACATGACTGAAAACGGCCGAGTCCGCGTTAGCTGTCGAGTGGTAGGAGAGTGCGGAGATGAGGGGAATTCTTCTAATAAACGGGTTATCTGATAATACGCTTCCACTTATCTCCCGCTCTCTCCTACCACTAGACCGCTTCCACTTATCTCCCGCTCTCTCCTACCACTAGACCGCTTCCACCAGCTCGGCCGTTTTCATTCATGTTTGCAAGCATTCACCTATTTCGCAGCATTTTAGCGCAAAATGAGAATATACGTTTTGTGGTACTGTACTTCTACTTTCAAAATCTGTGTCAGGAATTGAAATAAGACTAGAGCATCCAGGCATACAGCAAGATAGTGCAAAAAAAATCAAATTGCTATTGTGTTAAAACTAATGATACGTCAGAGCCTTTGTGCACACATAAAGTACTCATGATTCAATGCTTTCGTGAGAAGGGCCAACCCTATTTTTCGAAAAATGGCGGAGTTATGAATTATTTAAAAAATCGTAAAATTTCCGGTTTTCCTCTGTTACTAATGATCCGATCGGATCGTAAAACATTCCATTTTGTTCTTATTTCAATTATCTACAATTCTTTCCATTGGAGCAACCAGATTGCTCTATTAGTTTTCATTTTATAAGCAGAACAATTTAAAAAAAAACACGTTTTTTATTATTTAAATGTTAATAACAAATTAATAAATGACAGTTGCGAGTCGAAAACATAACAGAGTATAACTACGGAATGTCTTCTATGTGATGGCACAGTTCTTTTTTGTACCAGTATTTTTGTTGTGAAAAAATGTGGCTCACCTATGGTTATATTTCTCCCACAAAGTACATGTTTTATAGGCAGTTTCAGTTGATTCCAGATTCTGTGAAAAGTGAATGAGATCATTTGCATATACGAGAACTAGAAGGGGGTCCAATATGGAACATTGAGGCACAGCCTGTTTAATTAGTAGGAAAGGGATTTGTGTGTGTTTTGCATAACAGCATTTAATATCTATTTGTTAAATAAGAGCTCATCGTGGCCAAATGCGCCATATTGGAAGCAAAGGCCAAGAAATCAGAGAAGAGGGCATCAACTTCAAGGTCACTCCTTTTATTCCTGTATAATACAATAAAGTGTACATTCAACACACTAGCTTATATAACACGTTTGTTGAGACTATTAAGGAGGCTCGAGAATTTATAGTTTGCTTAAAGTATAAATAAAAGATATAATACTTGATATTTAAAAGCGAAAGTCGCAGACGAAAAGTAACAAATAAAAACATGTATTCAGATGACAGCAGATTATATAAAAATTGATTTAGTAAAATTCACATGATTGAATATCATGATTCTTGACCGTAAATAACTATAGAAAATCAATCAATACAGCAAATAATTCATCTAAGGGGTAGTATGTCTTCTGCTTGAGAAGAGGTTTTATGCTAGATTTGAAACAATGTAAGGTGGGTGCTGACTTGATGTCTTTTAGTGCGTTATATAGTGAGTTATTTTGCCATATGTAGACAATACACTGAAATAAGAGTATGCAGGGTAGTCGTGTCAGTTTTAAACGGTTTGCAATGGTATCTCGATTTCGCTTCCACCATTATTCTTACAGCTTTTTTCTGTATAGTCTTCATAGCAAATGATTGACTGTATAAGACTTTGATGTACCAGTTTCCCAATTTCAGGGAAGTCAGTGTTCTTCAGCTGACGTAGTAGAAATATGTGTTTGCTAAGCGTACTTTGATGTTTTCAAAAGAAAAGAATATAATTTATTGCATCCATAAGTTTACTTTGGCTTCAAGTGAGCTTGGTGTCAATATGAACTCCCAGAAACCTAATGTTGTTGAATTTACTTTTACTAAGTAGCTGTTGTCTACTGTGAAATTTTCGGTGATAAAGTTAATCATTTGTGTTTTGGAGATGTTTAGGATTGAACCCTTGAGAGAGTTGGATTGGCAAATCTTGTGCCTTTTGAAGCAAGGTCGAAATGTTTTCTGCAGATAAAACTAGTATATAGTGGCAGTAGAACAGTAAGTTGTAAGGTCATTGATGAAAGTAATGAACAACAGGGGTCCAAAAACTAATCCTTGAGGGAGTACTGTTCAAACATTTGCATATTCTTAATATATTTTGACCACAACTCTCAAATATTTTGAGTTTTCCATCCGAGGCTACAACAATGTATTTCGGTAGAGCATCAATGGCAGTTCCGGTTGATTTTTTACTTTCTAATCCATTATGACTTGAAATGAATGAGTTGAAGTTTTCGAAATAATTCCATAGACGAATATAGTAGCAATATCTCCCTACTTTTGCAAACTACTTAGTAGTGCAATTCAGTTGGCCGGTATGAACCTCAAAGTTGACGTGAACTTTTTGGCTCTTTTTTGGACAGAATCTAAAAATTTCAGTGTGTGTATTGGGGCTTCACTCTATGAGAACAGTATTCCAGGACAGCTTTCTTGGCCTCATACCCAGCCCATAATTTCTTTAAAAATGCTATCAACTTGGGGTACTTCATATGTATATCTTTCCTTATTAAAATTGTAGAACAGAGCATTGAATATTTTGACCATAATATGGAAGGTTGAAAGGTCTTCGAGAGTTTTAGAAAATACATCAAAATTACCTCTTTTCTAAATTTTTTCATTATTTTTTCCCTCGTCCAATTTAGTACAATATCATACGAATCTTGATTTTTCCGGTAATGAAGACACATTCAGTAATTTTGCATCTTCCTGTATAACATTTTCTTCGTATTCGTTTAATTCGTACATATTTATACAGGGTGTTTCTTAAGTACGTGTAGAAAATTTAGGAGCGTGTTGCTGACATCAAAATAAGAAGAAAAATTCCCATAAACATATGTCCGCAAGTTATTCGTTTCGGAGATACAGAGTGTCAAAGTTGAATTCTTATTTTTATTTTTTGTGATTAATTTCAAAATAATTTTGATATTTGGGTAAAGTTTGGTATCTGGGAATATTTATTATTTAGTTGGTGTAAAAAATATATTCTTGGTAGAGGTCACTGCGAGCAACTGTTTTTGAGTCATTGAGATTTGAAATAATCGATGCAAGGGATTTTGAATGACAAGATTTTTAAATTCAAAATAAATTCAATTAGAAATTAGTTGTTTCACAATTGACATAAAATTTGATTTTGTCATTGAAACATCATCCCAGATGCCAAACTTTACTCGAATATCACAAATATTTTGGAATTCATTCACAAAAAACAAATATAAGAATTAAACTTTGACACTCTGTATCTTAGAAACGAATAACTTGCGGACATGTGTTTATGAGAACTTTTTTCTTATTTCGACGTAAGCAACATGCTCCTGAAGTTTCTTCACGTACTCAAGAAACACCCTGTATATCAATTTTTAAACTCATTATCAAATGGATATATTATAGGACAAAATTACAGTCAAAATGTTTGATGTTTATTGTACGTTACCACGGATACGAATTAAACGTCTTGTAACAACTAGAAACTAGGTTTGATTTTTTTTTATTCAATGGCTATTTTAGCTTCATTAGTGGGTGTTTCAAAAATGGACTTATTTATCGTATTTATTGAAAAATATAACACTGCTCAATATATTTGAAACACTATATTCTTTGTTATTAATTAGAAAAGTTACACTTTCCTCCATAGTTAAACAAACAGCTATTTCTCTGTTATTTGCGCCTCATTGCGAATAGCCTTGGCCAAATCGCATTTATACACAAGGTAAAATAAAAAAACAATTTTAATTTCAATTGTTTCGAAAAAATTACGTTTGAACTTGTTTTGACCTGTAGAATTTGAATGTGTAATAATATACAGAGTGTTACATTTGAAAAAACAAAGTTTATGGCATTTCCCGAAACACTGGAAGCCCATTATATTGCATTGTAATGTGATCAACTCCAAATTGGTTGCTTTTATAACTGTAACAAATTTCAGAAAAATCCTTTCACGAATGCTGAAGTTATTGGGGTATTTATGCATTAGGGGATGCTGTAGGTTTTCCGGGTATTCCTACAACATCAGATATTATTGCTATAATTAAAAAGCATTTTTCCAGAGCTTCCCAATAATATGTCGAATGAATGGGGGTTGCCACCTTGTAGTATATTATGTAACAAGTATTTTAAACATATTTCAAGCATGAGCGCAGCGTATGTAGAGCAATTAAACATCGAAAGATATCTAGGAGTTCATAAACGCCCTACAGCATATTTTCTGCACTCTTCTACTTTAAACAACAAAATTGTATTTTTTCAAGTTGATTTCTCTTAAGTCATCGTGACAGTTTCAATTGACTGACCAAGACCTAGTCTGTCAACCACTTAAATCAAACAGTAACTAGCGATATATTGAAAGAATGTCAATTGTCATGGTAATATTTTAAAAAATTTGGATTAAGCATAGATTGTAAATCTTTACGCTAAAAGAAAATTTAGTTAAGAGAGTAGTAAATATTTTTTGATGAAGGGTGACTGGAACTACTGAAATAGGTAGGGGTGGCCTGATAGTTACATGTCTCCCTGTATATAATCTTCAATCCTCAATTCTCTAAATGCATTTCTGTCTCTTTAGATTAATGAGGAGCCTATGCTAATTGCTCACGCTGAAAAGGCTTCTCAGAATGAAATGGAACTAGCCCTGGAGCAGTTAGTTGAGGCCAGGAATACTATAGAGGAATACAAAATTAAATTGAAAAGAAACCAGGAAGTCGAGAACCAGTTAGTGGAGGCCAGAAATACTATAGAGGAATACAAAATCAAATTGAGAAGAAATCAGGGAGTAGAGAACCAGCTAGTTGAGGCCAGGAATACTATAGAGGAATACAAAATCAAATTGAGGAAAAACCAGGAAGTAGAGAACCAGTTAGTTGAGGCCAGGAATACTATAGAGGAATACAAAATCAAATTAAGAAAAGAACAGGAAGTAGAGTGTGAAAGATGCAGATCAAGTTACCCGCGGAGCCGAGTTAATTGGTAATGAGAGTACAAAAAAAATTAACTGACTTCATTAGTGATTGTCTTATCAGTTAGGTAAAACTTTTTACAGGTGCACACAGACTTTCACTTTGAATTTTATATTTTAACTCTCACTGTTTTAGAATCCAAAAACCCACAATTTCATAGTCAACAAATTTCACTTCTTGAGCGAATAATGGGACCTAGTTTTTCCAAAAACTTTAAATTTCCACCTTACTGTAGCTTGAAAGCTTTTAAAATGCGTCAACAATGTTCAGTCATAATCCTCGATCCCAATACCAGAAAAAAATGATTACTTCGTATGTTCTGTTTTTCTTGTACGACATGCTATATGCAGAAATTCTCAGGAGCAGGGCGTTTTTTAAGGCCCCCTATAATTTTGGGACCATCCGACAACTAGAATAGCTTGAAAATTTGGCCCGACAATGTTAACAAATTTTTTATGTATTTTTATTAAACGATCCTGTAAAAATCTTTGCCGATTTTGTAATAGTTATGAAGTCATAAAATGTAGACCCTCGCAGCTAATTTTTTCAGGATCGCACAATAAAAATACAGTGTGTGCTATTTGACACCGCAACACTCTGTTATTTTGGAACACAAGGACCGATTTTGAAATGAAAATTTCAAGTTATAGTACTCAAAGAGCTCCATTCAAAGATGTTGAGAGATATGAATTATTCTTATTTTCCAGGCCTACCATGATCTGCTGAATGGATCGAAATTTCGAGAAAGACTATTAGGCATTTTTTTCTCGAAAAATAGGATTTGGGCATATTTTAGACATCTCTATACCAAGTTTCAGCCCAATATCTCATATTGGGTGTTATATGATGACAAATTTCCAAATTCATGCATTTTTGACTGACCCTGTATGAAAATCAGTTACAGAAAATATGAAGTACCTATTCAATGAAAGAATACTTCATCATACTCAGGTACGAAGTTACATGGTTGTAATCGTTTTTATGGAGTAGTTAACCAAAATCAACAAATGAAAAGTTAAATTTAATTTCAGAACAATAACCAACAACTGGAATAAATGGAACACTTTCCTCAAAAATTGTATTTTCAGTATATCACCCTTCATGCTCTATACATTTTTCATAACGCCGCGCCGTCTCAAATTTTAGCGTGTCTTCCTCGATTGGTCTAGTGTTATTTCACCACACATATTTTGCCTTATACACTTTGATTCGTGCAAGTTTTGTGGACTGTTTTTATAAACACTTTCTTTCAAATATCCCCACAGAAAAAAATCTAATGGTGTCAGGTCTGGTGATCCATGGAGCCAAAAAATAAAAGGACCGTTCCTCCCAATCCATCTTCCTGGAAATGTTTCATCAAGCTATTTCCATACAGCAATCACATATTAGTCTTGTTGGAATATTACATTTCTGCGATCTTCAATGCTTAGTACTTCCATGAAATCCAAGAAATTCGTAGTCAAAAAATTATAAAATCTTTCAACATCCAGTGTTTGTTCAAAAAACACGACGTCTATACGGTTTTTGAATATTGACAGACATTGATTTTTCGTGAATACTGTCTTTTTGCATTTATCACCTAATGTGGATTCTCCTTTGTCCAGTACCTGGAATTCTGAGTGGATATTGTTAGGTTTGAACATGAGTGGGCCCATATCAGGCCCTCCTCTGCGGTCAATGGTCTATTGTGGCTCACCCTATTGTTATATCTCTCCCAGTATATCCAATCTCTTGACGAAATTGAGGAATGTATTGGGAGAACAATTTACCAGGTTTTCTGGCCTTACTTTTGTATCGCCAAATATTGTAAATCTGGTTCTGGCCGTTGCAGGGCATTTACACAGAATGTGTTTAGCCGTTTCATCATCCTCCATGCATAGCCGGATGTTTGAGTTTGCAGTGGCCAGTAAGCTAACCTACTATAACTCTGAGATGCACTCTACTGAATTCAAGCAGTTTCAGAGTCCTGTTTTTTTCTTGTACAAGCAATAAATGCTTTGGATTGGGCTAGGCCTGGTAGACTACGCCAATACTCGAGTCTTTTGTTGTCTGCCCAAGATGTTATGACATTCTTGGCAGTGCTATATGCTAAACCGATTACTGGTTCTGGTTCAGTGAACGTTGTTTCGGCTCCCCCTTTTGCTAGGTCGACCGCTATTTCATTTCCTTCTAGGCCTGTGTGACCTGGTATCTAGACTAGGATAACGTTGCATTGTGCTAGTCAGTTTAAGGTGTCTCTGCAGTTCCATACTGCTCTAGATTTAAAGCAGTTGGATGCAAGCGCTTTCAGTACTGCTTGACTATCTGAAAATATTTTTTTCTGTTTTTCTTGTGTGGTGTCGATTTTCCAGCTCCCTGACACACATTTCAATAACATATACCTCTGCTAGAAATATTGTAGCTAGTTTACCCATTCTGAATGAGCGTTCCACTACTGGGTTCTTCTCATATATTCCGGTTCCGACGTCTTCCAAAGTTTTGGAACCATCGGTAAACCAATGTTCATTTGCCGCACATAGGTCGGTTTCATTCCGGACCTAGTCTTCTCTTTCAGGAAAGACCACAGTGTAGGACGTGTGAAGGTTGATAGTTTTAGGTATGATGTCTGAGGGCATTCCCAGAATGTTGTGAGCTATTATTACGGGGCCAGGTAGCCGAGTGGTTAAAGCGACATTGTTTCAATCACTTTTGGCTGCCAGTCAAAGGTTCAAACCCTAGCGACTGCAGAACTTTTTCTGATGGCCCGAGAAAGTGCTAGGAATCGCACGTAAAATGGTAAGATCTCGTTAATCCTTAGCTCGCACAAGTTTCGACTTCTGAGAGCTGCCGTTTGTAATGGAATGACAGCTGGTTAACGGAAAAACAATTTTAAACAATCAATTATGCCCTCCAGCGTGCTGCTGCTTTTCATGACACATGCCTGCGGTAGACTAATGGCCGCTTGGTAGAGTCTGTAGCTGAGTTCGGTAAATGCAAATCTGACAGCTCGGTTCAATCTGTAGGCGTGGTTTCCTACACCTGTAGTGGAAAATAGAGCAGACAGATTGAATTGAGCTTTCAGATGTGCATTTACCGAACGTGCTCTGTATGTTGCCCATCTTGCCTCTCTCTCCAGAACTATGTAGAGAGGAAGTAATCCAAGGAGGGCTTCCATTGCTGCTGTTGGCGTTGACTGTTGGCACTGTACCGTTTGTGGTAAATGGTGAAGAGAATATTGCCTAGAAAGTTGTCATCATTCAATAATTCACATTGGCAGAATAAACAGAATTGCAACCTTCATTTCTCATCACCTCGTTCTAACGTGTGCATGATTTTCATTTTGAAGGGAATGACTTTATTTTTTTTCAAACATGTACGTATTTTACATACGCTAACATGTAAATCTCGTGAAATATTCTGGCTCAAGCTATTTTTGGGTTTTTCTCGAACACACTGTAGAATTTGTCCTATCTCTAGATTTTCTCTTTGTCTTGGTACATGTTTTTCAATAACTCCCGGTTCTATCGAATAATGTATTAATACTGAAGACGGTGGTATGGCGAATTGGTTCACGATCTGGATGACTTCTGTTGAATTCTTCAGCGGATTCCCTCATTGATCAAGCATTATCACCAACTAAGCGCACATCGCAATTCTCTCGACTAAGTTGAAATTCACCGTTTTGAAAACTCGCAAAACCCGTTCATAACTTCACCAAATACTCGTGGAAAGCGTTTTGAGGGATAACTGTCAAAATTATAACAAAGAAAAAACAGACAACTTATTTTCAAGGACTGCTATAAAAACATTGAATGAAATGAAATCATGAGAATTTTGCCAAAATTTATCACGGGGTTGAGAAAAATGTTTAGAAAAAAGCATAGAACTTAAGAGGTATTACAATCGCTGATTGAGTATTTATTATACTAAAAAGCTAAACGATATGGATAATACTTTGTCAACTTTTGATTTTTGGTTGAACTAGGGACTAGCTGTACAGATTACGATGATAGAACTTTTTATCTGAATATTAGATATGTTTCTCATTTGAATGGCTACTTCATCATTTCTTTAAAATTGTTTTCAAAATATGCCGAAATCGAATAAGCTACCAACTTTTTTGAGAAAAAAAGTTCTCGAAATCTTCACCCATTTAGAGCATAATAGTCCTTGAAAATAAGAATAATCTATATTGGTTGGTCATCATCTTTGAATAGATCTTGTCGAGCACTAAAACTTGACTTTCATTTTTCAAAATTGCTAAATGGGTTCCAAAATGACATGGTGTTGCGGTTTCAAATCGCACGCACTGTATATAAAATTAAGTTACATTGTCCGACAAAATTGTCGCACGGTGCCAAAAGTTTTTGAGTGCCCTTAAAAAAATGCCCTGCTACCGAGAATTTTCACAGAAAGCATGTTGTCCAACTCGACAAAAAGTACTAATTATCCGTTTGTGTAATAATTTCTTTTTTTAGGTTTTGGGCCTGAAGGCAATAATAGATTACAATCTGAATGCATTTCAGCCCATAAAGAAGCATTTATTATTAAAAATTTAAATTCATTGATTTGAATAAGGAAATCTACTTTTCTTCAGAATATTTTCCCAGGCAATAAAATAGTTTATAACAGTTCAGGTAGTACTCAGATATTTATGGCTGAAGTTTGAAATTTATTTATTTATTGTAGATATTTTTTGACAAGTCTGAAAAAAAACTTCTGCAAAGCTTTCTGTCAGATATTGAACAGGCCACAAATTACTATTCGGAAATATTTCTTTTGAATTTGAAATTTCAAGTCTATCATCCGAATATATTTTCCTCCTGATAACAGTGCCTACTGTGTTGTTTTATTGATTTCTGGAAGTAGTTTTTGTCCTTGCTTTCTGAAATTTCTGAAAAATCCAAATTTTTTTTGTCATATCTATCGTTTCTCTGGGTACCCAACTTTGTATTAATGGAGCCTTCTCCTAATCAGTGTTACAGTAAGCAGTCTTCAGTATGATGAAGATTAACATTTTTTTCATTTTGGGTGAATATCTGCTCATATTATCTTTTTTTTATTCTTCTACAGTCATCAGAGAATAAGAAAAATGTATCTACATATAAAAAATTAGTAGAGACAGGTTTTTTCTTCATCAATTTCTGTACTTGTATTGATGTATTTTTTTAGTACTTCTTGAACCAAAATATGTTCGATAGCAAACGCAATATCATCATAATCTTTTTAAATTTGGAACATTAAACTAAATGATTGAATGGCATAGTCTTATTAATAGACTCTCAAAGATGTGCTGAAACACAGACTATATTATTATAATAATAATGGGCTAACTTTTCATCTGAGTAAACCTGAAATTTTCACCTTTGTACTTTTTATGTATACTCTAGAAAGACATATATTTCTACATGGTACCAACTGTATAGTCGGATGTGATTCTGTATTATAGAACATTTGCTCCCTTCAGCTCATATTCACACCCTGTCAAACCTTGAATATCCTTCTACCCATAGAATAGGTAGTTCATGGTTGCGCTTTGTAGCACTGCAGTTCAGGAGTAAGACAATATAGGCATATACTTTCGTTTTAGTGACTGTCTTCTATATTTGATTACCACTCTTATTTTTTTAAGTTTATTTCCTTACTATTCCTTTAAAACTTGTCTGAAACACCAGGAGGGTTAAAAATGATACTAGAAGATCTACCAATATGATTCGTCATTGAACAAATATAATGGGTCACCGACATCCTCACTAATTCCTTCCTTATTTTCAATAAGTACCAAGCACCTCGTCAATTACCTAATCTGCTACTTCTGTTCTCTACTTGCTAATCAGAAATGATATCTTCTACGGATTCTGGTAACAATCGAATTTGTGATCATTTTAAGGACAAACCCATGCCATAAATATTTGAGGCCAATAGCAATAGTTTTTTTCTGAACCTATATGGTTCCTTAGTCTGACAACACCTTGGGATGTATGCATTTAAACAAAGCCTCTTCTATAAAATCACCAATTATGTGACCTAATATAATTTATAGATTATGATAAACCTAAATTCAAGTACCATGCGGCGGCCTTATGGAAAAATTGTCAAAGGTTTTTTTTTTTGTATGTTGTGGAGTTTAACCTCCTGAACAACCCAATCCTATGATTAGTTTTCGAGGTACAGGGTATTGAATATAGAAATTGGCCAATTTTTTAAATTGATGTTGCTCTTAGGAAAACATCTAAAATGTAAATATTTTGCGCGACTATTATTGCTTTCTCATAAGGCGTTAATTTTAGACTGTGATCCTGATTTTTACTTACTTTTTACTCACTTTAATAATAACAGATTTTTTTTAATTTTTCAATTTTGTCACTACTTCATTTTATAGGGCAATTAGGAATTTAATTTCAAATAGTTCTTGACTTACCCTGTTATATAACAATATTTTTTATCAAAAACCACTAATAAATGAATGCCTTATGGTAAACATTAGTAGTCATGCAAAACATTTACGTTTAGGATGTTTTCTTAAGAGCAATATTTCTTTTAAAAAATTGCCACTTTCCAACTTCAACACCCTGTATCTCGAAAACTTACTCAACATATTATGATGTCAGCAGTAATAAAGAGTATTCAGCAATGCTAGAATTTAAATTAAACCTTGACCTTCTTTCTTGCTGATTACTTTGTCTATAATGACAGTAGTAACTACTATCTCTTTCTTTTGAGAAGTAAAACTGCTTTTTATTTTAATTGGATTTTTATTCTTTTATGATTATTTTTTTGATTCGGCTAGAAATTGTCCATTTTGAACTCTTTAATCACTAATAAGTATGATTTTGTTTCCCAAGATGATATGGAAACAAGCATTTCTGTAAATATTTTGTAAAATATAAATTGTTGATTAGTTTTAGTTTGGAGTATTATAACTTTAGTCTATGATTGATGTATCAAAGACGTTATTTATTTTTTTAGTATTGTATTTTTGTACCTAAATCTATTTAAATCGATTTACTATGAATATATACTTTTTGCAAATCTTATAACTTTTATTTCGATATTTTCATGTAGGAGTTGTGTTGTACTCATTTAAAAAAAAACTAGATGAGGTCTCAATTGTATTTTCCAAGGATTTATTTTCAATTAGAGTTATAAATATGTTCCAGATCACAACATATTAGAGGTAAGTGTTGTTGAAAAGATAAAAACCATAGAGAAAAAAGTTATGAAAAATTACATGGTACAGCTTGACAAACAGTTGCAATTGTGAAAATATTCACGCCCATGATGCGCATTAGTCGTACGACGGGCTATCCAGTGATATTCACGTGATTGTTCGCGAAAGAAGTGGAAATTTCACAATCTCAGCTATGTTTGCCAAACTGTACTCCAAGCATTTAAACATAAAGAAGCCAGTAAAAAGACAAAAATCAGTTCATTTGCTGTTAATCAATTCAAGCCAGTAAGAAAGGCAACAATTACTATGAGCGGAAATTATTGGATTTCAAATGAATTTTTGGAGGTCATGAAAAAAATATAGATAGACTATATAAATTAAAAATAAATAATCCATAAAATGGAAAAATTCAAGCTAAATTCAGAATTCCAAAAAATATTGTAAACAAAAGAAGGAAGTTGCTCAAAAAACAATGGGAAAAACAGGAAGAAATAATAAAAATCAATGGAAATTCAGTAATGAAATGGTAGAGGGATATTTCGAAAATAGTGAAATTTACTATATTGAATAGGATGGGGAAAAATGTTGTGATCGTAAAGATATATAGACCAGGATAGCTAATAAAATGCGCAGGCGTTATTCATGTCGATTTGTTGAGTGCAAAAAAGTCATTAATAACAGTTAGTTTTTCAGTTGAACCTCGAGATAATTCGAAAAAGTACTCGAAAAAACTTTATAATGCAACAAATGTTTCTATAGATTACGTCTGGGAAAAGTAATTGAACACAAAAGTAAAAATAGAACTCTATATTAACGCATTCATTTTGGACAGGAATAAAGTGATCACAAGATGGCAAGGTATACGATAAGGTAAAATCAACATCAACACAGGAATTGAAATATTTATTGAATGGTATATATGCTATACCACACGTTATTGGCACATTGGCAAATATTACAATTATTTATTTAATTTTAATCCTAATATACAACATTACAAAACAAAATATACATACATATCACCAGACATTAGATCAGATCACATTACAAAATCAGCAAAAAAAACAAAAGAAATACTAAATATCTCAATGAGCTGTCACTATTTTTTCTTAATGATGACACAAGTTTCCTGAGTTAGAATTTTTTCAAAATTGTGGTAGTTTATTGAAATCGTCTAAGCATTTATGAAACCTACTAATCATTCCAAATTTCGTATTAAGTTTTATTAATGTAAAAATTGCTATGTCAAGAGAGAATACAATATTTCTTAGTTCATTAATTATTGTTAAAGTATCAAAGTGTATGTGAAAGAATGATTCTCAAGAAAGCTCAGTACATGAGGATTTCAACACTTGGTATTTATTGATTTTTAAATAAAACTGTCTTTGTCAAAAGAGACATTACCCTTTCTACTTTGTCAGTTCCGCTTATTGACAATTCATGGTATATTCGGATTTTGAAAAAAAATTGAAGTATTGCCTTTACCAAGGCATAACTATGGTTTGATAAAGGCTCTTCTTCAAAGAAATGATTTCCAAAACTTTTAAGCAAGTCCTTTGGTATATCATTAATTGTCCTCACTGTTAGAATTTTGACAATATCAATATTATTGGAAAATAAATTCAATTTTCCTGTCATAAGCTTCAATGTTTTTTCCCCCTGCTTACAGATATTTATAACAAACATTGAGGCATTCACCATTTTGCCATAGGCTTTTCTTATCTGTAATTTTGAATGAGTTTCTTTGTCCTCCAATATTATATTTGACGAATACGTTTGATTGCATGATTTGTATCGGGCATTTGACGCCACTGAAACCTCGCCTGTGGAATGTTTGTTTGCTATCATTTGTTTTGAAAACAAAGCAGTATTTCGACATTGTGTCTCACTGCACTATTTTGAAAAATATTCCAAATGTAACTTTACACAGGAAAATTTTAACAACACTTCATCAACACAAAACACCTGCACTTGCGTTCTCTGATGCTTTGAGGAACGTTGCACAAGTATCTGTTAGATTTAATTCAATCCCCGTCGTGGTCTTAGCCAGGAGAGTAGTTGTTTTCTGACTGGTACTTACATATGAATGAACTGGTCCAAAATTTAGGAAGGATAATACTCAACAGAATGAACAATGTATTTATAGATGTTGGAGAAGGTTTCTTAACTCATAGGGCCAGTTGCATAAAGAATTTAACAGACAAATAAATATTTGATTTGATGATTACTATGGCAACGCATGTCTAAGCTCACCAGTTATGTTACCTACGTTAACAGAAGGCTTTATGCAACTGGTCCATATTTATTCAAATATTTGTATTAATTCGTTGAAACTTGATCTACACAACATAAACCCCCAGGCACTAAACTTGAAATATAGTCAAGGAACTTGTTAAATTTCTCGAATTAATTACTTTAGACCATAAATACTGCTTTATTTTTGATAACTGAAAACTCCTAGAATCCAACTAAGGAAAGAATATCATCATAAATCACAAAACTAATCCGCTATCTTGAATCCCCAAATTTTGATAAAAAGTTATTTGCTGCCAACCCCCGGCTATTTATTGACCCTAGGAATTTTAAGACAAAACCGCGACATAACTTGTTGCAGCTCACAGGTACTGCATTTGCATAAGTAATTTTGACCCCCTTAAAAAAGCACGGCACTGTGCTAGAGGTGTTGTGTTTTGGTTCGAATGTCAAAAACCCGAAACAAAACAGTTTCCGCAAGAATTATCTTCGGTTCAGTGAATATGATGTTTACATAGCATCGGGCCAATCTATGTTTACTTATTGATCTGAGGGCCAAGTAGTTAAAGTACCGATCTTTTATCCACTCGCCGGTCGTGGGTTCGAAGCCCAGCGACTGCTGATGGCCCGAGAAAGTGGAATAGGACGTTAAAAGTAAAAATTCGTTAATCGTTGGCTAGCACAAATTTCGTCAATTGAGGGCTGTTGTTCGTAAGGGAACGACATCTGGTTAACGGAAAGATCAATTTTAAACCACAATTTATGGAACTATCATCAAAGGACCCCGCACACATTTAATGAAAAAAATTCTTTCGGTGAAAATGGCTGAATTTTTGGTATGTTGTAGCTGGAGCTATTCTGAGTAAAAGTCTCCATTGGCCCCATAGGTGACCCCATTCTGCATCGATGATGAAATTTGCAAATCTCTCAAAAACGGTTGCCCCTAGCGTTGTTGAACAACTATACCTTTTTTGCTGAGAAAAAGTGTGGGATTGAGATTTCGATTTAAAAGGTTCCTTAAGTTCACTGTAAAAAAAGTTAGGGAAAATTAAAATAAATAATGAGACCGTGTGCAGCACCCTCTGAGTTCTACATAAAAATTAATAGCAAATTTCGATTTCCACCTCAAATAACCCCGTTCACCAAATTTTATTCAAAAAGGTATTCAAAATAATTGAATTTAACATTTCAACTTCAATACCCTGTATCTCCTAAACGAAACATTTGCGGACACATGTTCATATGAACTTTTCATTCTGTAATTAGCATAGAAATATATATTATATATAATATATATTTCTATGGTAATTAGTCAAAGATTCACCATTTGAAGTTTGTACAAGAACATAATAGAGCACCCAGTATACTACGACTTTTGCACGTAGGACTGGGAAAACCTACCTAGGACAATGTGACCATTTAATTATACAAATATAAAGCAAGCAACGATAGAAAAATCCGCTGGGTACTGATGATTTCTTATGACCACGTCATTGGTACATGTTGGGAGTGGGGTACATGTTGGGAGTGGGGGACTCGTCAGTCCTGCCATCCATTTTGTAGGACAAAAGTTTTTTTAAGTACTTTATCGAATTATCTCGAGGTTCAACTGAAAAAGTAACTGTTATTAATGACTTTTTTGCACTCACCAAATCGACATGATTGACGCCTGCGCATTTTATTAGCTACCACTTTGGAGAATTTTTGTAGAGGGAAAAGTTGGGCATCAGAACGAAGCTACTCAGGAAGATTCAGCCTGTTACTAATAATTTTTTTTTACCATAGAATTGACAATTTCGGAGCGTAGGACTGGGAACACCTACCATTTAATTTGTAGGACAATATGAACATTCAATTATACAAATTTAACCAAGCAACGGTAAAAAAATCCGCTGGTTACTAACGATTTCTTATGGCGTCATTGGTACATGTTGGGAGTGGGGGACTCTTCAGTTCTACCATCCATTTTGTAGGACAAAAGTTTTTTCGAGTACTTTATCGAATTTTCTCGAGGTTCAACTGAAAAACTAACTGTTAATGACTTTTTTGCACTCACCAAATCGACATGATTGACGCCTGCGCATTTTACTACTATCGAGAATTTTCGTAAAGGAAAAAGTTGGGCGTCTCTGCAAAATGAAGCTCCCAGGAAGATTCAGCCTGTTATTGATCATTTTCGAAAATAGGCGTGTGATCCTGGTCTAATAGCAATAGTCTCAATCTCAAAAACAGCTGCAGATTTTGAAATTTTTTATTCGACCTTTATTGATCGCCTTCTGATAATCTAGAAAAAATGTAAATGAATTTTGTTCGTAAAATCAATAGTCCGGAAAATATTTTAAAAAAACAACAATTATGTACTTGAAAATTTCCATAATTTTTTTCTAAAAATATCAAAATCTCAGAAACGGCTGCAGATTTTGAAATTTTTTACGAAAGCTTTTTTGATCGCCTTTCTAATATCTACAAAAAATGTGGATGAATTTTGTTCGTAATATCAATATTACGAGAAATATTTCTAAAAAATAAAAAATTATGGGCTTGGAAAATGAAAAAGTCGAACTACCTCTTATATGTCACCAAGTTTTGAAACAACCTTTATTCACAGAGTAGGCGTTGTTGAGGAGCGATGTTGGTTGCTATGTTTCTTTGTACCAATATTTTTAATAAAATATTGAATACAATAATAACAATGTAACAATGAAAAATAATAATGATATCTGAATTCCTTTTCACAGTGACACATGTTCGGAAACGGAACGGAACATAGTGAGGTTAAGAAAATGATGATTGATATTGATTGTCAAGGGATAGCCCAATGTTGCTAACAGAATATTTCAGGTATGCCAATTTGTAGATGAAAATAAGAGGCTCTTTTCACACAAAATAAAAGACGCAAACGACCCATACTACTTTTTATAAGATAGTTCATAAATGAAAAATCCGGTTTTCGCCCCAGCAAAATCGCTTTGTGGAATTTTTTAAACAAGGAATAGTGTAAAAAATTAAAACTCTTTTGTTTTTTGTGAATATCTCAAAGAGTATTCAAGGAGTCGTTTTACAGTCAATAGAACTTTTGTGGTAGGTTTTATAACCTACAAAACAGATCGGTGCATTTTTCACTGAGAAAATCCGGGAAAACCTCGACAAAGAGACCATTTTTCAAAAATTCATAATTTTATAAATCTGAAGATGGGCAAACAATATAGCGGAAACTGATAGGTAATAACATGTAGTTCAACTGTGCGCCAGATGCTTTCTGTCCGAAGTGTAGTTTTTGCACAATCGTGTTAGTAGAAATTTACGTAACAAGTCCAGAAAATACAGTTTTTTTGGCTAGTGGACCAAAGGACGAGCGTTAGCGAGTCCTGGAAGTCTGCGAGTCCAAAAACTGTTTTCGGACGTGTTCGTTACACTATTTTTTCGGCAACCATGTAGAATAACAAATCAATGAGACGCATTTAGTCTAAGAGACGAAGAGAGGTCGACCTTCACCCATCTGTTAACCGGATGAAACATACTTTTTATGAAGTTACATAAATAGACGAATACGCCTAAAATGGGTTGCCTATCAAAAGGTGGTCATGACTATATACAGTGAGTTTCAAAAATTTGCACCATATGGAAACATTTTTATTATCGATATGTCAGAAAATTTTATTCTTCATAAAAATTGGTGCATTACGAAATACTTTTATTCGAGTTACCAAAATTCCAAATTTCCAAACGGGAGAACAAAAAATAGAATATTGATCAAGAGTAAACTACCCTGGCTGTGATTCCAAATCTGAATATTTCGAACATTTTAGTTCTTATTTGCATTTTATATTGAAATTCGAATAGAAGGTACCAACAGAAACATTCTAATTCTTATTTATATTAATATTTATATAAAAATTCGAGCACTTCCTGGCTTAGTCCGGGAAGTACGTACTTCCCGCACTAGGCCGGGAAGTGCTCGAATTTTAATACAAATATTAATACAGTGTGTCCCACTTTGAGCAGCCACACCCTCATATTTCGTTGAGCATGAAATAATTCGAAATTTTCTTTGACTCAAGTTGTAGTACTCGGAAATACCTACCTTTATGTTTACGTAACCTTTGTATATCCATTTTCCACGGCTACCTACGACCAAATAAAAAGTGAAAAATTGGGAAAAACATACTAGGCATTTTTTTTTATCGCAACCAGATTCTGTTTCAGAACACCTTAAAACCCCCAAATCTCAATGCTTGAATCATTTGAATATACAGGGTATCATTCATTCTGATCAGAGTTAGCCTTTAATTAATTAAATATTTTTGGGAATTCTGTGACAAGAGAAGACATTTTGGAAATTTTCCAAGCATTATTTATGGATTAGAGTTGATAATGCTACCAGCTACAGGTGATACCCTGTATATTCAAATGATTCAAACATTGAGATTTGGGGGTTTTAAGGTGTGGGAAACAGAATCTGGTGTTATTTTTGCGATAAAAAAATGCCTAGTATGTTTTTCCCAATTTTTCACTTTTCATTTGGTCGTAGTTAGCCGTGGAAAATGGATATACAAAGGTTACGTAAACATAAAGGTAGGTATTTCCGATTACTACAACTTGAGTCAAAGAAAATTTCGAATTATTTCATGCTCAACGAAATATGAGGGTGTGGCTGCTCAAAGTGGGACACACTGTATAAATAAGAATTAGAAAGTTTCTGTTGGTACCTATCTTCTGTTTGAATTTCAATATATAATACAAATAAGAACTGAAATGTTCGAAATATTCAAATTTGGAATCGTTTCAGCCGATTAACAGATGGGTGAAGGTCGACCTCTCTTCGTCTCTTAGACTAAATGCGTCTCATTGTTTTGTTATTTTACATGATTGCCGAAAAAATTGTTTACGCAACACGTCCGAAAACAGTTCTTTTAGACTCGAAGACTTCCAGGACTCGCTAACGCTCGTCCTAGAATTTGGTCTACTCGTCCAAAAAAATAGTATTTTCCGGACTTGTTACGTAAATTACTATTTTCGGCAACCATCCGGGAAGTGTTCACTTCCCGGACATTTTTTCTCTGGGAAAGTAGCACTTTCCGG
This sequence comes from Chrysolina oricalcia, assembly GCA_944452925.2. Lineage (NCBI taxonomy): Eukaryota > Metazoa > Arthropoda > Insecta > Coleoptera > Chrysomelidae > Chrysolina > Chrysolina oricalcia. The sequence continues at coordinate 27,987,783 of OX101825.2, read as the reverse complement.
CCTAGTAGATGATAGAACATATTTTTTGTCACTAAGTTACTGTGAGAAACCTGTAATTTTAGAATAGCTCTGGATGAGAACCTTGCGGTCTTAAGAAACTAATTTCACAATAACCACTTATTTTACAACCAGGAAGTAACTTAGATCACACTTTGATTATTTTTCTTGTTCAAGTTTCATTTTCCAGCAATTTTTGTGGAAGATTGGGTTTCACACACATGAAAAGAAAAACATATGTAATAAAAAACATATTTTATTATATATAAATAAACTAAGTTAACAAATAATGTAAAACCAACATATATATAAAACGATATGGAATTCATACCTTGACCAGATTAAGTATGTTAGTATTTCCCAATACACATGTTGCCAGATGGAGAATCTGACAGAGCTCCTTGACGATTGATTGTGTTTATTCTTGATTCATTATTACTATACTTATTCAATTCCTTTCAAAATCTCCAAAATAAAAAAATAAAACATTGATATGACTGAAATACATACTAGTACAAAGATCGAGTAATAAATGTTATTTGAAACAAGGATTTGTTAAAATGTCATTGAATTCGAATAATATTATCTATCGTCATAATACCCGAATAAATAAAGTTAAGTATGCCCAACACAGTTTTTAGCGTATAACATGCAAAGGGAAAGAGGCATTTCTAGACGCAACCCTCTTTAGTAAATTGTCACCTAAATCTTTCGATGTTTCATGCCAGACACATTTGCCTATGATGGGAACCTCTTCCAAGGGCGATCTGAATGCTACCATAAGAGTGAGGCAAAGACCGTCTTTGCCAGTTGATGGATCATATTCTACCTAAAATAAAGAATAACATCATCAGCATTATCTTTAAGCTTTTAAACTTGCAGTTGGACTAGAAACTTGAAATTTGGTATGCTGTCATAATTAATCATATGCTTTAAAGAGATACATTCTCAATTGAAAATTGAATCAATACATGACTCCTCTGGGAAAACCCTACGATAAAATTGAAGTTACTTTTTTGTAATATCTAAGGGAAAACAACTACTTCCCCGGCTAAAGCCACGCTGGACATTGAACTACATCTGATAGATATTGAGAAAGACCCTATATAACTTGAGAGAAAAAATCTGAAAGTATTTTCATTCAGATAGTTGATTATTTATTAAATGTCCAGTTTCCATTGGATATTATTATCTATGAATGAGATAAGGGCGAATGTTATTCAGAAGTATCACTCCCAGAAAATCGCTCATTCCATGAATCCCTTCCAAGAGAGGTTATCTTGTACGATTGAAAATAACGGCAAAATTTCAACTTTCAGTCGCAGATGATTCCACAACTGACTTTATGAACATCCTGTTCATATTTTCAATGAAATTAATCATATGCGTTCTACCTCAAATGTTTTTTTAGTCCTACAACTTTCTTATTTGCAAAGGAAACCTAATGTTTTTTTGTCATGGTTCGATTGGCCTTCTGATTATGACTTTAGACAACCTAAGTTATGTTAACTTATCTATTACAGTTTTTGAGATATGTCCATTTTTCTGAAAAAAAAAATACCGCTGTAGTAGTTTACGAAAACACGTGTAGCTCGCAAACCGTTCAAAATTAGGAGCAGTAAGCTGGTAGTCCAGGCTAACACCTGATGTTCCATCGACGGTCCCATTTTGTACCACATGGGCACAGGCAATTTTCGAATGTCGCATTATGAAATTGCCAAAAATTTTTATTTTTCAAATGGCATCTACCATTTGTTTTAACCATTCAAAAGAAAATTGAATTTTAGGATAAGTTATTTCAGCTTTCCCTATACCCACAACCTCTATCAAGTTATTCAATAAAAATAAAAAAATGCCTTATCTTGCCGAATGCTTTTGTGTTTATTCAAGTATGTCATGGAAACAAAAAACAACCGTAAACAAGAAGGTGATATTCTGTCAAAGTAAAGAAGAGTCGTGCTAATTCTTACATAAAATTGATTCGAATATGGAAAATTATCCAAACGAAGTTGTGTTTGACTTGTTTGTGATCCACGGCATGTGTCAAAAAATTGTACAGCGAACTGTCCGGAAGTTTAATTTGAAATATCCAAACTTACCGAGGATGACACGGGGCAAGTTTTCACGATTGAATACTAATTTTATACATTTTGGGAAGGTGGCTAGACCGGTTACGAAAGTCAAACCACTAACTGGCAATGACGATAATCAAATTACCATTTTCGGATATTTTCAAGCATATCCACAATCCTCAATACGAACGGCGTCCATTTTACACCGCCATATTATACACCGAAATTTATACGATTGCAAAAATTACACCCAGGCATCGTCCATAGATATACTAATAAGTCTGGTAACTCCTTTGATGTGGTCGAAAAGTGCCGCTCTTTTTGTGAGCGGTCGAAAATCATACGGACATCGTTGCGGCTATGCGAACTGATACTGGCTAGCCCACCAGGCCGGCGCTCAAGCTAAACAGACGGGGCAAGGGACGCGCGAGGACCGGAGGGGATGATTTGGGTCGCTTGCGAGAGCGAGCGGACTTATTAGTATATCTATGGACGATGACCCAGGTGACTTTACCCGTAGAGTAAACTTTTGCGAGGACTTATTACTCAAAATACAAGAGCACGCCGGATTCTTAGACAACATAATTTGGACTTCTGTGGCAAAGTTTTGTCAGCAGGGAGTTTACATTTTTGGGCTTCTGAACATCCACATATGGTGTTCAAAGTTGAAAATTAAGAACAATTTCGAATAAATGTGTTTTGCTTGGTAATGAACCAAGAGGTATTTTACGTGCGATGAAAATTTGAATAGTGACAGATACGTAGAAATTCTTCAAAACGTAGTAGAAACATTTCTTGACAATTTGCCACTGGCTAGAGCTGCAAGTTCATGGTACCAGATGGATGGGGCACCACCGCACAATACACGAACTGTGTATACCATATTGACATTCATATTCGAGCACCGTTGGTGGGGAATTCGAGGACCCTTTCTGTGGCCTGCAAGATCTCCAGATCTTACCCCTTTAGATTTTTATATTTGGGGTTAGAGTGAAAGATTTGGTATTCTTCACCAGTTCACAATATAGATGAGTTGAGACTTAGAATAATACAGACTTTTGATAGTCTCGATCCCAACGAAATCAGACGTGCTACGAAAATAGAATAATAAAATGTTTGAACAACAATGGTGGTCATATTGAACATTTACGCTTGAGTTCTGTAAATATTGTGCAATATTCTTGATTAAATTATTACAATTTTCTTTTGTTTTCATGGTATACACACAGAATCATTCGGCAAGATAAGGCATTTCTTGAATTCATTGAATAACTCAATAGAGGTTGAACTTGGGTATTACACCAAGCAATAGAGCATAAAATGAGTGAGTTTTCAACAAAAATATTAGTAGAAAACCGACCATGCCATCACATGAAAGACAGTCCGTAGATATATTGTGTTACGTTTTCGACTCGACGACTCGCAACATAAACATTTAAATAACAAAAACGTGTTTTTTAAAATTATTTTGCTTATAAAATAAAAACTAATGCAGCAATCTAGTTGCTTCATTGAGAAGAATTGTAGATAATTGAAATACGAACAAAATGGGATGTTTTACGACTCTGTCGAATCATTGGTAACGGAGAAAAACTGGAAAAACCGGAAAATTGTGCGATTTTTAAAAAATTCATAACTGTGCCATTTTTCAAGAAGTAGGATCGGCTTTCTCAGGAAAGTATTGAATCATCTGTACTTCATGTGTGCATAAATCAGGCGCTGTCGAATAGTTAGTTTTGGCACAATTGCAATTTAATTTTTTTTTTCACTATTTTGCAGCGTGCCTGGATGCTCTAGTGATAGCCCAATTTCGATTATGAAAGTAGAAGTATAGTACTACAAAACGTATATTCTCATTTTGCTCTACAATGGTGCGAAATGGGTGAAAAATGCATGCAAACATGACTGCAAACGGCCGAGCCCGCGTTAGCTGCCGAGTAGAAAGAGAGTTCGGGAGATGAGGGGAATTCTTCTAATGAACGGGTTGCGTGATAATACGCTTCCCCTCATCTCCCGCTCTTTCCTTCCACTCGACCGCTTTCATCAGCTCGGCCGTTTTCAGTCATGTTTGCAAGCATTTTTCACCCATTTCGGCGCATTATAGCGCAAAATGAGAATCTACGTTTTGTGGTACTGTACTTCTACTTCCAAAATCTGTTTTAGAAATTGAAATTGAATAATCACTAGAGCACTCAGGCATACTGCAAGATAGTGCAAAAAAATTAAAATTGCAAAAAAATTAAAATTGCAATTGTGCCAAAACTAATGATCCGTCACAGCCTATTCTGTGCACACACAAAGTTCAAATGATTCAATACTTTCTTGAAAAATGGCGGAGTTATGATTTTTTTTAAATCGTTAAATTTTCCGGTTTTTCCGGTTTCCTACTTTATTTCAATTATCTACAATTATTTTCATGGGAGCAACCAGATTGCTCTATTATTTTTCATTTTATAAGCAAAACAATTGAAAAAAACACTTTTTTGTTATTTAAATGTTTATAACAAATTAATAAATGACAATTACGAGTCGAAAACACACAGAATATAACTAAAGACTGTCTTCAATGTGATGGTACAGTCGGTTTTCTACTAGTATTGTTGTTAGGAAAAAATGCTCTATTGATTGGCCTATATAGGAAAAGCTGAAATAACTCATCCTAAAATTCAATTTTCTTTTGAATGTTTAAAAAAATGGTAGGTGCCATTTGAAAAATTTTAATTTTTGACAATTTCATAATGCGACATTCGAAAATCGCCTGCGCCCATATGGTACAAAATGGGAGCGTCGATGGGACATAAGGTGTTAGCCTGGACTCCATAAATTTGGTTTACCGATTTTGTACGATTTGCGGGATAACGTGTTTTCGTAAACTACTGCAACGGTGATTTTTTTCAGAACATATCTCAAAAACTGTAATAGATAAGTTAACATAACTTAGGTTGTCTAAAGTCATAATCAGAAGGTCAATCGAACCAAGACAAAAATACATTACGTTTCCATTTAAAATAAGAAAGTCATAATCAGAAGGCCAATCGAACCATGACAAAAAACATTAGGTTTCCATTTAAAATAAGAAAGTTGGTACCTATTTTTGGCATACCCTGTATAGTTGTAGGACTAAAAACATTTGAGGTAGAACACTGACATAATTGATCGAGGAGACTAAAATTTAACAAGGAGAGTTTAATCCCCATACGACGATGGGGACACTAGTAGAAAGAGATGAAAGAACATTTGTGACGAAATGTGACGTAGTTGGATGTGTCACGGCTGCCGTTCTCTATAGACAGTGACGGACTAGCTCTTGGTATATGCGAGTTACTGCTGACAGTTTTGTTGCATGGTTCGAGTTCAACTCTGTACTCATATCCAAGTACGTCACTATGACGCGTTGATGCTAGAAGATTCTGATTGGCTAGAGCTTATTAAACCCTCCTTATTAGTTTAGTCTCTTTGATAATTGATCATATAACAACATACCAAATTTCAAGTTTCTAGTCCAACTGCAAGATGAAAAACTTCTAATGCACGGCCTACGTAAATCACGCTGTATATGATAAAAAATTAAAGTTAAAATTTTAAATGCACGTTTGACTTTTCAACGAGAATTCACAAAACAATGAAGACTCTAACTAAATGTATATTCTCACCGATAATAATCCATGAGGCCTATGTGCGGGAACCTCGGCTCCGAAAAGTTCCACCATAAACCTTCTCAAGGTCGAATGTAAGCTCTTCGTCGGATGAATCTCACAAACCGGCAAATGCCATGAAGTCCTTTCGCTCAACAGAATATGCACGCGATTAGTAGCTTTTTTCTTGATTATTACCACTAAGCGAAGTAATTGCTTCGGATAAGCCCTCAAAGCTGGCAACTGATCCTGAAACCATCCTAGTTCGGATGTTTTTCTGGCATCCTGATAAGCCCTAAAATAAAACAAGTAGTTTTTAACATATGCTGGTGCCAAAACGAATTCTAAACGCTTAAAATAAGAAAAAAGTATCAGGCAAGGACCAGGTGGAGAATGTTGTTGGGGCTCCAACTTTAGAGAAAAAAAATTAAACACGAAAACACTCAAAATGGTAAAATGAAAAAGCAGTTTCGGAGATGAAACGTGATCTCTTAGCGGAAAACTTTTGTATTGAACACTTTTCTACATAACCTCAAATTATCCGTCGAAATGGCGAAAAATCGATATTTCAGTATTTAATTTTTTTCTCTCTAATTAATAATTTCATTTTCATGAAAATTCGTAGGAATATGTCTTGTTTGATGTCGAATAAGAATGATTTTTTCGCAATTTCGAGTTATGTATATTTTTCGAAAAAATACCCTTATCTTCAACGACTAATTGTTCTAGTGTTTTTTTGTATGTCGAAGGTTTATAAGTAATCATTTTAATTGTTGAAATGTCTACTTTCAAATGTTTATTGATCGTTAACCGCTTAAAATTGAGAAAAACCGACAAGTCTCTCTGAATCATGATTTTCTCAATATTTTCAATGATTTTCATTTTCAATAGTTGAAGAAAAAAAGTAACAGGCAAGGACCAGGCGGAGAATGTTGTTGATGTTCTAACTTTAGGGAAAAATATTTTTATACACGAAAACACTCAAAATGGTAAAATGGGGATGTACTTTTGGGGTTGAAAACGTTTTTTGCGATGTTCGGCGAAACGTACCCTCCTAGCAAAATATGTTCAGTAAAAAACTAGTAGATAATATAAAAATCGAAACTTTCTTTTTCCAACACTTTTTAATATAACCTCAAATTAACCGTGAAAATGGCAAAAAAACGATTTTTCAGTATATTTTTCTCTCGTATAAATGATTTAGTTCAGATGAAAATAGGTGACCATTTTGATTGTTGGAATGTCTACTTTAAAATGGTCGATGTAACTAGGAGATTTATTGATAGTTAAACCGCTTAAAATTGAGAACAAATTCTCTCTGAATCATGATTATCTCAATATTTTCAATTAGTTTCGATTTTCTTCATTATTTTTATAACAAAAAATAGTTTGATAATATAATTTTTATTCTATTAACTATTAAAAGTCATTGAAAATATTAAGAAAATCATGATTCAGAGACTTGTCGGTTTTTCTCAATTTTAAGCGGTTTAACTATTGATAAATTACCAAGTGACCAACTCGAAATCTAGTCGTCTTCTGAAGTGCGAAAAAATCATACTTATTCGACACCAAAAAAGACATATTTCTACAAATTTTCATCTAAATTAAATCATTTATACTCGAGAAAAAATTAAATACTGAAAAATCGGGTTTTCGCCATTTTGACAGTTAATTTGAGGTTATGTCGAAAAGTGTTGAATACAAAAGTTTTTGATTTTTTTATTATCTACAACTTTTGAATTGAACATTTTCCGTTAAGATACTACGTTTCGCCGCAAATCGCAAAAAAAAACATTTTCAACCCCTTAACTGCATCCCCATTTCACCATTTTGAATGTGTTCCTGGTCCTTGCCTGTTAATTTTTTCTTTTTCACAAAAATGATAGGCACCAGTCTAACATGATAAGTAATGCGCTCAATTGTCAATTTCAGAAAATATTAGATCTTGATGGGACTAAGGAAATAATTTAAGAGTATATTGGATTTTCTGTTTTCGACTTTTATAAATGACCTCTGTAGATATATCAAAACCCTCAACTGAATTTCCGTCGCGATATAAGCCAGAGTTGTTTTCTGACAGATATTTGGTTCATTTGCTTTCCGATTATACAGGGTGTCCAAGATAAGGATGGGATAGCATTCTGATCCTGGGAACGGTTGGAGTTACAGTGTTGGTTAAATTAGGTGAAAAGTTGAATAATTCAAAGTCCTTTTATATAGAGTTATCTTTTTCAAATTTCGAGATGTTTTGGAAATAGTTGTTTTCGGTATAGGCGTCTTCCCTAGCTCGTAGAGGTCTCTTGAATACTTCTGAGGGTTGCGCGTAGGGGTGCAACCGGTTGACGGAAATTACAATTTTAATTAACAAGAACAATTTTATTCTAATTTCGAGATTTTTTTAAAAAAGTAATGTTTTCGGTATAGGTTTTTATTTTTTTACGACGTTATTTTGAGAAGTTTCAAAAAATGAAAAATACATTTTTAATGACACATTTTGAGCTTACCAAGGTGGCATTTACAGATTTTCACTAAGACCTTTCGTTTTCGAGGAACCTTCACCAACTTTTTTTTTAAATACGGCCCTTTTATTTTTATTACAAAATATAAAGTCATTTTGAGTTCTAAAGTAGGTCATATATTACTTGTGAATGTTTTGATGTTTTTAGCTTGTTTTAGTACAGTAGAACCCCGATTATCCGTGCGCGCTTTATCCGGGCGGCGGATTCTCCGTGCGGCATGTTAAATTGGTCATCCGTGCGCGGATTATCCGTGTCTGTTGGCCAGAGGTTGGCGCGTTAACATTGAATGCACCGCGCAGACGCTCGTCTCGTACAGACGTTCGTTTCGGGGAATCCCGCATTTACATATGTGTTTACTTATTACTTTCGTCAACTATAAACAGTATCAACCCGACTCGTTAAACACGCACAAAATGCAGCGTACCGGTGCTAACGAAAAGCGTAAACGCAATGTATTATCTTTAGAACAAAAAATGGATATTTTAAAACAATTTGAAAAAAAGAAAGATGTTGCTCTATTGGCTAAAACATATAACATTGGAAAACAAACGGTTCGCGACATTGTAAAGAATAAAGCCAAGTTACAGAGCTTTGTAGCTAAAGCTGATAGTGCAAAACCTATTTCTGACAGGAAGTCTCTAAAAGGATCTACTTTTCCTAAACTTGATGATGCTATGACCAAGTGGTTCTTACAAAAAAGATCGGAAGGGGTTCCAATATCAGGATCGATGTGTGCTAGGCAAGCACAAAAGTTTCACGAGCAATTGAAAATTAAAGGAAACTTCTCTGCTTCTTCCGGTTGGCTATACAGATTTAAGAAACGTCATGGAATGCGACAATTAGCTATTCAAGGGGAGAAATTAAGTGCCGATGATGTGGCTATGGTTGAATTTTGCTATGATTTGGAAAATCTTATAACGGAGCATGACCTAAAACCCGAGCAAGTGTATAATGGCGACGAAACTGGACTTTATTGGAAAGCAATGCCGAAGAGAACACTTGCTGCAGGCTCAGAAACTAGTGCACCAGGTTAGCTTTATTTTTGTACTGTACTGATTGTTTTTTTTAAGTTATTTTTTTATTTAGGTTTCAAGGTAAGCAAAGACCGTTTAACAGTGTTATGCTGTGCTAATGCATCAGGAAGCCATAAGCTTAGGCTAGCTGTCATAGGAAAATAAAAAAATCCGAGGGCTTTTAAAAATGTAAAAACACTGCCAGTTGATTATTATAATCAAAAGGCTGCTTGGATGGATCGAGTGATTTTTAAAAAGTGGTTTTTTGAAAAATTTATACCACAAGTTAAAACTTATTTGCAAGAAAACAATCTTCCACCCAAGGCTGTACTGTTACTGGATAATGCTCCATCGCATCCTGATGTAGAGCAACTAAAATCTGCAGATGGGAACATATTCGTAGCATATTTTCCTCCTAATGTGACATCTATTGCCCAGCCCATGGACCAAGGTGTTATAGAGACCATGAAGAGGCTTTATAGGAAAGACCTTATGCTCCAATTGTTAGGAGAATGTGACTTTATGGGATTTTGGAAACGTCTGAATTTGAAAGAAGCAATTTATGCTGTAGCTCGCGCTTGGAGTGAAGTGAAAGAGACTAACATTAAAAGAGCATTTGATAAAATTATGACCTTAACAGCAGATGAAGAAGATTGTACTGAAGATGAAGATGAAAATGAGTTATCAGTCGAAGACATCGCATCTATAGCCTCACAAATCAAAGGCTTGGAAGAAATAGATAACGCAAAAATACAGGAATGGATAGAATGTGATCACGAAAAATGGTATCAGAATATTATTGACGAAAATTATCTAAATAACCAGACCTCTGCAGAAAGTTCTGACAAAAGTAGTGATGACGATGAAAATAATGTCATCATCAAAACAAGTCATAGAGAAGCAGGAGATGCAGTAAATGTACTTATCCATTACATTGAAGAACAACCTGAAACTGATGACATTCATCTACTTCAACTTAGAAAAATGAAGGAAATTATAAGGGATAGAATTTACGAAGCCCAAAAACAAAAAAAAATTACTGATTTTTTTTGTTAGTGATTTTATTAACGTTTTTAGTTATTACTGTTCATATACGTTGTATTATGTTTAAATATTAAAACTTTTGTTTTTTGTTACATGTATGTATCCGTTTCTTTTATTCTTTTGATATGCATTTGTGTAAATAAATTATTAAAGAAATAAAAATGAAGTTTTTGGATTATCCGTGTTTTCGATTATCCGGCAAAGGTCCGGTCCCGGCTGGCCCGTATAATCGAGGATCTACTGTACTTAAAATAATTCAGGAAAAAACTCCAGTCTCTGAATGTTTGAAAAATATTTATTTGAGAAAGTTATACACTTTAAAATCGATAACAAAATTTTTTTTTTTTAATTTTTGGTCGTTAAAATGTGAGAAATAAAATCAATACTACTATAGTTGGCCATTCTCTCGCTCTGGGAGGTTGATCTGCAAGCATATCTGGTACTAGTAATAAACGACAAATCCGAAGAGACGATCTCCTGCGTCCTTCAGGATATATTGGATACCTTATATAAATGGTGTGAGAGGGGAGATATGTCCATTAACTCCCACAAAATGGTCATAGTACCGTTCACCAGGAAAAGGAAGCTGGAACATTTGGTAAAACGAGAATCCGTTTTGAGCCCACAGTTTTTATTTGAGAATTTTTATTTATTTTTTTGCATTACTCAATGTTTTTGTATAAATTCCGAAACTTCAGTGATTTTTCGTTAAGAGATTTGATATACTGGGAGAAATATAACCATAGGGTGAGCCACAATAGGCCATTGGCCGCAGTGGAGGGCCTGATATGGGCCCACTTACGTTCAAACCTAACTATAGTTTTGAAAAAATACAAAAAATTACATTATTGACAATTTAGTTGCGTTAGAATACAAAAGTTAATTGGGTACGTGGTCTGTTAATTTCTTTAAATATATATGGAAATAATTCTTTTGAGGAAATGTTCGAAATGTTAAGTGTTGTATTATGTGCAATAGCAATACTCAAGAAGCTGTGCAAATGTATTTAAATAATTATCTTGAAAGATTACATCAAAATAAGTCCTAGTAACATAATGATAATGTAATGTAATAATAATGTATTCAACCCATTGTTACAGAGGGAAGTACTAATCTTCGAACAATTCATGCAACAAGTAAAGAACTGCAGTAGGATAACTTACAAGATTTTTATCCATTTAGTAGTACTAGCTTGGTATACTCTCATGAATTCCCAGATACATTCTGAATTATTTGTGAAAATCACTATTCAAACTGTCATTATATGATGATAAGAATAGAAAATGTAACTATCTTCTATGGCACAGATAATTTAAATGCCACGAGTTCTGAAAGTTCTGTTGGTGTACAGGGTGGATCAAATTGGACACTTTTGAAGGGAAAGAAAGACCTGTTTTCACACTACATAGATGAAAACTGATGGCTGTGTCTGGGGATCAAATTTTATGACAAACTCAATGGTGAAAACCGCATATCGATATCTATCATCGTTTATGAGTTACAGCGTGTTTTACGAAAAGTTGCTGTAACTTTTTTCCTGTCGAAAATTCCTTGTTTCTATAAAAACATTTACAAAGTAATTTTTTACGTAGAATTCAATGGTGTAAGTGATTTATTTTTTCAAATATATCGATATGGAAAAAAAATTATGATACACCCTGTGTATTCCTGTATATTTCAATAGAGCTCAAAATTACCTTTCCAAAAGTATAGCACACTTGGTATTTTGCTAGAGTCATCTTTGAAATACAGAGCTTTAAGATATTTTCATCTAGACTTTGAAACACACATTTTGAACAAGTAGGCCCTGGACGACGCGGCGATAAAACAAAAAGCAATTGTTCGCTAGTAGCTATCAAATGTTGAGAAAGCTTTTCACTGCAGTAATTAAAACTCATAGTTTCAATAAAACTGATAACAATTTATATTATATTTACTACTAATAAATGAAACTCCAACAATAATAATAATAATGATAAAGAACAAACAATGAAATATATTTCTTCACGGGAGGTGTTCAAAATGTATACCAGATTCTCCTACACACAGGCGACACGTTTTCTGAACGCTTTTTGCCGAATTAATTAGTTCAATAGGAGTGAGATATGCAAAACTTTGCATCACTGCCGCTTCCAATTCGTATGTAGAGTTGGTCGGCAATTCTCAAGATCTTTCAACCTTCCTTAAAGGTAAAAGTCCATTGGCGTTAGGTCCGGTGACCTGGCCGGCCAATGGTTGGGTCCTTGGTCGGCTAACCAATTATTACCAAAATTTGCATCCGTCTTGTTGAAAATATATTTTCCTGAGCTCCATTAGTGGTAATTCATCAACAAGGGGTTCAATATTTTGCCTTAAAATTTCTAAATACTTCTGAGATGTGAGACTGCCATTATAAAAGAACGGGCCGATATAATTCTACCCCTGAAAACACCTGCCCACACACTAAATCCAAATATTCCTTGACTTCTCTGCTCCACAATTGAATGAGGATTTTGTTTTGCCTAAGTATAAGAATTGTAGCTTCGTCTGACCAAATAGAATTTAACGAAAAATCACGCTCTTGGTTACAATTTTCCAGTAACCACCGGCAAAAATCAATGCGGCGTTCAAAATCACCTGGTCTGAATTTGTGAACTTTTCTGGTCCTGTATGGCTTTAATTTGTGCTTTCTCAAAATTCGCCAAACATTAGTTCTTGGTAGACCTGCTGATATTTCCAAATTTTGCGTTGACGTTTGGGATTATTTTCAACAGCTCCTAAAACGACTATTTTTTCCAACTCCGTATCCCTATTTGATGCAAATAATTTTGGTCTTTTCTTTTCAAATTGACCACCATCAATTAACTTGTGTCGCAATCTTCCGAAAATGTCTCTTAAAGGTTGTCTTCTCTCTGGATACCTCTCGTGGTACAAATTGCTTGCTGCTTCTGCATTTCCTCGGTTTGTATAAAACAAACTATCATATCCCATTTTCCCATAATTTCCCATAATTCTCATACTTCATTGCGAATGTGTTTGAAAATTGAACAAATTGAGGAGCGTCTTTTCTTCTTTCTTTCTTAATTTTTGTCCGTGAGCTTCCTATCGGCGCTATCTGGACATGCCACGCTGCGAGAAATCCGTTCCCATCCGGCCTCTAACCGGTGTAGACAGCGCAGCTGTATCGAGGGGACGCATTTGTCTTGCTCAAGGCAATACTGCATCCCATATTAATTTACACTTTTTAATTTTTAACAAAAACTATAATCTTGGGTAGATGCACGTTCTCAGACGGCGGACATTACACACATTAACCTGACTTCCAACACAAGGCCGCCGTCTGACCTCAACCACTGCCGGAAGTCGAATGGAGGAGCGTCTTTACTGCTCAAATCAAAATTTGATAGCTACCTGTAAACATTTGCTTTTTGTTTTATCGCTGCGTCGTCCAATGCCTACTTGTTAAAAATATGTGTTTCAAAGTCTAGATGAAAAAATCTAAAAGTTCTGTATTTCAAAGATGACTCTAGCAAAATATTAAGTGTGCTATATTTTTGGAAAGGTGATTTTAAGCTCTATTGAAATATACAGGAATGTACAGGGTGTCTCATTAATTTTTTTTTCCATCAATAACTATCGATATGTTATTTGAAAAAATAAATCACTTACACCATTGAATTCTACGTAAAAAAGTGCTTTGGAAATATTTTCATAGAAACAAGGAATTTTCGACAGAAAAAAAGGTTACAGCAACTTTTCGTAAATGCACATTTTCGAAAAACCCGCTGTAACTCATAAACGATGATAGATATCGATATGCGGTTTCCACCATTAAGTTTGTCATAAAATTTTATCCTCAGACGCAGCCATCAGTTTTTATCTATCTAGTGTGAAACAGGACTTTCCCTTTAAAAGTGTACAATTTGGACCACCATGTACTAGTTTTTGAATTTTCTTCTCCTCAGAAACGGCTATTATAGAGGTTATAAATTACATTTTCGTCATATTATCATAGTAAAATTTGACGCAAAATACTGTCTTTTTCAAGAATACGTCAATACTGTTTGGGGTTGCAATAACTGAAAATAATAGGAGTAATAAAACGTACAAAAACAAGGTGCAAAATTCGTTTTTTGTTATTTTAGAACTGTGATAGCAGCGACAGTATAGGTTTTAAACAGTTTTCATAGAGTGGTTTGTTAAGTTTTTCAATTTTTTCTGTTGGACTTTTATTAATTTATTTTTTCAATAAATCGACTTATTATTTAGCTGTGCATATATGGTTTACAATAATTGGATACGTTGTGAAACACCCTGTAGTTCTTCAGGACAAATTTGAAATAGGTAACAAAAACTGTTTGGCTCTCTCTATTTTGAGTAATATTGATTTTACAAACTTTTTTTACCAATTTTTACGTACAGTCAGTTATTTCGTGTTAAGAATTCAGTAGAATCAGACAAAAACAAAATTTCAAAGTTTCAGTTGACATCTTTCAAATTTTCAGAGTGCTTCGTCTACGCTAATGAAGATGCAGTTGCAATCGAAACGATTGAATATTTTTACAAAAAACCAACCAGACACCACGCCAAAACCTGGAAACCAACCAGAACGAAAAACAAAATTGTTAAGTATAGGAAAATTATCCCAAATCTCATGCTTTGAAATCCTGTATTTTCTAAATCATATAATGGAGGTTAAAGTAAATTTTGTCTAATTCCACCGAAACTTATTTCACATTATTGTAAGGTCCTTTTAAACACTCTCTTTCAGCATTATTCAAATGGATTTATATTTTTACCTCCAATAGTCACCCGGTATAGTCAAACGTTGCTTTTTTGGTACCGAAAGATAATTGCCGTTTCTTGTCCCTTTTTTAAACTCGATCGTTTCATGAAAACAATTCATTTCACGGTGTAAAAACAATCTTGTCCTAACGAATAAGTGATGTTGTGACGAACAGGAATTGTAAGTTTACGTATGGCGTAACTTTATGAAAATGAGAGATTTCATGACGAAGAATTCTGTATTTTATGTAAGTACTTTGGGTAGATTTAGTTTAGATTGAACTTCGAACAAATTCCATTTCAAATAGATTAATGAAAATCAGAATGTGCAGTGATTACCAAAAAGTCTTCAGAAGTATTTTATACAGGGTGTTTCTTAAGTACGTGTAGAAACTTTAGGAGCATGTTGCTGACGTCGAAATAAGAAAAAAAGTTCCCATCAACACATGTCCGAAAGTTATTCGTTTCTAAGATACAGAGTGTCAAAGTTTAACTCTTATATTTGTTTTTTGTGAATAAATTCCAGAATTGTTGTGATATTCGAGTAAAGTTTGGTATCTGGGATGATTTTTCAATGACAAAATCAAATTTTATATTAATTGTGGAAAAAACTAATTTCTAATTGAATTTATTTTAAATTTAAAAATCTTGTCATTCAAAATCACTTGCATCGATTATTTCAAATCTCAATAACTCGAAAACAGTTGCTCGCAATGACCACTACAAAGAATATATTTTTTACACAAACTAAATGATAATTATTCCCAGATACCAAACTTCACCCAAATATCAAAATCATTTGGAAATCATTCACAAAAAATAAAATTTAGAATTCAACTTTGAGACTCTGTATCTCAGAAACGAATAACTTGCGGACATATGTTTATAGGAACTTTCATTCTTATTTTGATGTCATCAACACGGTCCTGAATTTTCTACACGTACTTAAGAAACACCCTGTATATCAAATGCTCAAAAATTATATACACACATACTGAGTCTCCTTATTCAGTGTGCCTCTATTTTCTAAACCATTAAACATAATTTAATAACATTTTGCGTAATTGAAGTAAGGTACCTATATACAAAAATATAAAGAAAGAAAGTGTCTATGAACATAAGTTCGCAATTGCTTCCTAAGAGAGCTACGGTTCTTCGAAAGTGCCCCCTTAAACCAATTTCCATTCAATATATCAGGAACCCGTTCTGATATACACCAATAAAAGTCGGTGTAAGATTTAATATCAGTCAGTGTTATCATTTCCTGATAAAATCTGTAAAGACCAATTCTTAACAATAAACACCAAGCAATAGACCATAAAATGAGTGAGTTTTTAACAAAAATACTAGTAGGAAACCGACTATGCTATCACATGAAAGACAGTCCGTAGTTATATTCTGTTATGTTTTCGACTCGCAACTGTCATTAATTGATTTGTTATAAATATTTAAATAACAAAAAGCGTGTTTTTTTTTAATTGTTTTGCTTATGAAATGAAAACTAATAGATCAATCTGGTTGCTCCAATGACAAGAATAGTAGATAATTGAAATACAAACAAAAAGAAAATGAGCTATTTTTTTGCGCAATCTTGCAGCGTGCTTGGATGCTCTAGTGATGCCCGATTTCAATTTCTCAAATAGATTATGAAAGTAGAAGTATAGTACTACAAAACGCATATTCTCATTTTGCGCTACAATGGTGTGCAATGGGTGAAAAATGCATGCAAACATGACTGAAAACGGCCGAGCCCGCGTTAGCTGTCGAGTGGTAGGAGAGTCCTGGAGTTGAGGGGAATTCTTCTAATGAACGAGTTACGTGATAAATCGCTTCCCCTCATCTCCCGCTATCTCCTTCCACTCGACCACTTCTACCAGCTCAGCCGTTTTCAGTCACGTTTGCAAGCATTTTTCACCCTTAAATTGTTTATAACGCGATTGTGCAAAAGCTACACATCGGACAGAAAGCATCTTGCGTACAGTTGAACCACATATTATTATCTATCATTTTTCGCAATATTGTTTGTCCAGCTTCAGATTTATAAAAATAAAAAAAAAATTAAAAATGGTCTATTTTTCGAGGTTTTCCCAGATTTTCTCATTGGAAAATGCACCGATCCGGTCGTATGAAAATCCATTTTTTATGTTTTATAAATCTCTACAAAAGTTCCATTGACTGTAAAACGTTTCCTTGAATAATCTTTGAGATATTTCCAAAAAAACAAAAAAGTTGTAATTTTTTCACAATTTTTTATTTAAAAAATTCCATAAAGCGATTTTGCTGGGGCGAAAACTGTGGTTTTCATTAACGAACTATCATACTACTACTAGGCCATTTGCGTCTTTTATTTTGTGGGGAAAAAACCTCTATAGCTTGGTCTATTTATGAATAGAAATCGGACCATCACTAGAGCATCCAGGAACGCTGCGAGATAGTACAAAAAAAATCAAATTGGAATTGTGCAAAAACTAATGATCCGTCAGAGCCTGTTTCATGCACACATAAAGTACGAAGAGCAACCCTATTTTGCGAAAACTGGCGGAATTATGAATTTTTGAAAAAATCGTCAAATTTTCCGGTTTTCCTCCATTGCTAATGATCCGATAGGATCATAAAACATTCCATTTTGTTCGTATTTCAATTATCTACATTTCTTTTCATTAGAGCAACAAGATTGCTATATTAGTTTTCATTTTATAACCAAATTAATTTAAAAAAACACGTTTTTCGTTATTTAAATGTTTATAACAAATTAATAAATGACAGTTGCGAGTCGAAAACATACCAAAATATAACTACGGATTATCTTCCATGTGATGGTCTAGTCGGAAAAAATGCTACATTGATTGGCCTAGTATGCTTTCGAAATCTGAAGGTGACAACATTCTCTTCCCGCATATTGAATGGTGGGTATTTTGAACAATTACTTTCAAAATGTCAATTTTTACGAACTTCAGCTTATTTTTTAACGTTCCAGTACTTCACCAGTAAAAGTAAATTCATTATCTTGGCAAATGTTCTACCCAATTTGAGATTCTCATCATGCAGTATTTTATTCAAAGCGGAATATCTCGGTGAACCTTATTTATATTGTTTTAACTAATTATTTATATAAAGTAGTTATCTGTCGAAAAAATCGTACATTAAAAATACGAAAAGAAAATATTGCTCTCCTCAAGATTCGCACGCCCTTGATTAGAATTAGTTTTGCTGATTTCCGAAATGATAACTTTCATTAATATTGAATCGTGTACAGCTTGGCAAATTTATCTATGCCTCTAAATATTTGGTGCGCGGTAGAACAGCCGCTGTCCTTTCTTGTCCTTCCCGATTAAAGTTGATAGCGGATATTCACCCTCTTTGTTTATCGTTTGCGCATCTCGGAGGTACATATAGATTTTCCAAGCTGTACAAACTTCTATTGGTATATTTCCAAAGGTTCCTGGGATATTAAACAAAAATCTCTGTTGATGGAGGCCACATTCAAAGGGTTGTTGCTTCCTTAGGAAGCATTTATGATCATAGAAAAAAAATTCATACTTTTTGATGTAGAACAAGTAAAGTTTGTTACTCAATTTCGAAAAAAACCTACAACATTTTTTATATTTGTCAGTGACATAATCATTCATTAACAAGTTCAGAGGGACGCCATGAGTTGATTAACATAAAAAGTCCAATATTAATACTAATATAAAAACAAATACTCAATTTCTACCTAATTCCTATCCATATCTAAGAAGTAAATTGAAAATGTCACAATAATAACAAATCAGGTACCCGTATGGCCACCCAAACCTTATAGGCCAGGATCCCACGCCTATTTTCAAAAAGGATTAATAACAGGCTGAATCTTCCTGTGTAGCTTCATTGTGCCGAGACGCCCAACTTTTTCCTCTACGAAAATTCTCGATAGTGGTAGCTAATAAAATGCGCAGGCATCAATCATAATAATAATATAATATAATTTTTTTTTACCATGGAATTGACAATTTCGGAGCGTAGGACTGGGAACACCTACCATTCAATTTGTAAGACAATATGAACATTCAGTTATACACATATTAACCAAGCAACGGTAAAAAATCCGCTGGTTACTAATGATTTCTCATGACCACGTCATTGGTACATGTTGGGAGTGGGGGACTCTTCAATCCTATCATCCATTTTGTAGGTCAAAAGTTTTTTCGAGTACCTACTTCATTGAATTATCTTGAGGTTCAACTGAAAAACTTTTGCACTCACCAAATCGACATGATTGACGCCTGCGCAGTTTATTAGCTACCACTATCAAGAATTTTCGAAGAGTTTCCTCTTCGAAATTCGAAAAGTTGGGCGTCTCGGCAAAATGAAGCTACTCAGGAAGATTCAGCCTGTTATTAATAATTTTTGAAAATAGGCGTGGGATACTGGTCTATTAAATATATCTTAATCCAGAATCAAACCATCCTTGGGTATTCACAGATATACATTTTTTCAATTATATCAAGTGAAAGCGGAATTCAAAGTATATGTAAGTATCCCTTTAACATACATTTTATAACGACAAGAAACCTAATGTTCATATACCCTGTTGTTTTCCACATAATTTATTTAATAATTTTATCCATGTTAATATTTATCACAAAAAATTGACATTTTCACATTATAAATCTGCATATATTTCATCAACTCATATTGTACTCAATCATTTATTCTTCAATACATTGTGTTTTCTATTATTCAATTTTGAGTAATAATCTTAATCTCTATTTGAGTGCCCTGAGGATGACTTAATATAAGTCGAAACGTCGGCAACAAATCCATCGTGGTTTTAGTTATCTTGGCATTTTCCCAACCAACTCTATGTTATATGTTGTACAACATATCACGTTTTCATCGTTGGAAAACTCGTAGTTTCCAAATTAATATTTGTTATTTGAATTTAACATTTTTGGCTCGGTACACTACCCAATTCATAAGATATGGAACTTTCATAAATATTTGATATAATGTAGGCTTTGTATTGTAAAAAAGGTATGGAAATTAGGTCAATTATTACTGCTGTTTCATATTCTTATACTGTTAATAATTAATAACTAACATTGAAATATTAAAGTTTTTCATTCAAAATAACGTAATGTTTTTCTCCTGTAAAGCAAATTCCGGAATACTTTCTAGAATTCTCAACAAGGCTGAACTTTGATATAGTTCACGAGCAATACATAACTGAATTAAGAATTTCTCTGCCATGCATATGTACAAAAATGAGGGTGAGAGTGGTCCTCTAAAAACTAAACGTCGATTTGCAAATTAGAGTATACCAAATCAACGCAATCGTGAAACAAAATAGGAAGCCTCTTGAAAAAATTTACATATTTCTGAAAATGTGGGCCACGTAAGATAAAACCAGTCATCTCACATTTGTACGCATATCAGGTAAACTATGCGTGACTTTCCGATTTCGATTTCATTCAGTTCAGCCGACGTCGTATCAGAACCAGTTTCCGAGATATCAATAGTGAAAAGACTGGAAAAATACGGATTGTATAGGGCACACGAGATTTCAATTTATGACATTCGTCAAAAACAAAATACATTTGTTCGTATATTTGATATAAATTTACAATTTTTTTACAATAAGTGATTAATTGTGATTCACATTTCCATTTCAATAACAACTGTTGACCAATAAAGTCCCAGTCGTCTCTTTGAAACAACTGGCATACATTTTTTGACTATATTTGTCGTTCAACATAATGTTATACCTTTAAAATGAAAGTTTCATATATAGAATATATCATAATATTAAGGCAATGGAATCAAATCAATATGAAATCAAAAAAAAAAAAATGTAGTATCCAAGTAATTGAAAATTTACGAACAGTATGTTTATTTGATACGTTGCTGTCGATGTTACTAAATCAAGAGTTCGAAAAGTTCTTGACGAGTTTTCCTCTAAAACGTTTAAAAAAAAGTTTTCGGGTTTTCATAAAATATTTCATAAAACTCAAAATGTCGAAAATGTTCAATTTTATAAAAATGCTAAAGGATTAAAATTTTTCAGAATAAATGTATTAATTTCTGCAATTTCCACGTTTCAGCCATCGAAAATTTATTTTGCAATGCAACGCATCACTTTCACTCATCTGACAGCATTTGCAGAAATTGGTTATATTTTTTGGTATATCTTACGAGGGAGTTAAGTGAAAAACCCAGTACATTGCGAAAATTATAAATTAAATTATCATTCATTTTTATTTTGGATTCGAAAAATAACAGCAATTTCATCACCTCGAAATGTTAGGAGGCATCCATTAATTACGTGAGACAATTTTTGGTAATTTTTCGACCCCCCTCTCCCCCTTGGTGAGGTATCGCGAGATTTTCCTCGACCCCCTCCCCCTTCCCTAATCTCACGTGAGATTCTTCAAAATGTGTTTTGGAATGTAAATGAGTTAAGCTGTGCTCGATTGCGATTTATTTAAAACAAAACTATTTTCTTTGGCTAGCCGGTGAATGAATGAATTGTTTTCAAAGAAATTAATAATTAAACCGCGATGAATATTATTATATATGACTAAGCAATATTTTAGTGGAGAAATATTTTTATTACTAGTTTTCTCGCCAATTTCACACTGTTTCTTGCGGAAAAAAAATTACGTGATATTTGCCTAGACCACCCTCTCCCACACATGAGATTGAGTGAAGTTTTGCTCGACAACCTCCCCACCCCCCTAAACGCCTCACGTAATTAATGGATGCCACCTTACATAGAACATTCTCTGTCATCTACAGTAAACTTTTCACAAGTATCAGCCAAAGTGGAACCGTCAATTTCAGAAAATGAATGTTGCCGAAGTAACCAAGAATATACTCAACTCTTATTGGCCAATAAACTTGTATCATTATGAACCCCATTTTTATACATGTAGCAAATTCAAAATGAGATAATTATAATAAAAAAAAATACATACAAAAATTTCCGAAAATAAATACTCGCCGAAATTCTGAACGTGATGGCCATTAATTCCGATTGACCCTGTAAACTTGAATCCCAACTGGCACTGATAATAACAAAAACAGTTACAGAGAGAGGCTTGGGATGACATAAAAGAATACAAGGAAAATTTCAAGGAAGTGATTAAAGAACGTGAAAAAAACCGAATACCTTTTTTTCACCAATCTCCACAGGTAATCAAAAACATTTTCCATTAATTATTATGATTTGATTTCTTCACATATTTGGTTTACATAATATCAACACTAGTACAGCTTGGCAAATCTAGCTCTGAACGTGCGCGTTAGCAGAAGAGCTCAGTACAGTCCCAAACAAGTATGAGTAACTGTCCTGGACAGTTCTTCTGTCGCATCGTGAAGTGCACTGAAGTTTTATTACTGAATGTACAATTATATACCCTCCTTATCGTCCGACTATTTTTCCATTCTAAATTCGCGCATCTCATATGTTTCTCGACATTCATAGCTAGAATTGTCAGGCTGTAAGCCGAGTTATAAGAATCAGAAGGGACTCTTTGTGTAAATTTTATTTATTCCCAATATTTTTCTCCAAACTTGAAAAATGCAAAATCGTAGACTACAGTAAATACAGGGTGTTAATTAAGTACGTTGACAAACTTCGGGAGGTGATTCTTTGAAGGTTTTCAGGACGAAAAGTTCATATAAACATATGTCCCAAACGGCTTGGTTTTCGAGATACAGGGCGATAAAAATAAATTTTTTTCAAGATTTTTTAGAGTTAACTTCGACATTTTCGACAATAATCAGTTCAAATTGGGCAAGTAAAATCCATTCAATAGGGCGCACGATACAAAATAATGCATTTCTTAAATAATTCACAGGGTCCTCCTTTTTTCAGAGTCAAGCTTTGTTCAACCCTTCAGAATTTTTTTTTCCGCCGCCACTGACATATTATGAGAAAGGAATAATCAATGTTGTTTCATTTAACATCTTTTTGATATCTTGCATTTTTTCATTTACTTGTACGGTTCAGGGGCTATAATGAAAATATTAATTTAAACATTTTCCAGTGTGGCATAACATCAGAAAATTTGAAAATTAAACATTTTCAATTATTGTAAATTGATGGAAATATTTTTTCAGAATTAGAAAAATCTACGATGAATAAAAATTATACAATAAAAAATATAAAGACAAGCTTTTATACAAATGCACTGAAAATGAAAAAATAATTTGTTTCATTTTTTGTAGGTTATTCTGTGAGTATCAAAATCTTTCTGTACAAGATTACCTAGATCAAACAATGAAATGAATTATTTTTTCCTTTTCAGTGTATTGTATAAAAACTTTAAAATGTTTTCTTTTTATAATTTTCATTTTTAACATTTTAGTTTATTTTTTATGTGAAACTGAAAATCTCCAACCCATAAACCATCACATACCAATTTTGAACAGAATCGGATCATAATCACAAAACTCGTCCGCCATATTGGAGCCGCCATTTTGTTTTTTAACAAACATTTTTTTAATGCATTGTCACCGGAATTACGGAAACCTGCCAAATTTCAAATTAATCGGAGTATTAGAAGTGGGTTAAATTCAACTTTTATTAAATTGTTTGTTAGTTACAAGTGAAGCTAAATAAAAGCTTGTTATTGTAAAGATGTGATTTCTTTTTGTGATATCTAACAGAAAACTACTATCTCCCCGTCACTGCGGTACGCTGGATATTAAACTAGATCTGACAGATATTGGGAAAACCTTAACTTTCAACCTGAAGATTCTGATGGTAAAAATGTGCATTTTCATTGAGATATTTGATTAAAAATGTTTTTACTCATCAATCTTGATAGAGAACTCATACAAATTTTTTGTTATTTTAAAAAAAGATATTTTTTAGTTTTCAATTGAACGTTTCCTTTTCAACATAAAAAACTTCCGAAAGGTAATCCTGTAATGGAAGATAGTTAATAGGGTTTATCTAATAGTCGCAGATCATTACACATTTGATTTTCATTTATGAATCTCTGGTCATAACTCCGAAAAACTAAATCAAACAAATTTTTGTTTCCGTACGGAGTATATTATTTTATCAGAAATTTCGGTTTGTTTTTTCTTCTGCAGTAACGCAGAAATTTTGTAATCAATTTGAATTCATAAAAATAGCAAAGTGGGCTTTGATATTAATTCATTTATTTAAATATCAACAACTTGACAGTTATCGAAAGTTGAGAAACTGTCTCATTGTTAATTCTTCATTAGTGCAAGCTATAAAGCAGATTCATTCAATATTCCTTTGGATAAAATGGTTGAATATACAAATTCAGAAATGGCAGACATGCACTTAATGTATGGAATGGCTGATGGTAACGCTCGTGCCGCCAGACGAATGTATCTAGAAAGATTTCCACAACGTCATATTCCCAGCACACAAATGTTCATCAATATTCACTCCCGTCTTCGTGAAACGGGTACTTTCAAGAGGTCTGCTGTTCTCATAGGAAGACCCAGGAGAGTTAGAAGCTGTACTTAACGAAATTGAGCAGCATCCAGACACCAGTACAAGACAAATTGCGACACAGTTTAACGTAACCCATGTATTGGTATGGCAAATTTTAAAAGAGCAACAACTTTATCCCTATCACATACAGCGTGTTCAAGCTCTTCTGGCAAGGGATTTTCCAAAGAGATTAACTTTTTGCACTTGGATTCGAAATAAATTGTTGGAAAATCCATGGTTTTTATCTCAAGTGTTATTCACCGATGAGGCATGCTTTTCCCTTAAAGCCATTATTAATTTTCACAACAATCATATGTGGGCTGATGAAAACCCACACGCCGTGATTGAAAACCATTTTCAAGAGACGTTTTCTGTGAATGTTTGGGTTGGAATTGTAGGGAATTTCTTTATCGGGCCACATTTTCTGCCTCATAGACTCAATGGTGACCATTATCGACATTTTCTTGAATTCATCTTACCTGGACTCCTAGAAGAGATCCCACTGAGGGAAAGAATTGGAATTTGGTTTATGCATGATGGTGCTCCAGTACACTTCAGATTGGTTGCACGCCAATATTTAGAAGAGAATTATTCTGATCGCTGGATTGGGCGTGGTGGGCCACAACTTTGGCCACCAAGGTCACCCGATATGAATCCACTTGATTTTTTCCTCTGGGGGCACCTTAAATCATTAGTGTACCGAACTCCAGTTCAAAGTGAAGAAGACCTGAGGAATCGCATACAGGAGTCATGCGGAATTATAAGAAACTCTCCTGGTATTTTTGAGCGTGTCCGCCAGTCTATGGTTAGGCGCATAAACGCATGCATTGAAGTTGGCGGTGGCCATTTCCAGCAGCTGCTCTGACATATCAATTTCAATAATGGTCCTTTTCTGAACTTAATTTTATTCCTAGGGAATTTATGTTACTTTGCTCTAGTATTTGATAATAAAGTTATTCACTATTGAAAATGTCCAAAATTATTTTGCCATAATTAACTTTCTGCAATACATATTCAACCTGAGTTATGGTAAAAAATGTATGGGAGCTCCATAACATTACATTTTCTCTACACGAGCAGAAAATAGCTATTTGTGTAATGAGAACAAAATGACGTATTGCGTCACGCGCTAATCTTTGGAGAGTGGCAATGACACTTCGAGAAATGAATTATTTTATATCATGCGCACTATTGAATGGATTGTACTTGTCCAATTTGAACTAATTTGGATCGATTATTGTCGAAAATTTCGAAGTAAACTCCAAAAACTCCTAAAAAATGTATTTTGATCACCCTGTACTTCGAAAACCAAGCCGCTTGGGACATGTTTATATGAACTTTTCATCTTGAAACCTTTCAAAGAATCACCCTTCAAGTTTGTTAGACTATTTGCTTCTCAAATTTCTTTATGTTATGCGTTACTGGAAAATGTTTGCGTTAATATTTTCATTGTAACTCCTGAACCGTACAAGTAAATGAAAAACATCAAGAGAGCAAAAAGATGTTAAATGAAACAACATTCATTATTCATTTCTCATAATATGTCAGTGGCGGCGGAAAAAAAATTCTGAAGGGTTGAACAAAGCTTGACTCTGAAAAAAGGAGGACTCTGTGAATTATTTGAGAAATGCATTATTTTGTATCGTGCGTACTATTGAATGGATTGTACTTGCCTAATTTGAACTGATTACTGTAGAAAATGTTAACTCTAAAAAATCTTGAAAAAAATGTATTTTTATCACCCTGTATCTCGAAAACCAAGCCGTTTGGGACATATGTTTATATGAACATTTCGTCCTGAAAACCTTCAAAGAATCACCTCCCGAAGTTTGTCAACGTACTTAATTAACACCCTGTATGTAAAAAAGAGAGGGGAGAAAATAATAGTCATGCCAGCTAGCGTGATGAAAGATGGAAAATCACATACTATATAGGTATATAGCTATATAGGATAATAGATCTAAATATCGCAAAGATTTATATTACATGACAGAAAATTTGACAAACGAGACCTTTAAACTGCTGCCAAGTGAACTGTTATCAAGAGTCTCATCAGCAAGGTCAAGCTGAATGATATTTTTTGAAGGAAATTAGTGAAACAGTATATCTAAAAGGTCTCAGTGGAGTAGGTTGAAAAACCAACTGTACGTTTGAAAAATCTGAATAGGAACAACGAAAAAAATTAATATTAGATTCTTTGTATAAAAATAATAAGATAATTTGATAAAAAAAGATTCTTTAAAATTGCTTCCTGTCTAAAATACAATTGAAATCTTGATAAAACAATTAGTTATGATTAGAGGGTCTATCTCTTTCAAAATTGCTGCGATTACTCAGATCAGTTCTTTTATTCATCGAGTGTTAATCATTTTATTTTGATAGGATAACTTTCACTATTCAAAATTTCTGTATTGTTATAGTCCGTTCTATGGTCTCTAGTGTTTACATGTTCTGCCAACGTACACGAATTTACATTTCCTCTACAGTCGCTTTTATGGGAAATTCAGTGTCCTAGACGTCTGACATATACAGGGTGTCCCTGGACTACTTCCTCTTTTCCTCTGGGGAATGTATAGATGGGGTCAAAATATCACCAGTACTTCAAATAACTTTTCATTCTAAAATCCTTCGTTACCAAGTTACGAGCCCTCGAAGTTACAAAATGAAAAATGTTTTTCTTTCATAACTTTCAGAGTGAATATGCAAAATAATCTAAATTTTGATGATTGGCTAAACAAACGAATTCCTTCGATGAGAGTTCATGCAGGAGTCAGTTGTTTTGCTACAAAGTCAGGAACGGACTACCCCCGATGGTCCACACCCCAAAACTTTGAAATGACAGGTATTTTCAAAAATTTTCAATAAAATAAGGTCACGTAAACAATTTTCTGAATAAAAGTACTCGTGTAGAAAGTCGATTGGAGCAACGATTCTTAATAAAAATGCAGTTTTAGTCGACGACATCAAACCCGATCGTCCACCATTATTTGATATTAAGAATTTTCACATCAGAAATGATAACGCTAACGTTGATTCAACATTTTATAACGGGAATAAAACATGCTAAAATAAAGTCGTAAACAAAAAGTACAGTACCTAGTTGAAAGTTCATTCACAATGCAGATTTTTTTTCAAATGAAATATCAAGATCTGTAGATTCGTGGTGTTTTTGAACTAACAAGCTACTCCACTTTGAAATATCGAATTCAGTCCATATTTTGTATGTACGTGTGGAATAAGCACGTGTCGTGTTGTGTTATCTGTGTTAAGTAGTGTATTAGAATTTCCACCTGTATATTGTACTATTTGTGTTGTTGTCATGAAAACATGAGATTTTGACAAGATAAAATAAATAGAAAAGAAAATCCATATCTTCATTCAATTAATTGGTAAAGGACTCCGCAAACTCCTTATGGAATTTGGGTCCCGGTGGATTTTTTTGAATTTTTGGTATGATGTAGTCCATGTAATTCTCAACCAATGTTACCATTGCGCCAACTCAAAAAAATGAACAGTTTTGCTGCTAGGGGGCGTTGAAATCACCCCTTGCGCAGATTAGACTATTTATTTTTGAACCCGGTAACAATATTTTCACTTTTTTCATTGTTGCTAATGTTGCACAATATTGTACTGTTTTATAAAAAAAATTATTACTCCCTCCCCTTTTCCCCCCAACTCCTATTACGGAACGCAAAAAAAATATTTCTCGAGTGCCTTCAAATGTATCGTCGAATGTTTAAATATGCCTAAATAAGGGAAATAGCAGTTTTTTATGATTATCCCCCCACCCCCCAAATGACACAAAACGAAAAAATTTCGGCGGATTTTTCTGAATTTTTGATATGATGCAGTTCAAGTTATTTTGAATAGAAATAAATTGGGTGACAAACTTCAAAAATGAATAGTTTTGATGCTAGGGGGCGTTGAAATCATACCTTGCTCAGAATGGACTATTCATTATTATAGTCGGAAATAATAGCTCTACGTATTTTAGTTTAGATTATGCTGATCAATTCTGTAATTTTTCATGAAACGAAAATCTAAAACCTCCCCTTACCCCCTACCCTTAATTTAAAACACGAAAAAATGTATTCCCGACTACTTGTAAATGCTTTATAAAAATAAATGTTTTAATCAGCTCAAATTGAGGAAATCGTACAGTTGTTTAATATCACCTTTCCCTCCCTTCAGAAAAATATTGATGGAGTTTGCTGACTTCTTAGTAGGGCGTCGTTCATGATTTTTGAATATCAATCAATTGGGCGAATATCTTGAAAATAAATAAAAATTAGACATCCACAATTTGATTTTGAGGTGGTGCCTGAATAATTTTTTTTCGTGATTTGAAAGAGGTGTTGGGGGTAAGGGGGAGGTTTTAGATTTTCAATTTATGAAAGTTTACACAATTGTTCGACATAAAATAAAACAAAAATAAGTAGAGATATTGTTTCCGCCTATAATAATGAATAGTCTATTCTGAGCAAGGTATGATTTCAACGCCCCGTAGCATCAAAACTGTTCATTTTTGGGGTTTGTCACCCGATTTATTTCTATTCAAAACAACTTGAACTACATCATATCAGAAATTCAGAAAAATCCACCGAAGTTTTTTCGTTTTGTGTCATTTGGGGGGTGGGGGGATAATCATAAAAAACTGCTATTTTCCTTATTTAGGCATATTTAAACATTCGATGATATATTTGAAGGAACTCGAGAATTTTTTTTTTTGCGTTCCGTAATAGGAGTTGGGGGAAAAAGGGGAGGGGTAAGATTTTTTTTTTTATAAAACAGCTCAATATTGTGCAACATTAGCAACAATGAAACAAGTGAAAATATTGTTACCGGGTTCAAAAATAAATAGTTTAATCTGCGCAAGGGGTGATTTCAGCGCCTCTTAGCAGCAAAACTGTTCATTTGTTTGGGTTGGCGCAATGGTAACATTGGTTAAGAATTACATGGACTACATCATACCAAAAATTCAAGAAAATCCACCGGGACCCAAACTCCATAAGGAGTTTGCGGGGTCCTTTACCGAAAAAGAAGCTAACAGTCCGCTTTAAACAATATTCAGAATCAACATGGTCCTCCATCGCACGGATATCTATTGAAGAGTCCAGCATTGAGAAGAAATTCAGAGACCGGGTACCAAAGTCAAGAGGTTACGTGAGTCAGTTCTATTTCCATATCTGAAGATTCTTCTTGCTGTTTTTTGAGCAATTTATGTGTTCTAATGAGTAGTACCATCAGGTTGTAGTTATTTGCAATATTTTTGACAATCTCGTTTCAATTGACACTTTCATTGACATTGATATTTCATAGTTGTTTTGCTATTATAGTCGAGGAGACATATTCAATTTTTGAGATTCAGAATAATTTGTTTTGATATTTTCAAAATGGAAATTTCCGAAA